>NQII01000557.1:319367-357674 GCA_002778355.1 Clitarchus hookeri | reverse complement strand
TGTTAAAGTATCTAGTTTCAAGTGTTAAGTAAAATTCCTTATGATAGCGCCACTTGTCAGTTCTTCTATCTCTATGGTTTATTCTTTGTCACATTATCTTCTATGCTATCTTGTTCANAGTTTCAAGTGTTAAGTAAAATTCCTTATGATAGCGCCACTTGTCAGTTCTTCTATCTCTATGGTTTCTTCTTTGTCTCATTATCTTCTATGCTATCTTGTTCAGTTGTGTTGTGTTGTTCGTCCGGGACAGTACTTATCCGATCGTTTATAATAAAGTGCTTTTAGTATTCAAGGCATTTTAATTCAATAACTTTAACNGTTGTTCGTCCGGGGCAGTACTTGTCCGATCGTTTATAATAAAGTGCTTTTAGTATTCAAGGCATTTTACTTCAATAACTTTAAANCGATCGTTTATAATAAAGTGCTTTTAGTATTCAAGGCATTTTAATTCAATAACTTTAACATTGCTTTTGTTGCACCATACAATAATTATTTACCCAGTTCAAAATCTAAGCTACCTAGTAGTATTGTTGTCCTACTAAAATTGAAAAATAATAATTACATCGAATATCAATTTAACCATAACTGAGTGGTCGGGGATAATAATTCGGACATCGTCAAGTGACTATGTTAAGGAAAATAATAATATTACACAATATTACTATTTAAAATAGGATGGTGCCAGCTCACTGGGTAAGTGTGAAGTCACAGTTCTCAGGATCGTAGGCCGAACGACCACGTGGCTGTATGCCCTGACTACACGGTACAAATTTACAGAAAAATTTAATATTTAGCCGGGGTATTCAGGCTCCCCAGCATGCCTTAATATTACCTTTTTACTTTATAAAAAAAGGATGCCTCCTTGAGGTGTTGATGACTTCCCGGATAGGGTCAGGGCCCAGAACACAACACTAAGTGCGAACTCACAAGGTTTCGATTATCTCAATTAAATTGTATTGCTGAATAGTGTACACAGTTATGTGTGTACAATTAAAATTAAAGTGGGCCCAACTCACAAGGCTTATCAGCGGCCATTACTGTAAAAAGAAAAGGCCAATAATTGCACAAAAACTTACAATTGTAATTAAACCTCACGAATCGATAAGTTGAGCTGGCAGAGGGGTGCTACGAACGCGGGGAAGACAGTTGGTAACCTAAATAAAAGTTCCAGTAAATAACATTAACATTATGCAGTTAAGTGTTCAGATAAGGGTATGGAAGTCCCCACAATGTGACACACGTGCAGCACTTAAGATCCATGGAATCAGACTTCCAGAGATGGCGTGGGCGAGCGACGTCCTTGCCGAGACGTCTCTCTAATTCGCGAGGTAATTTTGACTTGACCCACATGTCCACGAGCTCCTTATGCCCACTCTGACCGTCACAGTCATATCAACTGCACCGGGCCACACCAGCAACATCTGGTCAAGAGTGTGTAGTACAGGTTGACGAGAATGGAACTTGCACCTTCTTACCAACCGGCACTGTGTGACTCAAGAGACAGTCCTACTTTATTTATTACAAGAGGTAACTCTTGTAATAAATTAGTAGGCGATGATCCGAAATGGTGTTTACCCGAAAGTCACAGCCATTGGGTGCACAGTCCATTGGTAGTTATGTCGTAGCAGCTCACGCCACGACATAAGATGTAACACATCACCAAGGGACGTTAACTGACCTGTAAGCCGAATCTGAAGTGCTAAGTGCCCCAAAGTGCGACAAATAGTGCACAGTACTTTTATAGACCTATCACACCATTTAATCTCATTCAAAACTACAGTCAGGGGTGGGTTTTATTGTATTAAGAGCGATCGAGCATGGCAACACACACCACTTTGTCCGGGTAGACTCGTCCATTCCTTCAGGAGACAGTCACCTGGCAACTCTGTAGCCAATGAAATACAAGCACATAACAGGAAATTTAATACAGGTACGTTTTACAAGAAAGCATAATAGTTTATTAAATGTCTATTTATAAGTGAGCAATCGTGTTTTCATAAAGGGAGACTGCCTATAAAGCCCTCCACCATAGTAACATTGCATTTAGTGTGCTGACATTCCCTGTCAACTTCACATCATCCTGAACAGACATTTTTTAATCAACAGGGTGTTACCAATTTATATAATTTTTAACTATTGCAATAATGTTACATAGTGCTTATGTCATATTTTACCACTCTGCGTTTGACGTCGGTTTACGCCACTTGTGACGCCATTCTTCAAGTTCGCATCAGTACATGAGCCAAGCTGCCAAACTAGCAGTGTGGTTGTCCGTACTGCGAGACCCCTCGGTACCATCATTTAGGCTGATATCACTTCTTTGCAATAGTAACTTAATAAAGCTGAACATTTGATTTCTTTCTGTACTGAGGGGAGAACCACCTGCACTCACACCAGAGGGCTTAACGCTACAGCGTATTCGCATAACACCACGCTTACCTATGTAATTTTCACGCAAAGGTCACCAGCAGGCCGTAAGTGCTAGGTCCATTTCTTTTAATATTCACATGACCACTCCTTGAACATGTAATCAAGTATGTGAGTAAACAACTTTACAAAATTCAGTGTGTTGATTCATTGCCTCCTGTATACACATAGGGAGCTACACCCCTTGTAGTACCACCTGCAACTTTCAAATATATTTCAGGCATACGAGATGGTCTACAGTCTCGCCACAAGATCAATGTGTGTAAAAGTGTAATATTAAGGGCGTGACAACTTCACCATCAAACTGACGGATACATCCAGGGCCTCTTGGGCCGTCGACCGACCGACCCACATCACTAACTCTCCGCTGAGTTATGGCGCGGGGCAATTCTACACTCAACCAGCCCTGGGTCACCTCGACCACGTAAATTTAATTAACTGACCTCATTAACATAGAACTTAAAACATATACACATAAAACACTGAAACATTCTGAGTGAGTAATCTTAATCCTGTAGAGAGTTCAGAGTTTCTAATTAAGCACTAACTTAAATACAAAACATGATTATGCGGTACCTTGCAGAGCACATGGTAAATTTAGGTATGTTATGTTTTGGGTTACTCTACGACCAGTCGGTCAGTTTGAAAGAAAGACTAATTATTTCCGACGTCACTATTTGCTTGATTAGACACACAATTGCACTCGGAAAATTATATAGAACACTTGAAATACCNTTATTTCCGACGTCACTATTTGCTTGATTAGACACACAATTGCACTCGGAAAATTATATAGAACACTTGAAATACCATAGTCTTGCTACTCTACAACTCATTAAATATGCACGTGGTGTGCATTTATTTTGCTACTACTTCGCAATACCCTAAGGGCGAATTTCACGAGCATTTGTCCGTGTGCGATAAATTCTAATGTTATTTACTACACATTATAATACTTGATTCCTGTATTAATTACACAGATATCTCTAGGAACACCAAATGCAGTAGGTTGGATCACTCGGTATCGGGTCATGACACTTTCCCAAGTGAACAATGCGGACACACATCGGGACACACCATGTNTTATTTCCGACGTCACTATTTGCTTGATTAGACACACAATTGCACTCGGAAAATTATATAGAACACTTGAAATACCCTAGTCTTGCTACTCTACAACTCATTAAATATGCACGTGGTGTGCATTTATTTTGCTACTACTTCGCAATACCCTAAGGGCGAATTTCACGAGCATTTGTCCATGTGCGATAAATTCTAATGTTATTTACTACACATTATAATACTTGATTCCTGTATTAATTACACAGATATCTCTAGGAACACCAAAGGCACTCGGTTGGATCACTCGGTATCGGGTCATGACACTTTCCCAAGTGAACAATGCGGACACACATCGGGACACACCATGTNCGGTTGGATCACTCGGTATCGGGTCATGACACTTTCCCAAGTGAACAATGCGGACACACATCGGGACACACCATGTGCATGTTCGCAGGACGCAGTGGAGCAGCGACTGTGGGCCTATGACATGATGACAGTGGCCATCCCAGACTACACATGAGTGGTCCACATCAAATGCCCTCCCCTCCGGGAGGCCACTGTCGTTGCGGGCAGGGGCGACTGAAGGCAGTGTTGTGTAGCAGGTGATTGAGTAGCGCTTCAGAGGGTGCAGCAGTCTCGGTGAAATGAGCTGTACAGAGCTGGATCGCCCTGCTGCAGAGTNTGATTGAGTAGCGCTTCAGAGGGTGCAGCAGTCTCGGTGAAATGAGCTGTACAGAGCTGGATCGCCCTGCTGCAGAGTTGCATGCCAACTGGTGTCGGTTCAACTTACCCTTGGCATGTGGTTCAGCAGAATCGGTCTGCTGGTTCTACACCTAGTCGGCAGGTTGGTGGCCCTTCCACCATCGAGATGCTGCCGTTGCTACTGCTGTTGCTGCGGTACCTCTGTGGCCAGTGCATCACGACGTTAAGGGTGCTATGGCCGCTCCGTCGAGATACTCGACCCGGAACTGGACCTGGCCACCAATGAGTCGCATGACCTGGCAGTCTGGAACGGGGCACATCTGACTGGTGTTACCTTGAGGCGCCGCTGCACCTCTGGCACAGCCCTTAGGTCGTTACGATGGCATTTAACTTGCCTTCATGCACCCATCTGGATGATTTAGTCGGTCTTCCCTATCCTTTATACCATGGTGTGGGGTCCACTCCAGCAGGGGGTGAATCCTGTACAGAAATTGGAGTGGGTGGTTGACTGCTGGTGTTCTCGCACTCAGACATATTGTGCAATTTGCAGCTCTTTGGGAGGCAGTGTGGTTTCTGGCAGCCACTGTTAGAAGTACCGATCCTGTCGTTCCCTGGCCCGTTCGAACCTCTGCCGACGGTGTCCTTCTCGTGTCTCATTTCTGAGGGTCCTGAGTTCGTGGTCGCTTGTGGGTATACATATTCCCTGGGTCGTGCCAGACCGTGTCCGTATAGTAATTCTGCAGGCGAGTGGCCCATGGTTTCGTTCGGTCGGTTACTCAGGAAGAACAGTATCTCTGGGACGTGGGTGGCCCAGGTAGTGTGGTCATCCCCACGCGAAGCCGGAGCAGCGTCTTGAACTCTAGGTTCCTTCGTTCTGTGGGATTTGTGCGGGGGTGGTACACCGCCGTTGTATGGTGTAGTGTCCGCCACTTGGTGCAGTGTTCCTGCCATTGCTTTCCCTTGAACTATGGTCTGTTGTCTGCTGTCATACGAACGTACAGGCCAGGGAAGCAGTGGAATCCATCGTTCATTAAAGAAGGCGTGCACTTTCTTCGCTACATGTGTCCGGGCATTGTCCTGCTGAAATATGGCATGTGGAGATGCCTGAAGGAGCGGCAGTACCTCGGGCTCTAATAACCTCCCGTATGTAGCAGTTTCAGTTCAGATTGTCTCAATATGTAGGAGTCGCGATCGCATGTTGTATCCAATGGCGCTCCAAACCATCACACTTGGCATGTGTCCGTTATGCCACTCCACAATGCAGGCTGCTAGGTTGTGGTCACCACGGTAGTGTCTAACACGTATGCGGCCATCACTGTAGGACAGGTTGAAGTGGGACTGTTCCGGAAACATTACATTTTGCCACTCAGCATTCCAGCAACAGCGTTCACATGCCCATTGCAGTCTGAGGCATTTGTGGTTTCTGGACAATGGAACCTGATGCAATGGCATGCGTGCCACTAGTTCAGCCTGCAGTAGATGAGGTTGAACAGTCGATGCAGGCAGGTCTACACCCGTTGCAGTGCTCCAGTGTTGAGCCAACACTGCGGACGAGTCTGTACAGTCTTTTACGACCATGTGGACAAGATGGCGTTCATCCCGTGCTGTGGTCACAATGTTTGGTCTGTTGAGACAAACTGTCATTCAGTTGTATAGTCTTAAGTACATTTGTCTATGCTTGTACCTCTTTGTCCCTTGCCTGTGTTTTGTTATGATAACGAGTTCTAGTGTGCTTTTTATCTTTTGTGATTACAGTTTCTTTATAATGTGCTTAACGTTCTACGAACCTTCAATATGCTCCAGTACCCACTCGTCGCTGCACATGACCTTACTCTATCCACTGGTTCTACACACACATCACTGTCGTAGTAGCATGCCCTGTACAAGCCAAAATGTCACGATATGACAAACCCGTTGTTTCTCAGAGATTGATCATTCTACCACATCCGAACTAACTCAGATGCTTCTATGGCGCCTTTTGACATCAATGAGGCATACTGGCACTTGCTTTCACTTTGTTTTATGGCTCTTCACTAACTGAGCTTGACTAACACTCACCTTTCCTGCTGGATCTAAGCGTAGGCCACCTCTGTGCAATCGCAATCCTTTTTGCTGGTACACTGTTCTACACATCCTCCGAGTTTGGATTCATTCGGGACATTCTTTCTGTGAGTTGCAATTTTTAAAAACATTACTGTATAAACAGAACCGGTGAAAGGGAACCTCATTGTGGCACACCTAAGGGGTCATGGCAGGGGGAAGGTATTTAATTTAGAGTCTTAACGGAAAATTCTCTATTACATAAATATTGTTCAATTAATTATAGTGGATTGTAATCAAGGCCAATAATTTTGAATTTATTAAAAACTGTAGAATGATTTACTGTGTCAAATGCATTAGAGAAATCAAAATAATGTCAACTAACAGTATGTCATGGAAAAAGTTAGAAGAATTGACCCCATGTTCAGGCAAGCCAAGTAACGGTATGCCGAGGTGTTGAGTGGCTGGGACGCACCACCCATCGCAGTTGGATGGTGACGTGATGATGTTAGTGCTGTTTCTCAGGATTGTGTGGTTGACCGCTCGGATGTATTGTAACCCTCTATCGAATTATTGTGACTGCAGGTCCTGGAAATTAAAGAGGTATTTTTGCTTTCCTCATGCCTTAACAGGGTGTCCACCCAAAGCAGAAAAAGGAAAAAGTCAGGGAATTTCATGTGACAAGGAAAAATCAGAGAAATATCTGGAATTTTTTGTTAAGGTCAGGGAAAATGTAAATTATTGCTACTCTACAAAAATTGTTAGCTGTGTGAATACAGGACAATGTAATTATGAGCATATGCATTTTAGGGCTTCAATTTTTTAGTTTGTGAACTGGTAATAATACATATTTGCCAAGTGACATAGCAACTGTATGTACAAAATAAAGTATTTGTATGTAAGCTATGGGCACTCATGTGAAGTCAATAGTGTATATCGGAGAAATATCAATGGCCTGAATAAAATATTGGCACTGATTGTTAGTTCTGTTGCAGTGTAATTTAATTCAACCTCACTGATAGCATATTTGTTCTGTCAGCGGTGGAAAAATATGGTATTGAAGGTTTCAGTATTACTAAAAATAGGCCAGGAAAACAGTGAAAAGTCAGGGAGTTCGAAAATGGAATTTCAGTGGACACCTTGCTTAATTACTGTGCCTAATTATTGCAGGCCTATTAAAGGCTGACCTGCATAACGGATATGAATGCACAATGACTTGAAACATGTTAACAAAATGTAGATTTCAACATTGGATAGGAAACATAATATCTGGATGCAGGTTACTGGGGTCTTGTGCCCTTAAACCCAGAGACGTAATTCGGGGGTTGAAAGGAGTGGCAGTTGCCACCCCAGAATTGTGCAAAAAGCTTTAGTGGTGAAACAGCAACATTGAAGTCTTTTGAGTGATACCAGATGGGCTTACCATGTCGAAGCAGTGCGACCTTTGTTAGATAATTCTGAAACCACTCTGATAACTCTACAAGAAATTGCACAGACAGACCCTGACAGTGGTGGACAAGCCAATGCTTTGTTAAAAAGTATGGAGGATTTCAACTTTGTATTTGACTTGCTATTAATCAGGAGAGTTCGAACACAATGTGTCTTATTGTCAAAGACCCTTCACAATCCTTCAGAACAGATGAGTTTTTTACTCAGTGGTTCAATCACTGCACAGAAATCGCTGACAAGTGCGGATTTAGAGCAGCCGAGCTGCCAAGAAAGGATAACATTCCCTCCAAAATTGGGGGAGGGAGTAAAGCTCCATTTGAATCTGTAGAACAGTATTACAAAGTTTCAATCCTTTGGCCAGTTTTTGACATCCTAAACCAGGAGATAGAGGCCAGGCTTCAAGAAAACAACCTAGATGTACTTAACCACTTAAGCAAAGTTCTAGGTGGAACTGACGTAGACATAGCCAGTGTACAGTATGTGTGCAAATATTACACTTTGGACAATGAACTTCTTCTGTCTGAACTGAGATGTTTTTACAAAATGGAAGAGTCAAAAAAATAAAATATCCAAGAAAGAGCTGCCGTTTTTGTAGAGAAGTCTTTGAAAAGTGTGTTCCCTCTACATTTTGAATTTTACTGTCTGTTTTTTACAATTCCAATGAACTCAGCATCCTGTGAGAAGTCTTTTTCGTGCTTGCGGCGGTTGAAAACATACACCAGGAACACAATCGGCCAGGAGAGGTTGTCCTCGTTAGCTCTTTTGGCTATTGGAAGGAGTGTTGATATAGACATTTCCAAAGTTATTGATGACTTTAATTCAAGCCAAAAGAGAAGACTTCATTTTGTATAAAAATAACTTATGATGACATTGAGTAAAAGTTAAATAAAGCTTTGTTTTTTTGTATGATGTTTGCTTGATTTTTACTTTCATGATAAAAAAAACAGGCTGAGCACTCAATCCATCAAAAATAGGCATAATCTTGAGTTGTGTGTGAATGATATTTACTTTACAAGTGGTTTGGTTATTAATCCAAGTAATTAACAATGAATGTTTTAGGGTAAATAAAGAATGTTAGCAATTATTTTGTAGTATAAATAGTCTGAAAAAGCTTGAAAAAATAACAATTTAACGCTAGTTTTTTTAATAATAATTTCTGGGGGAGGACCCCTGGACTATCCTTCCCCCTTCCATACCCCCCCGTAGGCCTTGCCACCCCAGTTAAAAAGCTGAAATAACGCCACTGCTTGGACCCCAACAGGCAGTGCTCGAAATAAGAAACAGAGTAGTTGAGAAACTGTACATTTCTCACACTGATACCTCTTGCTTCGTGTAATGTGTGAAGAAAACACAATTAAAATGGATCCTGGTCCGAGACTGCCAGGGTAGGCTTCGCTACAAAAGTGCAAAATCACATTTGTGAAAATTTATATGAATATTATGTTTTTCCAGGCGATGCTATTCCCGAGGAGAATGTGGCAGCTTCTCCAGGCACCAAAGGGCAAAAGGTTCCATAAATGTACTTCTATTGTAGTTAAGTGATCAGCAACATAGGTCTCTACGAGCTGTAGTTTCTGACTACTGGGCTCTTGGTGCTTGGTTGGGTGAGACAACAATAAAAACAATTTAATATTCGGTGACATAATAAAGTGAAATTCAAATTAACCTATGCAACTGAAAATTATTTTGTAAATAATTGTGAAGCCGCGAGGGGCATTTCTCGTGTGAAAAGCACGTCCTTTTGTCCTTTGATTAATTATTTTTATTAAGATTTGTTTCATGCCTTGGAAAACTGTTATAACAAATGTTCCATACATTTTCATTTGCATGCACACAAATTTATTTTATGCCTCACTGGACGGGGTCCACCTCGCCTGGATCGGTGTGAGGCAGATTGACTACATCACACCAATGTGGTGCACTCACATGTTTGTCATGTGGCACTACACTTCACTGGTGTGGTTGAGGAAGTGTTGGATGCACGGCATGACAGATGGTCTGGAGGACAGGATGTTATCCTGAGTCAAACGCTCCCCTCCGTGGAGACAGTCTGTGGGCTGTGCGTAATCTAGGCTCTGCAGGTGGCTGGCCTATGGTGCTGTAGTCGCAATTCGTACCACGCCTTGATGTCCATGCTGGTGTGCTAGAGTTGGTAGCGGCTCCTGCGTATGTAGCCAACTGCTGTTTAAGATGTGGTGACGTCACTGCAGGCCGCGCATGCCTGCATGGTCTGTGGGCACAACTGTTGTGAATGGCGGGGAAGTAGCCAGCTGGCTGCATTGCTGCTGTCCTCATCGCCATTGCTTGAACAATGAGAGGTTCCCTGCATCTGCGTTTGCTGGTAGCAACCCAGGCTGGTTGCACTCTCGTGTGCAGTGGAAATTTCCCATGCTGCAGTGCCGTCGTGATGCATCACCTCCTCACCTGCGGTGAATGTGCATTGGGTGCCTTAGCGACATTACGTTAGGTCAGTGAAATGAAAGGGGTGGTGAGCACAGTACGCGGTTACGCACTGTTGTTGTTGCTGTCATCCCCTGGCAATGTGGGCAGACTGTCCTACTTCTTCTTGCTGTGTTGCTGTTGTTTTTGTGGTGACAGGAGCATATGGTGTCGCCCTGCCCTCAGTAATGGTGCTCCTGTCACAGTGACCCCTGAGGGACGTCGATTTGCCAGGTATCACTGGTTTCAAAGAGCTTGCACAGTGTGGCTGATGTGGTCATTGTTGACGTCATCATCTGCACCGAAGTGCTTGTAGTAGGCAACCACTGTATTATGTAGTGGTGATGGTGCACGTGTACTCTCTCACACACGCTCTTTCTCTTCACTAGTACCTAGCACCGCATGTAGCTGTCCACTGAGTCACTGCTGCCAACTATGCACAGGCAGTCGAGCTTACCTGGCAGCATGAGGTTGTGTCTCAACAGAGCATCTGCTGGTGATTTGCCAGTGTTTGCCGGCAGAGGGTGAAGAGAACTGGAAGCAGGTGTTCTGCTCAGCTGTTGTACTGCTCATCCACATGGAGACATAGTTGAGTCTTAAGGTCTTGGTTATGATGTTCTGTGGGTAGGTAGGTAGTTGGGCTTAACGTCTCGTCGACAGCGAGGTCATTAGAAACGGTACGATCCGCGGGGCTCATGCTGCTCTTTTGATGTGTCTCACTCTGCAACATGTGCACAATTCATGCCAATTCAGGCCAGTAATCTGTGAACTGTTGTCAGTCAATTCTATAGGTATACCCAATATGGGAAATGTCTGCTTGTAGTACCTTTGATACACTTGTTGCCCGTGCACTGGTCACATGATATGCTTCCACCCATCACAAAAAATTGTCAGTTACCGCCAAAAAAAACCGTTTGCAGCCTACAGTGGGAGGGGGGGGGAGGTCCCATGAGATTAATTGTAATGGTTTTGAATGATTTGGTACACACACTTGCTGTTGTTGTGTCCCATTAGTCCTCTGCAATTTGAATTGATTGTACTTAACACGGTCTGAGGCAGAAAAAGTGTTTACTTACATTTCATATTTTTGCTCCATCTCTGGGAAACCTGCAACTCTGCTGTTATGCACGTAATTTAAAACTTGCTCTCTGGCTGTGGCTGGAACTAACACACTCCGTACATTGCGTGCTGTGGGAGAACACAACTCCAGTCTACCGTTCAACACTCGCCAGCACTCTGTATTTTGTTTTGCACAACAGTCACTGTGTTTTTGGGTGAGTGCACATTCCTAATGTCCATGCAGCACCTGCTAAAACAACTTGCGCAAGGTGGGATCACAGTTGGTGGCACTTATTTGATGCATGCTTACCTTGCTTGGTAGTGGTTCTCACGTAGTTGATGGTAGCATGTCCTCCCATTCTTTGTCATCTACACAAGGTGATCTGCAAAGTGCATCTGCTAGCTAATTTTCACTGCCCAGGATATGCTCCGCGAAGTTGTAAGCCTGGAGGAGTAGCGCCCAGCAGGTCATTTTGCTGCATGCCTTGTGCGTGTTGTGCCACCAAACTAAGCATTGATTATCAGTCTAGAGTGTTAGGTGTTGGTACTTGAGGTATGCACTGTATTTCTTGAAACATCACACCACTGCCAAATACCTGCAGTTGTTGATGTATCTCTGCTCTGTAGGGCCAAATTTTGCGCTGGAGTAGTCAATGACGAGTAGCTTGCCATTGTCACCTCACTGATACAGTACTGACCCTAGCCCACCCTGGCTAGCCTCCATCTGCAGGTACAGATGCTTGGTTGGGGTATATATCTTACAAGTGTTGGGCACCATGGGCGCAGCCAGGGGGCAGGGGTCTNTAGCTTGCCATTGTCACCTCACTGATACAGTACTGACCCTAGCCCACCCTGGCTAGCCTCCATCTGCAGGTACAGATGCTTGGTTGGGGTATATATCTTACAAGTGTTGGGCACCATGGGCGCAGCCTTCCCCCTCCCCATAAACCAAGTTCAAGTAAATAAAATAATCTCAACTAATACTACAAGAGTGGCATAGTGCAAGATTTTAATGTCCTTTTTTTTTTAACTGACGATTTTGGTAGATTTTTTTTGAGCGTTTTAAGTAAAAGTAAAGAAATTTAAGACAATTGCTGAGGCATTTTGTTCTGATTCTACTACAAAGCATTACTGTGAGTGTGTAAGCTAAAGCTCCTATCCCATTCACATACCCTGCCCCCCCCCCCAACATAAATCCTGGCTACGACCCTGTTGGGCATGCTTGCAAACGTAATTTAACTTTTTGGAATGTGTTGTCTGCTGTTATATCCCCCTGAAACCACTTCTGTGGTGGCAGGAGGGCAGTGAGCGGGGTGGTGATGACGGCAAAGTTCTGGATATATTCCGAGAGCCAGTTGATAAGGCGAAGAATTTCTTTCCATAGCTGCTTGAGCATGCGAGGTGGTTAGCACACATTGATCAGTCACAGATGTTCCTAGTTTGGCTTGTTGCCTTCTGCGTCGACTACGTGTCCTAGAAAGTCAATGTTGGTCTTTACATTGTAGCATTTTGCAGTGGTGCACATCAGACCATTGATGGCTAGTCTCTTGAACACAAGTGACAAGTGATGTAACTGGTCCTCACAACTCTCTGACCACACTACCATGTTGTCAAGGTAAGCAAGGGTGAATTACCTGATGAGGCCGTCCAGCACCCGGACCATCATGGCCTGGAAAGTGGTGTGTGTGTACTACAAACCAAATGGCATGGCACAGAACTGAAAGCATCTGCCATCAAGGCCCATGAAAGCTCTTTTGCCATGGTCTTCTAGCTTGACTGGTACCTGTTAATACCTGCTCTTGTGGTCGAGGGATGACATTATCTTGGCTTGCCCCAGTGAACTGAAGGCATCTCTGACATTGATGAAAGGTGGCAATATGCTGCGACGTCACTTGGCTCACGAGTCAAAAGCCAACACAAAATCGCCATGTGCTCTTTTTTTAAGTGCTAGGGTGATTGTGGAATTAAATTCACTGTTTGTTGGTTCAATAAGACAATCACTTAGTTCATGAATTTGTTGCTTGATGATCATGGCTTGAAGAGGTAAATAACTTTGTGGTGGTGTGTAGTTAGTTAGTCTGTTCTTGCACCAATGGGATTGCATGTTTTGTTAATGTGGTACACCTGAGTGCATCGTATGCAGCAAACACATCATGTCATTTAGTGAGGAGTAGCTGAAAAGCGTCTCATTGTTGAACTCTGTCAGTGAGATTGCAGGTACTGTGTCAACTGGTCGCCGGTCAAGATTGTGCACAGTATGTCATTCCTTAAGGCCAAAATGGATTCAATAGGTCGCAGGTTCAACGATGGTGTTTTGTTCCGTCAGTCAGGGTACACAGAGGATGGTATATTCCCTGATGTCTGGCGTAACTATTGCAGTGATGATTGTCTCTAATTCCCTTACACACTGTAACTGTTGCTCGTCCTAATGCAATTCAGGTATGCTAGTTTGTTGCCAAGTGAATTACTTGAGCAGTTGGTCTGATGGGGTTATTAGGCTGCACAAAATTGTGATATGGCAGTGTTGACAAGTGTGTAACAATGATGACCATTAATGAGAACCAAAATACGTATGAACTGTGACTAACTGTTGCTAATTTGGTTTACAAGTATTTTTTGCAGAGTCAAGTTTGGCAGCCCTGCAATGATTCAGGCACCCGAAACAACACTGCTGTATACACCACACGTCTCTCACAAACATTTTGCTTACTGTTTTTACCAACTCAACAAGGAACGTAACTACCAAAGGAGAAGTCTTACCCACACTCAATCTTGATGGCCCCTCTGACGCCTCACTTCTCACCTGGCTGCACCAAAAGCAACATGATCTTATGCAGAATATCTATTGAATCCAATTTTCCATACTCCACTCCAGCATCTCCAAGCATGCTCTGAAGAGATTCCTTGCTTAACTTTTGCACCCAGGCTGTCCTACTACCTGTAGAACATGAAAGAAATTCAAATTCACACCAATTACACTCACCATCCCAATACGGAAAGCAAAATACAAACGGTCAAATGCTGCACTGTGTACAGAGAAATTGGGGCAGATTTGCCTCATTCCAACATCCATCATAACTTCTCATCTCAACCTCCACAAAACCCCACCTCACAGGAATCTAAGAAAAGGAAGGGATGGAAAGCATAACAATAAAAAAAACGAGAGAAGACATTGACCCAATATTAGCCTTCCTAGGTTTGTAGGAGTGTAAAAGCAAATAACAGTGGTACAACTTTTTTTTTCATAACTTTGGCTTCTAAAATCTTTTTCCTTTCAAAATGCCACTAAATAGTGTTTATGATAGACATAAAATTCAACAATTAGATTAATATACAATACTATAAAAATTTTGAACTAGCATCTTAAGGTTGTACTGAACAAAATACATTAAAAGATCATACACAATATCTTTTACATTTATCATTCCATGAGATTGTGCAGGCTGTAGAGACGCCCCTCCCAGAGAAAAAACCCAACAATTATTCAAACTTTTTGATTACTTTACCTGATGATTTGGCCTTAAGCAATTGTACCTCGAACCACTTAGAAAAGTAAGTCAGTGATGACTAGGAAGTATTTTGTTGCAAGCTCTTATATATTTATCCCTAAATAAGCCAAGGCCTTTCAGGGACAGAATAAGGTAACAAGGCTCCTTGGTGTTGGTCCTTTGGTAAGTCTGAAACACATCACAACTACCAACAACCATCTCTATATCCTGACACATATTACACCAGTAAAATACCTCTCAGGCCCTAGCTTTGCACTTACTGATCCCAAAATGAGTTTCATGAATTAGCTTGAGCATGGCTGGCCAGAACGACAAAAATTTTTGGCCCTACAAAAATTAACTCGTCTACCATTTCCAACATGTTCCTAAGCTTCCAAAACATTGTACAAATGTTGGATAAAAAAAACTTATGATGCAGTGTTCCCTTCACATTTTTTTTTCCTTTCTATCTGCCTCCAAATTTGGATTTAACATTGCTGTGGCGTAATATTTTGTCTGCAATTGGAAGTGTTTTCTTACATTTGCAGCCAGTGTCAGGACTTTGGTGAATTGCAGAAGATTCATGACCCCGCAGCTGACTTATGGAAGAAATCACTGAAAGATGCAGGTTCACCTTGCCAAAACTGCTACTTTGTGGGCTACTGCCTGCAAGAACTTACGGGTTTGTGTTGTACACCGAGAAAGTGTTCTTGCTGGTCATATGTGATTGGCAGAGAATGATGTAATGTTTAGACTGTTCTGGAGCCACCTTAGCTATCCTCAGACCTTTTCCAAGCATCTCTTGGTGTGGGGTTCGTGGGAGGGGGAATCAGATGTTAATATAAACCCCAGGGCAAGCTCGTGAGAGGGGAGATACCTCCTGGAAGAGAGACGTCGTCTGGTAGACACCTACCGGTGAGGAAGGGAGACTGCATTGGGTAGACTCTGCGGGTCAGACACTGTTAGTGAGAAGTTGCACTTGGTGTTACCATGATTGATGCCACTCTATGCTGTGGGGAGCAAGATGCTACTAGTGTTAAAGTATAAATGTAGGGCTTTAACTTTTTCTGGGCGGAATTGGGACTTCACCATGCAACAAGGAGATACCTTCAGGCAAGGATTGAGCTACAAGGGTTAATGTGGAAATGACACATATCCCCGTAGGAAGGAAGGAACTCGTGGACACATTCCAAGATGAGTGATCTATTGGGAGAGTAATAGTGTCACAGTGGTTCGAGTACACGGAGGAAGCTGTTCCATGTATTATTAAAGAGACAGCAGGCTTTGTGGAGTTGGGTGGAAAAAGAAAAGTGTCTGAGCTGTGAATCAGTTGAGCATTACCAGCATCACAAGGTGTTTGGTGAGGAGAGTATTCCTGGTTCTGTACTGATTACAGGTGTGGTACATTAGTGAAGCACTGCCGACATTCTAAGGTGTCAGGTGAGAGGAGTACCACTGGCTTCAGGACTGTTGTATGAATGCTTAAATCGACATCAGTGAATACTACCTACACCCCCAGGTGTCAGGTACCCTCCGCTCCAGGATTGATGGGATGCTGTGATCGAGGGTATCGGAGAGAGTTAAGGGCTGGGTTTTCAGTGTTGTACTCTTCTGTGTACCTAAACATGTGAGTTTCAATTTGACGTTTTTCGCTCGTATTGAAAGGTACCACAATTGGTTACAGTTTGGCATCACCCAGGTTGATTCAATCAGTCGAAATAGAAAATGCTTCAAGATTTAAACTAGTGCTGTGGAGACTGAAGTTCCATTTCTCCCAGTATTGCAGAAGTGTTGGTTCTTACACAACTGTACCTTTTTGCAATATCACTGTCCGGGAACATTTTTTGCAACAGTGGCTCAGCACGATCAGCCCAACTTGGAGGTAGATTTTTTCCCATTACAAATGCTGTGAAATAACTCTCTGCTCATACTTTTCTCAGTAAACTTCAACTTTCTATTTGAATCTACACATTTACAATGTTTTTGAATTGTTTGTACACATTTTAATACACCACCTCTGTAACTGTGTGAAATTTGCATCAGGAGAATGAAAAAAGTGTTTAACTACTGTCTTTTGGAGACTATTATAAGATGGAAATTATTTTCTATATGTCTTCCTGAAATGTGTTCTATTTTTCTTACTTTACTGAGACAAGTTTTACAACAAAAGTAAGTACGTATTATTATTTCACTACAATTCTATTAAAAACCGTTAAAGTCTTTAGTACACCCAGCACTTGCAAAGCACATTAATGAAACCTGTGTGAAAATTAAATGATATACTATAATAAACATGTTTGGTTTCTACTGAGTTCTTCTGTATTTGCAAATCTTTTTTATTAAATGAAAGCCTAAATAACCTAAAGTATAAACATTTGTATATTCCATTTATAACAAACAGGTTTTTGGTTACAACCAAAATTGAATGAAACAAACATGCATATGCATAGTTGTTTGCCATTATTTCATTGTGTTTACAAATGTAGAATAACTCAGACAGTGGTAAATTAATGACTAGAAACATCCACTCTAGCGGCATAATTTTGACTGTGATTACCATGACATTGTAACTCTCATGAAACATCAAATGAAATTGTTATTAAAGTTAAAAAAGGCATAAGGAAAACCGCATAAGTTTTAAGGTCTGAAATTAACCCAAAAACTGTGAGGGTTGGTAGCTATGCTAACTCAGTTTTTAATGACTCAACACAGGTACCTTCCAAGATGTCATGCAGGATGTAATTCTGGAACACAGCTTCATAATTCCTTTACACATTAAAACTAAGGTCAATTCTCTTAACATACCTAGCTTACTGGCAATTGCAAAATTGTTCTGAAATCTACATACTGATGATGCACAACTGTTTTTACTGCAGTACTGACACTGGGAGAGGCTATAACCCTTCTGCTCACCTGTGAGATGATGTACTTTCACTATACAAATTAGTTCCTTTTAAGTATGAACCCAAGTAGAAGGCAATGGACCACCTATTTCATGTCTTAATGTACAAAAAAAAGCATTTCCCACAGCTACCTGATATGAAGTTGCAAGTACAACTACTTTCCCAAGCACTAAATCATCCAACTTGACATACCTGATCTGTTCATAACGCCTTTTCTTTTACTCTAACAAAAAAACTGATTTTTTAAAGGTTGCATTGAAGAAAGTCCCAAAACTGCAAAACTGAATTAACTTTCAGAACTCAACTATCAATTCTTGCACAGTTTTTGTTCCTGTTGAATCCTCCTGTGCAAATTGTGTCACATGGCAGGTAGTCACGGAAGGTATTGTAGGAAATTGCTTTGTTAATAGCTTCACTAACACCTCTGCACTTGTGTGGTTTTATTGGATCAAACAAATTTTACAGTACCGCGTAAGTTTGTTGGCACACTGATGAAATGAGAACTGTATGCACTTCCTGAACTTCATCTTTTTTTCCCCTGCTGTTGACAGTTACCTCAACCTCTTGACATGTGAATCCCACAATCCCACACATACCTGCCAAATAAAACTTGTCTATTCTGAACTCGGACATCTCAACTCTCAACTGAAACATGATGTGTGCTGCAAAAAAATCCTATTCCCATTATAACTGTTAGATATTTTTTCATTACTTCTGCATCCAAACAGCTACAAAAATGACTGATGTAATAATCAACTCACTGCTTTCTCTGGCCACAGGGCAACCAACCTAGTGCCTTTAGGTCTTTAAATTTATTTTGGACAAATCTGTTGTACTGTTAATAAAAGATCCTATGCTATACAAGAATAAATAGCATGATGCCATTTCCTTGGACTTCATTGGAAGCACAATACATCACACATTCTCAAGCCATAATACACTACAATCATACCTGAATTCTGAATGGAGACTGATGTAGCAAAATTGATCACACCAGTATCTCAATCCCATTACTTCACAATTAAATGTACAGTGTTTTTTTGCACAGAACACAATAGGTCTACACTGAATGAATGACTGGCAACATTTGCCTATGTACTGATGCATTCCCAATGATCTTGTTGGAAATGGGTACACTGTTCTCTGCTTATGTATTAATCTTCCAGTTAATGTTATATCCTTTTAAGTATTGTTTGGTTGCAGAAATGAACATACAATAACATTACATACATTTATATGCAGTGTTCAAAGGCATTTCATGTACTTCCCGTAAGTCAAAAATATGGAAAATTCTGGATACTGCAGGCCACACACATTTGAAAAAGACAAGGTAATAGTGTATGAAAGTGACATTTGCACCAATATGCAGTGGGCCTGTGCACTATCAGAAAAGCACATGTTTGTCATGTCAAACATGTACATTTGTCTTTTCACCTACATGGACTGGTCTGTCACATAGTTGTGCAGAGTGATCCAAAGTAGAACGATGGAACTAATGATCACAAAATTTTTGAAAATAGTGTTATGTCTAAAAAAAATTTGTAAGTAAAGGTTTTTTTTTAAATTTACAAAAAATTGCTTATCATAAAATTATGTTGATTGTATGTTTATCATAATTTGTTCCTGAAAAAAATGTTTACTCTAGATAGTCCTCAAAAACAAATATCGCTGTCTTGTGAGCTTGATGCACCATAAGTAGACTGTGATGCTGTGTTGCAGGTAAGTCAACGTCTGCTGGCAATGCAGTGCAGGCACAGCAAGGCCAGGGGATGGCTGCCCTCCTCGTCATGATGGCAGTACTGTTCTTCATCGTGGGCTACTGCTGCTGGGGTGCACCTTGCTGCCGTGCATTCTGCCGCCGACGCTGCTGCTGCTGCCACAGCATGGCAGGCGACCTCGAGGCTTCACCCTCCGACATCGGCCTGAGCGTAGACCGCGGTATGGTTGCAACGCCCACCATCATTTTGCTGCCATACGGCCGCATGCTGGTGGTTGACGGCTCCGTGTTTGCGCAGCTTCAGGCTGATACCAATGGCCTTGACCTCATTGAGCTGGGGGAGAACGTGGTGCGAGCACAACAGCGTGCCATACCTCCGCCAACACCGTCGGTGACGACCGGCAGTATACCCAGCATACTCGAGGTAGATTCAGAGACTAATAGTAAAGGCTGCATATCACCAGTCCAAGAGAGCTTTCCTCCACCAACATATGACTCTATCTTTAGTGGTGAAAATGTTGCAGATCTTCCACCATCCTATTCTGAAATCTTAAGGCAACTACAGTCCTTTGGAAGTGCTGAAAATGAAAATGATACAATAGAACCTACAGACACTGGACCACCAGCTATAGAGGACTATCAACCTGGTGAAATACGGGAAAGCAGAGTGTAATTAAATGTAAAATAGGCAACGCTTTTAAAGAAAAGACAATGTATCATGCTTTATTACTATTAATAAGGAAAGTATAAAAACACAATTTAGAAAGGATAACTTGGGTTGTATACCACTAATTATTTTACTTTCATACTACCTATAGCTATTCTCGGATATAAAAATTACTTATAAAAATAAATAATCACAAATTTCTTTAAAAAAAAATTAATTATAAACATATGACAAGCATAGGCGTAAAAAAAATAAAAGTCCAGAATTACTATGTTTGAGAAAATTTAATTGTAACTCTGAACTGTTATATTTGTTGTTTAGTTACATCTCATGAATCTCAAATACTGTACAATTAAATATGTACATTAAAGAATAGTCAGCTTCTAAATTTTGTAAAGACAGCTCAAGAATTAATCCTTTCAAAAAAAGTGAAATAGACAGTTATACGATTAAAAATAATTAGTGCCGATTTGTAAATGAAATATCTTTGAAATTCTGCATTCAAACTAACAACTTAATACTATTTAAAATACAGGATTATGATACTGTTATTTAGATTCTTAGCTGATTTTCAAAATAACTAAAAACAATTTAATTTGGAATGCACTAACATTGATAGAAATTATAGCAAACAGTATAATGAAAGGAGGAAAAATATAACAGTAAAGATCCACTTCTGATTGTTTTCCTTCACATTGCAGATTCATTTAAGGTAATTTATGTTTTCATGTTACATCTTTCCTTATAAATAAACTATGGGCTTGTTACCAATGAAAGAAAATTTTCACATTACTACATCAGATATTCTTTCATTCATATAACTTCAGTAAATTTTGACAGACATTGTGACCAACCTACACAGCATGTAAACAGTAAACACCCCCATTTGGAAAGTACTGTGTCAGCTGATGGTGGTTGTGAGATGCGTGTTATTATGTTGGTGATTTTTGCGAAGATTATAGTAAAAAATAGTGCCCTGCACTACAAATTATAATTTAGAAATTAAATAATAATTACAACAATTATGGTTTAAATTATGCTCTTAGAATAATGTACAATTTTTTGTAGTTAAAGAGCAAGAGCTTTAAAAAATTTCAAAATATTATGGTAGAGCCTATGAACATTACAATAATGTGAAACGTTGCCACCCACCCGGTGAATGCCATAGCCATTAAGCTCTCTTTCATAATAATTTATTTATATGCAAGAATTCCTTGCTGGCGGTGCCGGGATGTTATACACGCAGTTAATTTTTTTGTATTTGCATATTTCATTAAATGTAGTTCATTGTAGGTGCCTTTTTAGAACAGTCTCCTTAGTGAAATGAAATATTGGCATGTGTCTGCCGCTTTGTAAAAGGGTTTGTTGTGTGCTTTGGTTCGTTTCCATGACCGTCATCAAGTGCAAGCGACAAAATATTTACATTGTAAAGTTTAAATTTGTTGGTTTCAAGACACAGCTCAAGTGTTTTGTTCATTGAATGTCAGAAAATAAATTATTTTGTATCAGTGGCCGACAAAAAGGCTTGCTACGTGTTTAGGAATTAAGAAGCAAACAGTAAGTTTGTGTGTTTTGTAAATAATAATTTTTTTTCGAAATTGTTGTTAGAATATTTGGAGTGTATTTAACCTTAAAAAAAAAAGCCCTTTTTTACACATAGTGCATTTCGCACATTGGTATTAACAGTGACGTATTTATCACATTTTGTTCTTGCAGGAGGTTTTGAAATGTACGTGGCCTAAATAAATTCCCTTTTAGTGCAACTCATTATATAAAAAAAATTCAACAACTTTTACGTGCCAGTTTAACTTCACCAAAAGCAGAGTATTTCTCGCATTGGTACGAACAAGTGACAGATTCATTACATTTAGTTCTTTCAATTAAGTTACAACTTTGGAGTTACAGTAATCTGAATGTTATTTTCATATGAACAAAATTTTCCAGTGCATCATCAAAAAAAAGTAAGTTAAAATTGCCACTCTCTCATAGGAAGAACTGTAAAACAGTCACGTCTCACAAAAATTATAAACTAGAGTTCCCCACCCCACCAACAAAATAAACAGAACCCTAACTAGTGTATTACGTGGTTATAACAAAAATAAAACAATTCGGAATGGCAACCAGCTATAGTAGGCTAAGTACTGGACTGAAGTAGTTAAGTCTTCCAATGTCTGCCATTGGATTCGTAATTTGTTTACAAATATAGTTTTCTTCACCAACAGAACAGCTGTGGCGGAGGGATACATTGTGACAGCACTACTTTTTGAGAACTGTTAAAATTTACTGTAGTTATATGAAACTTCAGCTTGCATATATTTTTATATTTTTCTACAGTCAGTGGACATTTATCTTTTTTCTTTATGTCTTTCATATGTTTTTCTTATCAGAAATTACATAAAGACATAATGAGACTACAAAAAATTTTCAACAAATAGCAGCTTATTACAGAAAAAAAAAAAAAAAAAAGATTATGAAATAAAAATTTCTGCACAATTATAATAGATTACTCATATACATATGTATTCAAACTGTGGTACACAAACTATTGTAACATGTAAGATGAATAATCACTTTTGTATAATTCATGTTGTGTGTATACTTAAAAGTAAACTTGTAAAAATAATAATATATATTATGGTATACAAGTTGTGACTGTATTATCTAACAAAAAAAGACACACCAACATTTTCAAAGACTGCAGATTTATTATAAGTCTGAGTTTGTATATTTAAGAATTACTGAGAAAGAATAATGTTGTTTGAAAGTCATTGCAACTTTGTTACAGTATTAATATTATTCTTCAACCGAAAGTATAAGAGTGAGCAGCACTGTCACTAAGTTTCTGAACAACAAAAAAAAACTTCTGCAAAAAATATTATGAGCCACTAAATAGTAAGTTACATAGTTTTACATAAATTTGTCTTATATTAAAGTAAAAGATATATTATCTTTGGGTAGCTTTTTTCAGTGCTACGCTGAAAATTTGATATCATAAATGCAAACAACTCGGATAATTTTACATAGGAATAACATAGTTAGAACTTTGTTGATGTTGAAAAAACAGTTTTGCTACTTGTACTTTGCAACATCAAACCCAAGAGTTGATCACTGTTAGTCACCNAAATTTGATATCATAAATGCAAACAACTCGGATAATTTTACATAGGAATAACATAGTTAGAACTTTGTTGATGTTGATCACTGTTAGTCACCGGCTTTCTAGAGGTACTCTCATTTCTTCTAATCTTAGTTTCACTGCTATTTCACCTCATCTCACCTCATCCATTCCTCAGGGAGACTGGGATCAACATGTCTATCAATCAAGTAGAACAGTGATTGCTTGGCCCAGTTGTCATCACAGATACTGCAAGGCCTTAGTTATAACCTGTGTGACATTCACTGGTGGTAGGCCACACTATCGCTGCAAGAAACTGTTCTGGAATGTGTAACAGTGCAGGAAAAAAAAAAAAAAAAAAAAGGGCAGTAACAAATACAAAGTTTTCATTGCCTTCACTCTGTTACTATTTCATAACAAGGAAAGAACAATGTAAAGAAACATAACTTCACAACACATTCTTTGAATATATCAACTAGTATGGCATGTCTCAATTTTTTTTTTCATTTACTCTGTTGCAATTTGTAAACAAGGAACCAACTATGTTCAGAAATATTACTTAATGATATGTACATTCTCTGAATACATCTACAGGTTGTAAGCCATTTTGTGATTGCCTTTTGTTTAACCGCAATGTTATATGAAAATATCTATGTATTATATTACATAAATAACTATGTCATTTGAAATAACTTGTAGACACTACAGACTAAAGATGAGGTAGACTGCTGATTCGTCTTCTGCGCATGTACCCAACACTGACCTACCCCAAAGGAACACAACTGTCAAAAGTCACATGGTCAACAGTGACGAACCTGTTTATTTATATATTAATTTTTAAATGACAAGTACTGTTATATTAATAAAATGCTTTTACCAATTTCAATTCAATCAAACTGCATTACAAATTGGTTAGAGGAAGTATGAAAACATCTCAAACCACTTTCTTACTAAACCGTATTCTAACATAAAATCCAATCCACGCCGTTCTTGGAAGTCGTATTGGCAGAAAAGCAGTTCAGTGTTGGGACACGGAGATTGGTTGCGAGCAGCCAGCGAGCTCCGTCTACCTCCTCTTTAATCTATGGTAGAAACTAACTAATCAAAAAGTTCAAATACTTCTGGTAAATTTGTTTAAGATTACTGAAATCTGTTTCATTTAAACACAAAGTAGTAAGAAAAATCACCTTTACATAAGGTGCATGAAACAAATAAGCCCCAATCTAAGCCTAAACAGCTATCCCCTACTGTTGTTCATACTAATAAACACACACTGCAGTCATCTTAGAAGTGTCGCTTATTCTACTAGAAGCTATTATAAAGTTTATGGGTACACATCTAATTGCATGGGTAAACTTTGTGGGCACCAAGTACTATCACAAAATATTGCTCAACTAGGCATTTACTCTTAAGCCCATCAGGGTGATTTCCAAGACATCGAAAAACACAAAACTTGAACACCATTGTGTATTATAGCATTTAAACCACTTTATCACTACACATCACCCACAAGGCTTCTGACATCTTACATAAACATAAAATTAATTATCATCACTAGACTAGATAATTAAATTAGAAAAAATAAAATAGGGAGGCACTTGGTCGACAAGGGGTCCTTTTCCTCTTTCCGCATCACATATACAGTCATGTAAATAAAGATTAATTCCATCATGTGACAATGTATAAATTTTGCTTCTGAGCAACACAAACAAATAAAAACCAAAACTGAGATTTGCATTAAGACAAGTAACTTGTATCAAGGAAGTATACGTTAGTAATTTGATATAGTTATCTTGCAATTATTTCTAATGAATGATAAAATATCCTTTCTACAAAGGATGTCTTATAGCTATTTTGCTGCATTATGTGTACGCAAACACTCATCAAATGTTGTTAATATTTCTCCATGCTGATGGAGAGTAAAGCTGTGAAAATGTTACTGTGCTTAAATTTTTAATTTTATTGTACATCCAATTTTGAATAAAATATATGAAATTCTTCAAACAAAATGAATATTGATTTTCTGTTCATGTTACAATGTAAATACAGTATTTTTATACCAGTGTATGCATAGCAATAGTTTCAAAATGTAAAATAATTTACCAATGTAATAATGAAAGACTAGTTATTTTACAGATATCTACACTATTTCACATAAAACCCAACTATGTGACACACAGGCATCGAGTGGTCAGGTAGGAGGGTAAGGGGGATGCAAAGGTGGCAGTCATGCCTCGACTTTTCAGACAGCAGGGTCATTTCTCCCCTTCCCCCTGGGCTGTCGGCCACTAGTCACTAGTTCAATTTGCAATGCGTATAACTTGTGGTAGACTTCTTGCCTTGTTCTTTATCAAAATAATGGGTTAATGTGGTGTATTTTTAATTTTTTTTTGTAAAGCTTTTAATATTTGATTATGAATGTTACGTTTTTAGGATGCCTTCAAAATTTATATTGCCACCGCAAGCAAAATTTCAATACTGGTTTGTCTTAAATATTTGTAAATTCTGTTATTTGAAACCTTGGTATACATGAAAATAAGTGTCACTTAAGTGCATAACTTCATGCACAAACATACTACACACATTGAGAGGGGGAGACAGGATGTGTGCATTTATGTATGAAAAATTAAAATTAATGTAGAAACAAGAAGCCAGCACCTATAATTCGACACACGTATTGGTTTAGTATTACATTACATCCCTTCCCTTAAAGATGTTGTCAATAACGTAGAGGGAGCAAAAAAAATTGAAGAGCATGTTAACAAACATACAGAAATAAAAAAAAATCTGCAGGTATTTTTAAAAGGAAAAATTGGTTGCCAGCAAGACCTTTGAAGGTTTCAATGGTCTTTACTATGGGAGCTATGGTGTTTAGCCAGAGTAACCAGACTGCATCCATAGCAGGATGGAGTTGCCCGAGTGTAGAAGTACGCACGGGAAAGGGGCAGTTAAGTCGGCCGGTATGCACACTGTATCGTCTCTCAGTGCATTGATGCTCTGCATGTGTTCTAGTGCTGTACATAGCCATACCTCTGTTTTTTGTTCTATAACTTGTGTTTAAGAGACCTCATCTGGTCTCGACGGGCGGAATGTTATGTATTATTACGAGAAAAAACTATTATTATGCTCGGATCTATTCTCACCATTTTGTGCAGGGATATACAAGTAGTCTCCATTTCCGCAAAGAAGGATCAGTGGACTTCAAGATTGCGTCACGGTAAGTTCAAGTGTATCTAAACTTGCCAATTATTATTTTCAAAAGTGTATTCAGTGTGTACTCTAAATAACAATATCAGTATTTAGAAGGTAATATGTGTTCATATCTGCAGTTCTAGGGAATAATTTAAAAATAACACATCCAGCTTTTAAAATATTGTTTCATTTGTGAATGAATACTCACACGTGCTTTTTGTGAAAATGTTTCCATGTTTTCTTCAGTTTTGAGGAGGTAATTTCAGTATTTTTTTTGCTGCTGTTTCTAAAATTACATTAAAAATTTCTGTGATGTAAAAATTTAATACACATCACAAACTATAAAGTGTGCGTACAATTAATTTTGATTTAGCTAAATATTAAATTAAAGTGCTTGATGTTATATAAATATGTTATTTTAATGCCTGAAATTTGCTAGTTCAATAAAAAAAAAACACTTATCACCCATGTGTGTGCATATAAAAAAAGAAGGTTGACATGAACGTGTAAAAAAAAGCATTAGCATGTATCACCAGCATGATTCTCAAACAGAATAGAAATCTACTTTAAAAAATGAAACCTTAAACAGATCTATTTGCAAATGATAGAAGCAAATATAAATAACTTTTTAGTCAGGATTTTGTATGGAATTACTTGTTATCAACAAAATTTGTTGTATATATCAAAATACTTTCCAACAAATTCAAATAGGACATATAGTTGTGACCAAAAAATTATATTCCCAACAGGCTAAACCACCTTTCATTTTTAAAATACCTACCAAACATGATTAAATACCCAAAATCATTCAAAATAGTTATGACATCAGCCAATCATATCACATAAATACTAGGACATTAAAAAAAAAAAGTGTCTGATTTGGTATTTAAAATGTAATTACCCAGAAGAGATGTGAGACTTGTATTATATCAAAAAATTATTTTTCTTTAATAGCATTGTGCACACCACAGCTATTTTTAAATCATATGTGTACAACAGGAAATGGAACAGCCTGTGAGTCTGATGAATTGTAAAAATTTATTACTAAACAGTTTTTCTCCCAACTAAAGTTGTACAAATCATAACTAATAATTGAGCTCATGGACAAACATTTAAAAAGTATAGTAAAACTTGTTATAAGCTAAGGTATTTCACAAGATTTTAAACGTTTGACAGCCAAGAAAATATGCCACACTTCTGGAGTGCTTTATGCTTTCCTAATTACATGAATGCACAGCAGTTGTTTTTGCATTTGTTGCCATTGCATGTATTATTTTTGTACTGAATTCAGTAGTGTAAATTTAAAATATAAAATTTTTTTAACAAAATTAATTCCTCCCCTTTTTTTCTTTAATCGTTATGTTAAGTGGGCTATTATGCTCTCTTGATTACATTTTATGGACCACACACCAGTTTGAGATTGATACCCCTGTTTGAAGTGGTTGATGGGTTCACACCCCTCCATACAGTACAAAACAACAGCAAACCACAGTAGGTACATCCTATCTTCACATAGGGTATGCCACAGATTCCAACATTGCAATGTTTCCTGGGGTTCCTAACCACCTTACTGCTTGCTGCCAACTAATCATCAGTATTGAACTAGAGCAGCAGGTTGCCAGAGTTAATCAAAACCAGGATTTATAGTGCATCAGCCATCTAAACTCACACTTATTCACCATCACTGTGTAGCATGGCCCAGCATGAGGCAATGTTTTATCCAGCTACCATTCACAATTTTATTAAACATCAGGGGCTTCAATTCCGATCCCTGTCCCATTGTGCTCAGGATGGTACCCATTACAGCCAGCTCTGAAGAGGCCATTCAAAGAACTTAAAAGGAGTTTTCTGTCTTGCAACATGAGAGCATGCTACTGTCTCGCAACATGAGAGCATGCTAATTTGGTAATCCCTCAGAAAATCACATTTCTTACAGTTCACCTGATTTAAACCGAAATTAATCTAATTATATTTTCAAAATTTTCCTTTCTTTTATTGAATACGTAAATTAGAGCAAGGTTCTGAAAGTATATGCTTTCATAGTCTGAAAAATTAAAAATATCATGAATGAAGCAAATATGAAAGATCCGTTTGCAGCAAGCAACTTTGGTAACTATCTTAAAAGTGCTCCCTACAAATCTATTCTTAACTGAAATCAGTAAATTTTGTTCACTGAAGTTTATAAATTCGAACCCGTAATATTTAAAACTATGGCACAAAATTTTGTCTTGAATTAGGATAATCACGGCATAGATGTAACACACATTGTAAATACAAAAAATATTTCTCATACTCATGATGTTCGAACATAAAGACATCACCAGAATGATAATAACTTTTATGGCTTCAAAATATATACATAATGTATTTTTTACATTGCACTTCACTATACATTTTCAACACCAGTTCCACGACTTTTTCCACCAACATCCACAGTCTTGTCCCAGTCCTTCAACTTGGCACTCATCATAAAGTCATCTCGCAAAACATGCCATGTTGCATCTTCATCAGCTTGTTCCTGCATCACAAAAACAAGCTATCAACAACAAGAATAAGCATTAGGACAACACTAACATCAAAAAAAATTTTAATTTGTGACCTCCTATGCAACTTTGTACTACGTACTTGCAAACAGCAAAGAAATCCTAATCATTTTCAGTTATTTCAGTAAATAAATAATACAAGATTGTATGTAAATATGTAATATTGTCTGTTATCTTTGTACATCACACAACTACTGGGTTTTGGAATGGAGTACCTGCATTATTAAAAATAATCTAGTCTGTAGTGACGCATCTCTTTCAACAATTCATACGGCTCTCAATCCCAGACCTGAAGAAACATAGTTCCAATGAGGCACAGAAGTCCCAGAAGGCACTTTCTACACCGTTATTCCTTAAACACCTTATCCTTCAAAAAGTTTTAGAAGTATAAATACAGTATTTTAATGGTACTAAGTCCAGATAATAATGAAGGTGGGGGAATAATTTAGTACCTCAGGTCAATCAACTGTTGTCTAATTCATTTTTGCCACACAGAGTTTGAAGATGCAGAAGACTCTTCTCATTAACAAATGATGGCTGCTTTTAACGCAACTGCTGGTGCCTTTCATTAATTTTTGCACATTAACAGACAGCAGAATGAGGTTCACCAGGAAGAGAAAACTTGTAATGGGCAACACACAGTACTGTCCACCACACTGGCAGCAACATTTTGGTAAAATCTACTTGTGGTTACTTCACACATTTGAATCAAAGCTTTGAATAATCACCCCATATAGGACGTACCTGATTGTACCCCAAATATGTTATGTATCACAAGCATTTTATACCTGTTTTAATACAGAAATATTTTTTTTGGTTAAATAAAATTTTCATTAACATTTTATTAATAAATTATAATATTTCATATAATTACTATGAATAAAAACAGTAAGAAAATAGGTTTACCAGGGTTTCAGAAAAGTCAGAAATAACCATGAATGGACAATATAGCATCAACCTTAGTTTCATCAACTACAGGCGTAGCCAGTATTCTAGTAACGTGCAGTCCCATTCCAAGGACCCAGGAGAGCCAACACGTTAATTTAAAGATTGCTCACGGTAAAGTAAGCACTTTTGAAGGCTCTGCTAAATTTATACTTTCAGCCCACTGGTTGCATATCTTTCTGCGTACCTATCAGAATAAACACTGCCATGTGACTCATGTTCATTGAATAAACAACAAAAAGTAAAAAATATGTATTTTAATTAGCACTATAAACACACACACATTAATTACAATATAGATATATATATGTGTGTGTGTGTGCGCGTTGTTGTGTGCATACATACATACAGGGCGGGGCTGAATTTGACCGACAAACTTCGTGAAGTGATTCATTATGCAAAAGCAAGTGGCAAATATATATAGGACACTTTGTACCTAAATTAAATTTTCAGGGCAAAATAAATCCCCGAAAATGAAGATTTTGGAATGTATTTTTGCGAAATATTGGAAACCAGGTGAGATGAAAGTTAAATTCACAGAACATTGTTTTAGGTTATCGGGATCTTCAATCTAAGAGCAAACTCACATTAATAACACTCCTCGTTATGAAAATAATATGGGTGGTCACCCTCTGATTGCAAACCGCAAGTTCGTTACCGTTGGGAATTATGAAAGTTTGATGCTGGTATTTTGAGCAGTATGACCTACGAAACAAAAATAGTCCCCTTGTTACAACTGCCCAAGACCCACCATTTTAGTTTGAAATGCACACAAAGTTTCTGCTAGATTCCGATGCAGCGATAAAGTGCCTTATATGTAGGCAATATATCATAAATGCGTGTTTGGTAAGCTGCTGTTCCCACTGCACAGACAATGTTGGAGGACATTTATTACTTACTGTAAACAACTATTACCATGCATAAAAAAGCTTACGATACTACATCCGACAATGTGCTCCTGGCAACAGTCGGTGTGAGATTCCTTACATGAATTACTGGTATTGCCTACGTGCCTGGAACCATATTGCTGTCGCTGCTGTGTACCGTAAAGACCATTGTTTAAGCGCCTGGGCATGTATCGCTGCAGCCGAAGCTTTATGTATGTGCGTTTTGTATGAAAGCGGTGGTCCTAGGCAGTTGCGACTAGAGACTCTGTGTGTTACCTAGGTCATACTGTTAAATAAACAAGCATCAAACGTGTATGAGACCTGATGGTTCATATAAACATCTCCTGTCATTAAAAAAATCACGGTCTGAGCGAAGAGAGGCAACAGTAACATGTTGGACTCGCATTCGGGAGGACGCAGGTTCGAATCCTGGTCAGGCCATTCAGAATTTGGTGTGCCATGGTTTCCCAAAGTCACTCCAGGCAACCGCTGGGATGGTTCCTTAATAAAGGCCATGGCCGAATCCTTCCTCAGTTCATTTGAAGTGCCTAGTTGTATGTTCCTGTGTCTAATGACCTCGCTTTTAATGAGACAAACACACAAATTAAAAACCTACAGGTAGCCATACTGTATTATTAGCACATAAATAAGTGTTACTTTTGACCAACGACATGTTAATAGTTGAAAGTAACATCACCATAATGTAACACTGTCAGGCCTTTCATTTGCGATCATACATCTAACTAGGTGTCAGATACAGAATGCAGTATAAAACATGTGTGTACAGACTGTGTGAGCAGTCTACATGTCTGGCACTAATACCACACTAGGCAAATCTGTACGGTGTGATGAGTTCAGTCCCATGCATGGCATGACAGTTATCATGGCACGAAAGGCGCTATAGTGAATGCAGCCCATTAAACCCTGAGACGAATTGTATAAAATATCTGAGCACTCCAGAATCTATCACTTACATTTCTGTTGGTTAAGGTGCATGTTGTTTCTACAAAATTGAATGCTTTACGTGGCCAGAACTGACAGATATGCTACTAGTCTACGATGTGGCAGAGGAAAATGAACAAAATGGCAAAGAATGTACATGGATTGATTTCAGCACAGACAGCAGCCACACCACACAACATTTGGTCTGTGGAGCGACGTTTGAGAGAAAGTGGAAGTTTGGAGGTGACACAACCGAATGCAGGGCGCAAATGGTAGGCGAGGACAGCCAGATTTGAACAGGATGTGTTGAGGCATATTGAGAATAACCCACGTGTGAGTACACGTACTATTGCAAGAGTACTCAACATAAGCCGCAGCACCACTGATGAGTGCTTCATGAGCAATTACTGCATCCGTTCTACAATGTGTGCATGCCGTAGGTTCTGCGGATTATCCTTGATGCGTGGAGTTTGCAGTATGGCTTCTGGAACAACGCAGAACACACCCTGACTTTCAGATGTCAATCCTCACATGGGGATCAACAGCGATTCAGTGTGAACGTCTGGGCGGACGTAATACATAACATGTTGGTTGGCCCCTACCCGTTACCACACCGTCTCACCGGCAATGTGTATGGTGCATTTCTGCGGGAAACTCTGCCGACATTACTTGAAGAGGTCCTGTTACAAACACGAGCGGCCATGATGTTCCAGTACGATGGCGCTCCAGCCCACATTTCGCGACATGCGCGCTATCACCGGCATTTCATATTCCCTGGACAATGGATAGGCCGTGGGGGTCCTGTTCCATGATCTCCACGATCACCTGATATGAATCCATTGGACTATTTCTTCTGGGGTTACATGCGCAGCCTGGTGTATGAAACCACAGTGGAATCCGAAGATGACCTTGTCGTCTGCATCGTTACAGCTACCAGGATTATTCGGGATAATGAGGGTGTTTTCAAACTTGTCCGACAATCATTGGTGCGGCGATGTGAACTGTGCATCAAACACGGGAGCCGTACCATCAAACTTTTCCTATAAAATTGTTTGTGATACATGTTTCTACAATAAAACCTATGGAATGCCACAGTTTTGTTGTCAAATGCAATGTGTTACCTGATACCACTTACATGTGATGCGTTGTAACGGCATTACTCCACGCTGCTGCGCCAAATATTTCAATGTTCAAAAACCTGCACAGTACACAGCAGCAGCGATACAGTTCCAGGTGCATAGGCAATACCAATATCTTTACGTCCTGCATGGAATCGCACACCGAAGGTCGTCACAAACGAACAGTTGTGTATGTTTATTATTGTATGGTACGCGTTGTTTACAGTAGGTGTTAACATTGTCCGCCACCATCGGCTGTGCAGGGACCATACATGCATGTAGGTAGTATTGCCTGCATACTAGGCTCTGTATCGCTGCAGTGGAACCTAGTGGAATCTTTGTGTGTGCTTTTTTAAATAAAAACGGTGGGTTAGGCAATTGCAACAAGGGGACCAGTTTCGTTTTGTAGGTCATACTGCACAATAAATCAACATTAAACATTCATAATTCCTGATGGTAACGAAGTTGCTGGCAATATGAGGGTGGCCATCTGTGTTATTTTCATAACGGGGAGTGTTATTAATGTGAGTTTGCTCTTAGGTTGAAGATCCTGACAACGTAAAACAATGCTCCGCAAATTGTACTTTCATCTCACCTGGTTTATGATATTTCGCAAAAATACATTCCAAGTTTCGTAAAAATTAGTCCAGCTATTACCATTTTTTACTTTTTGCTAATAAAATTTAAATGCATACACTGATATAAACGTAACTTCACCACAATACTAACAAAAATACCTAGCAGATGACAATGTATTTCATGAAACTACATCCACACATTTAATGCAAAATCCAATTTTGCCCGAATTACTTACATTGGAGTTTATTTATGAAAGCTATAGTACCTAGGCCATGTTCAAATTGTGACTTTTAGTTTACTAATAGGTCATGTGACCCAAATTAGTATACTGAAATGATATGTATTTGGTATTTTAGTATCAAAACTTACAAAAATACTAAATTACCAAATTGCAAGCATCTTTGAACAAAAGACTACAGACGGCGTCTGAATTGAACGCTATTAAATACTAATAAACTAAATAGTCAATTCGAACACGGCTTTACTGTTTGATGCAATGGTTCATATAAATTAAACTGTTTGGACAGTCATTGTAATACTGTTTTAATGTATCACTCAAGGAATGTTTCATGTGAAATATAAAACATTTTCATGCCGTTGATTCAAAACGAGTGACATACATTCGGAGGTATTACTCTACGATCGTAAGTTGGGAATTGCCTAAATATTAAATAACAGAGCTTTCAGAATTGCAACACATATCGCAAATATAACAAACCACACTCATCCAAAGTTTCTTCAAGTTTATTCGAGGTTTAAAATTTATACTATCTTCAATTGCATGAAGTAGCACATTTTCCTGGTCGGTATATTATGTGAAATTTGAAGAATTTCTGGGACAATAAACTATGTGGAAATACGGCAGAAAGCAATAACAAATAATGCCACTTCACTCAGAACATGTATAAAATTATTTTATTTATTACGTTGATTAATACTTTATTTTGGAAGTTACAAACCAAGATTTAAAATCACGTTGGTCATAAGCAGTTGTTTTGTTGACACATGCGTGCCATGCAGACCAGAAAAAAAAAACAATGAACCAGTTAACATGAATGTTGCATTAGCATGAGCTCATCACTTTATTTGTGCATTGGTTAAGTGAAATTGTGAACTTATTAGAAAAGTAAACATTTTACAAATCTGCTAATTCTTACACTTTGATACATTATAAAAACAAAAAGCAAAAGAATAAATAAAGTTCTCGCAAATGTTTACCTAACACTTGTAATTCAACGTTAAGACAAGGAACTCATTTCCCTCCATTGTCACCCACTTTACTGGGCGCATGCCACTCATGTGCCCGTTAAACTATATGCAGGTAGGAGTAGTGACTTTTTTATAAGATTGATTTAAAAAATGCTCACTTTATCGTGAACAGTATTTAGTAAGACATTAAAAACATGGAACTACTTCTCGTAGTTTGCTGCCAACTTAACTGCAAGTATTGCAGTCATTACTTACCGGAAAATTACAGAGTTACGGCCATTCATTTTTTTCTTAGGTTAATTTCAAGAGTGCTCACTTTAGAAGGTTGGAAATGGCAGAACTGTAAATGCTGAAATGATGGGCAAGTTCCCTGACAGTGGTGCATGGATTTATCTCAACACACACCTATAAAGCAGAGGAGAAGAAACTTCTTAGCATGTGAACCGGATCCATATCTCAAGTTTGTGCTGCAGGCCACACTATTAATTCTTATTGTTGAATGAGTTGTCTGGTCCAAGATACTCGTGTTCTGGGATGATTGTCTTACACTTTTAATGGTCCCACACCTGTACTGGGAGGAATAATTTTGAAGTTCAAGTAATATGCAAGTTTTTTCTACTATAATTTTTAAAATATTCTAACTAAAATAGAGTATTATCATATTAAAAAAATATTACAGTCTAACTGTTATTTATAAAGCATTTTGTGGGTCACTGTGAACCACTTCAGTTATGTTTGTGGGCCATTTGCAATGCTGTTTTCGAAAGTTGCAGCAGGCCACTCAAGTCAAGCTCATGGGCAGCAGTTTCCCCATGGCTGCTTTAAAGCATCGTTACCCACTTTTGACCTACATCGTGTACCTTCCTCTTCTTGGAAAGACTAGTAATTGGCACAACATTTTTCAAACCAGAGAAACTGTTCATTCTGAAGTTGCAGCTACACCCCATGCATTCACCACATTACAATATGTGTTGCTGCCATGTGTCCCATTTGAACTCTTGCAACAAAATGAGGTGTCAATCATTTAGTTCCAACACAATACGCAGAGCACTGCAATACTTCTTATGACACCTACAGTTGCACTACAACAAATGGCATCAAGTCTTCCTATTCCTAGTACTGTGAACTTTAGTGGGCACTACGCAATGTTCCATTGATCCTGTACAATTAAGAGACATAGTGGATTAAATCTGGACAGTGTGCCTCTCCAAACATTTATTTCCAAACTAACTGATAATCCGTATAAATAGTAATTATCTACAATAAACTATCTTAAGTTTCTGAAGGGAATGAAACATTAGGCTCATTAACCAGGAAAACTTCTTAAGGAGAATGGTACAGGAATTTTGTATAGTTATCCAATTTCCATCATAAGCTGTTTTCCAGTGGTTTGATCAAAATTTTGGCATTACAAGATATTAATAACAATATTTAACACTTTCTTACATTGTTAGATATTGACTGCCTTTATTATTCTAGAAGCACTGATGGAAAATACAAAATAAGATACTCTTTCTTATCTTTCATCAGTGCTCTAAGAATAATAAAAACAGTGGATATCTAACAACGCAAATAAGTGTTTGAAATTATAACTAATGTCTTGTCTTGCCAAAAATTTTAAGAAATCCTGTCAAAAAAATTTGTAACAAAATTAGGTAAATACACAGCTTTCGTGCACCATCCCCCATAAGAGGGTCAAATTAGTTTGGTGTTTGTAGACAGGTGTAAAACTATGTAAGCCCTAAACTTATTTAAATTTACTTAAGCAACAAAACTTTTAAAAAGTAAAGTTATTAAAAGTGTTTTACTGTAATTACTTATGTTATTCAGGCACTTTGCAATTGCAAAAATCAATCTGAAAAGTTTATGTAATGCCATCTTTACTTGGAGTTAACATCCACCATCTTTTTTCACCATGGAAAACTGAAAAAATTTAGGACCAGTTTCTGCCAATAACAATAGTCATTTTCCTGGCTAAGTGTTTCCATAGTGCTTCATTTCCCCTCCCACCAATGAGTGCAAGACTACAGCAAGATGGTGATGTTACCAACAGGAGTTTGAAGAAAACAAAGAAGATAACTGTTACGAGGGTGGAGTAGGAGAGCGACTTGCAGACTGGTCCGCTAGCACGCAGCCAGGCTGGTGGCCATTCAATCCATGTTTTAAAAAAAATGTTTCAGAACTGACAAATTTAAGTTTATTAACCAGGAAAACTTAGAAATATCAATCTGTTCACGTGTTTACTTATGTGTTATCAGTCCGGTGCCAAGCAATTAAGTTTAAACTGCAAAATAATGCTCAATTTAACTGGAACTTATTAAAAAGGGTTTTACATTAGTCTGCTGTACCAACACTAAATATTGTTAATACTACTCTACTAAAAAAAATTTGACACAAACTTAGCTGCCTACTTATCAATTGTTGTTAGAACTCCTTAGTTTGTTTTGCGTCTTGCATACTTACACACAGAGTTACAGTTGCTTTAATGCTATTACATTTCTTATGACAGTTCACCAATTGTCACATACTAGTCATGTCATGCACACTTTAGTTATGAAACCATCACATTACTCTTACCGACTTAACGTAGCAAATACTGTCATGCAGTCTGTTTCACTCTTTTTTAAAAACTTTTCACGGTAACATTTATTGCGGTAACACATGAAAAAATGGTTATAAGGGAGGAAATCTAAACTGTTTAATTGCACACTGATGTCCAAATTGAGTTAAATTTTTCTTTACCACACTAAATATCCAATCACAAGACTCAGGTTTGAAATAAACTGCACCAAATTAATATAGAATATATCCTGCAACAGATCTGCAGCATCGTAGAGTTAATATGAAGCACGCACATGGTGATGTTAGCACTATCAAGACACGTGTCGGCATCTGCGGAAAAATAACCACACCAACTCCCAAGATATTTATACTTTCCCTATACACCGAGTTTTCTGAATAATGTTACTCAATAACTACAACAAAACTGCCTATTCAGAAGCCTCTTATCTTCTGTGAACCTGAAATCTACCAGCAACATCAAACAAAATATGCACTTCAGTAATCCTCAGATACACTCGGCTGCTCTCCCAGAAAGACAAGAAATATGGTAGTCTGTAACCATAAAAATAGTAAACTTGCAAAATTACAGTAAAGTCTACTTACTTTATTACTTGGTACACGGTAATTCCTCCAAAAGTACAGTACAAATACTATACATGTAGTATTATAGCCTTCATTTTAATATACACAACTGACACAGCGTGGAATTGTAAAAAGCAAAATGATAAAAATTTTAAAAATTTTGAGTAGCGCCTGTAAAATTACAAAATTTGACAGGTCTGATTGTGTCATGCTCAGACTGTACTTGGTGACCATGACAGCTTTTACTCGTATTATCGATCACTTTTAGTTACTGGGTGTTGAGTAAAGTACTATACTGTAGTTGCACACATGGCTACTGTCACCAGTGCAGATAAACCAAAAGATGGCAAATGTCACTTTATATGATATTCCCATAAAGATGGTATTCGAGGTAAATCAGTGATGCCCTACACTATATTTTGGTGATCTAACTGAACCAAGGATGACTTTGGGGGATGATGACCTGAAAGTATATTAACTCCTTACAATGCCGTACATACAAAGTATGAACCTAACAGAAATAACTGTGTGGTGTTACTAAAACAAAAACAATTTAAAAACCTTTTTTGGGGTGGGGAATGTTACTATTTATTTAGGGCCTGCTATGAAATAACTTTTCTGCTAACTTAAACAGTTATGAGCAATCCTTTAAAAGGAAAAATATAATAGAGTGGGGG
>NQII01000557.1:272590-319238 GCA_002778355.1 Clitarchus hookeri | reverse complement strand
TATAGTCAATTCACGACTGGAAGAGACTTTCTTGAAGCCCTGCTAAAGATTTACTTTCAAGCCCATTTCGTATCCTTCCGCCAAAGTTAAACAAGCATTGCCATGTGACAGTCACATGGCAATGTTTACATGCAATGTTTACATTCCACTGTGTGTGTACATGAATTCGTNACATTGCCATGTGACAGTCACATGGCAATGTTTACATGCAATGTTTACATTCCACTGTGTGTGTACATGAATTCGTACATGCACGTACCCATTATAAAAGTCATGTAATGTACATATTATTAATGGATATTCCACAAGCGTAAAGTTTTTAACCTTAAGAATTTCACACAAAAGAATATGCGATGCCAGCGAAAAAACATTTCATTTTATAAACCCAAAATGCGAGTATTTTGATGAATCGATAGTTGTTGTCTATTTGAATCGATTGTAAGTGACTATCGATAAATTCCCGTACATCGAAGGCAAGATCATCAGTATTGATCGGAATTGCTACAGACGTTAAAATGGCGTGGTGGTTGAGTATGATGTTTCGCGCAATTGTAAAACGTTATTAAAAAATGGTTGTGACGGTTTTCGACAGGATGGCAGAGTTTGCGAGTGAAGGATTCTACGTCTTCGACAATGTGAAAACAATTCTTATATGCAAATACTGCAACGTTAGAATAAAGAGGCAAAGGAAAGACACGTGCACGAAACACATAAAAACAAAAGAAATTAGAACTGAAAGTGAGCACAAATTAAAATCATACGTTATTAAAAACCAAATAATAAAGAGCGGATATTAGTAAAATAAGACAAACAAATGAATTATTATAGGTTAAACAAGATAATCGCACAAATTCTCTGGCACGTGTGTCAACAACACAAGGACTACGAAGGTTAGTAAACAAATGGCCGCGTTACTTTAACCTTGAGCGTAATCTTGTGACTATGCAAGAAACGATGAAATCTAAATGTGTTAGCATCACGTCATTAATAATTGGCATAATAAGATACAATTCTTTTCGACACCCATTTGTAAGCGATAAATTAACAATTACGTTAAAACTTTGGAACTATTTCCTCTCTTTGTGCTGGCAACCTGACGGGATAACTGTATCCGCGCTCGCCGCTGTTTGTAATGTTATATGCATGTCGCTAAAGGCTAGGGTGTTTTTTCAAAGGTTGATTTTCAAAAGTTTCTTCCAGTCGTGAACCGACTATAGCCATCTAGGGAGGTGTGGCAAATGGTGAACAAATAAGGACTGGTGGCAGACAAGTGTATGTGCAGTGGCTACAAGTGACAATGCGAGAGTGCTGCAGCAGAGAGCAAGTTACCCCATGGGAAACACTGATGATATCTGGATTAAAACATGGTGGCACTGAATAGACAAGTGATGTAGACTTGATTGTAAATACTGGTAGTCAGATATCAAATATATAATTTTAATAATAATTCAGTAGGTGTTAGAAAATTGTTTATAAAGATTGGTTTTAAGTGTTTGATTGTCCTGAGGTGCTAAACGATTATGAAAATATTAGTTGTAAATAGCAAGTGATAGTCATTATTGTTAATATTAAGTCTGGAGTATTTTTTTCAATTGTTTATAAATAAATTAGAAAGTATTATAGTTTTTTAAATTTCATTATGGCCTTTATTGTTTAAAAAAAGTGGCTATACCCAGAGACTTTGAAAGATTGTAATAATATTCATACAGCATTCTTTTTATTTGTGTTCTGTTAAACCATTTTTTTTTACTTATCCATACTTCTTCAAGGTACTGTAAGTTGCACTGTGATAACGCAATGTAACAACGCAATGTAACAACTCGTTGTGCCTCGCGAGCTGAACTTTGTCACTTCAAACTGTTAGCCTGTCAAAGAGACACGCATGGGTAATTCTTTCTCCTTCTTAATGCACTTATTTCTAGTAGCATACATCTCAATTCCCCCTCAACCAAAGTTGCAAGTTAGTTGCTAGCCCCGGCACGTTGTGGTTGTTCACTGAACGCAAATAATTCAAGTTTTATATATAAAATACCCAATTCTCGATTCTATGACATTTCACGATTTCCGGGAAAATGGTAAATATTTCTAAGTGGTCCTTACTGGAATTTGGATCAATTTTGACATACCCCAAATCCTTATATACAAAAATTTTAAAAAAATTTCTCAAGCCATTTTTAAATGACTTTCGGAAAAAGTTGCATCTTATAAAGTACACATTCGATATTCACGGTTCCCAAGGATGATCTTGTAAAATTGCAACCTTTGTAAAATAAAAACTAACCACTTTCAACCCCTAAAAATTCCAAAAATTGCATTTAGTGTGTTTTTTGTGAAGCCCTTTTAATAATCTCTGGCAAAAAAATCAACATGATTTGTAAATTAAATATTAAGACTGCTGGATAGGAATGTTTATTTTTGTGATTTGTCCTGCTATGGATTTTTACTACTTGCAGTACCTGTTATACCAAATTTAATGCTCATTGGACTTACAATACTTGAACCAGCGGCAAGCAAAGTTTAAGTTTTCCAGTTTGTTGACACAAAAATAAACAAAACTATGCAAAACTGATTTACCATATTTGGCATAGCAAGAGACCATGTCGTAGTCAAATGCTAGAACTAATTGCATTTCTAAAAAATTTAAGAAAAAAAGTGTGCAGGCTTTGAATTATGCAATTTTTCAACAGCAGGTGAATTCTATTTAGTCGTCTTTAAAATAAATTTTTCAAGTGTTCCGAAGTGCATTATACTTTCACATTTGTATTAAAATTTAAAATGTGCCGATATCTGCTTTACAAACAGAGATTTGTGCGTCAAGCATATTGCATGTTTTCAGTGCGCCTGGTATTTCAAAATATATCAGATGCAGTCCGCAGCACTTGAGGCGCGCTGTGTCTGGACGGGCCTGTCCCACCACCCTGAGAGGGTTGGCACGGTTTTCGGCAGCGTAAAAAGGGGGAGGGGGAAGCTGAGAGTACCATTCTTCGTGAAGGCAACAAGTGACCTTGGCGTGTCTGCCAGCCCATGCTATTCCCTCGCCCACATCTGGCTGAATATTTTGTTGTTCAAAACTTGGCACACCAAATGAGATGAATGGCACCAAAATGTTATGTTTAGATTTTGCAATTGTATATCATCAGTAATTAAAATGACTTGTCTGTATGCAATTATTTGCACACAAAAAAGTAAATCATAGCACAGGAGTTTTAAAGCTTGAAAATATTTCCAGCAAAATTTATACTTGCCGCATTGTGTACACCTTTATTGCCTAAGTTAAGAAATTAGAGCAATGCAAATTATTCTTATGATTTTAGTTTTGCATACAGTTTAAAGCAATATTTCCAGCTGTTGTTATTCATCCCTTTCTGTTTATTGGCTTTTGGTTTAAATATACTTTTTTTTTTGTAAGCCCTCCCTCTTTTGCTCTTTAATTTTATTTGTATTAATTTTAAACATAAAATCTCTCAAACTTTATATTTTTAAAAGAAGCACAATACATAAAAACATTGTTCCCCCACAGTTGTGTACTCAAAGCAATTTTAATCTACATTACGGAACGGAAACATCTACGAATACCTAAAACAAAAAATAACTAAAATCACTACCCTTAAATACAGAATTATTTGTAATTATGTTTAGAATAATGCATAATAGAAATTATAAAATCCAGTTAATAGAAAATTTACAATAGAAATTATAACATTTACTTGAAAGATACAGCCAAATACAAAAAAAAACTGTATTAAAAATATTTGCAATTGAAGGGATTTAGAACCCAAAAACATTGCATTCCACTGAGATTATAAGTAGCCATTCACTCATTTAATAACAAAGAAGAGCAGAAATAGGGTATAAACCACTTAAAACGTTATGCACAATACAGCGGTATGTAACCACGCGCCAAGTCCGACTACAGTTGTAATCGTTGGTGGCTAAAAGAAGCAATTCTTCATTGAGCAACAAAATATCAACGGTCGTTGGTGATGCAGACTGTGCTGCTATCTGGTGTTATGTAAGCAAGTTCGTTTTCATTGCCAACAAACCATGCATGAAACACGCATGAAACACACACATCAGTTTGCTGATATATAAAATTCTGCGAAAGAAAACCATCATGATGTAAGATTTATTCGAAAAGTAATTGAATGACAGACCTTTTAAATGTTACTCGGGACGCTCCTTGCCAGCAACAGCGCAGTGCTCTGATTGGCTAATTCTCATTGCGCCGTCGCACGTAACTATATTGTGCATACCACTTAAGGTGTATGTCTCTTGTATGAGATCGGATATTTTTTCATAATGAGGCAAATATGAACAAGAGTTATTTTTTATTATTTTTGAGATCACCAAGTCTGAGACATAGCGATAAATGTACAGATGTATAATATATAATATTTAAAATACATAATATATTTTATATATATGTATATTCGTGTTCCATACGTGTGCCCCCAATGTGCTGCATAATTTACAATATTTTGTAATTTAAACATTTTATCACTCATCGTTGGGATTAACATACCTACTTTAATAGTGTGCTGTGTTGTATTTTTAAAAACAAAAATGGATAGTGTTTTTACAACATAAAAACACGTCAGACACATAAATTTGTTTTCTTAAAAAAAAATAACAGAAATTATATTAATTTTGAGTACTGACAGTAGGTAACTCTTCAGACAATTAATAAAAGTAAACAATATTCTTATTCTTTGTATCTGTTGCTGCAATGATCGTCAAATACAATGTCAGTCACTCGTGCAATGTTTTCAACGCTTTACTGCAAGTCATTAGCGATTGGGCCATGGCTACAATTCTGCTTCTGGTGTAATGAGTTCAATACTTTATTTGTTTTTATTTCTATTACATATATAATTTGTTATTTTAGAGAAAGTATTTTTGTTGTAGCACATACAGAATCACTGATCGAGGAAATGTGTTTCCATATTATAGAAGTTTTGAAATAATAACACAGACATTAAACAAAAGAAATTTTGAAGCAAAATAATATAACTGAAATTACATTTTCTTAAGTTGTCACTTGAAATTCGTTTTGTTGTCAACCGACTGTAATTACTCAATATAAAGCAAATCAACTGATGATATCTGTCGCACCATTAATCTGACACATCATTAAGAACATGGCTAAGAAATATGATCACCTAATCATATTACTTTCAACTCGTATGAATTAAAAAAATTGTGTCCAGAAATTAGCAATAATTTTTGAATGATGACCATTTTTTATTGCTGCAACACTATCTGTTGTGCGTATATGTTGGAAGTAAAATTGTTAAAAATTATTATACGCTTTTGTATTTTTGATATAGCAACTTAATGCAAGATTATTTAGAAAGAGCCAAGTTACAATTTCACACAATATGATGAATTTTAAAATTCTTGAGTAGAATCACACAAAATTATATGGAATTTTTAACCCCAATATTTTCTCAATTCAAATAACAGTTTTGAATCCTTTTTTATGCATTTTCAGGTGTTACTATCTTGAAGGCAGAAATTAATCAGAAAGCACCAAGTAACAATTTCATAGGATCTAATGAATTAAAAATGTTTTGAGTATAATCACATATAAAATTAAATATAATTTTTTTAACCCCAATATTTTGGCATAAGATTAAGTTTTTGCCCTCTTTAATTCATTTTCAGGTGTTACCATCTGTAAGGTAGCATGTTATGTCACCTGATTTTGCATAGATAGGCTATAATGGGACAGTGAAGTTTACAGTAGCCTTCAAACCACTAGTTTAGTTACTCACAGTTTATAAATTTCAAGCCATACTGGGAATTGGAGAGGGGTGCAGTGTGCTGGGATCAAACTTACATCCCCTGGCACAGGAGTGTGTCTTCTTAGAGGGGTCACAATGCATCAATTCACATAGTGCAACGTTCAGACAACATTACACTTGTCAGCAACAGGTAAACAGCAAGTAGTTGAAGATGGCTGGCTGTTTAAGACTGCCGGTCACCTAAAAATTTCATTACTTTATATTTGTGCAAAATATTGTTCAACTTGTAGAAATTACTTATAAGTACTATTTCCTCGCATAAAAAAAATTTAGACTGAATATTTTTTGCATAATGGCATGTCAAAATCACAATTTTAGTTTTTTGGGAACGTACCAATAATAAAATCCTAATCACTTAAATTAAATCATTTACATTGAAATAAGGTACCATGTGCTACTTCAAGAAATATTTAAAATCACAATGTGAAATATTTTGTAATTTTTAAAAATTGCTCAAAATAGGGCAAATTTTGCATATTTGAATTAAGACATCAATCACCCTTATTAATTTTTCTGTGAATGTTTTAGTTTATTTTATATGTATAAACCAAAACCATTAAAATTGTAATTTTGACATTCCCTAATGCAAAAACTGCGACCTATTTTTTTACATGAGGAAAGATAACTTGTAGTAATGTGTAAAAGTTGAACAGCATTCCGTACAAATATAACATAATGAATGGAACGGTTGTAGATCACGAAATGCTGTTTTCGCCAAATGAACTTACGTATGGGGGGCAAGTAATTTGCAGCAAAGTGACTATTCGTAATACTTGTATGGACAGAAATGATTAAATAACATGATTTTTCCCCAGAAAACATACATTTACTTCAACTGCATCTGAAAGTATGTGCAAAGAGGAATTCAGTGATATAGCATATGCAATGGAAAGTAATACAAATGCCAAGAAATAATGTGCAAATATGATTAAATTAAGTGAGCTGGTAGCATGGGACAATGGACCTGTACTCACAACTGTAAGCAAGCAAGTAACACGCGCCGTGACTCATCCTGGTGGGACCGCTTCCTTATAGCAACATAATGCTTACCTTAATGTGGCAAGGGGCACGGAATGAGATATTGGACAAAGGAGAGCACCGCAAGGGAGGGAAGACGGGCAATGTGAGTGCAAGTTTGATATCAATACATTACATTTATTCTAGGGATGGGTCGGTTCGGTTCCTCGGTTCCAATTTATACCGGTTCTTGAGGTTTGACTCGGAACCGGTTTTAGGTTAACAACAATTACTCGGTTCTTGGTTCTACACACCAATGGCAAAACTCTGTTGGTACAAAAATAACTACCGTATTTACTCATGTATAGCGCGCCCTTTTTTCCCAACATAAAGGAAAAACTTTCTGGGGTGCGTGCTATACACTGAAAAACAATTAAGGAGTGGTAGTCCGTAAACTATTAGGGGATGTTGGAAGGGAAGTGTAGGGGAAAGGTCCGTTATCTCATATCTCGCTCTTACATCAACACTCCTCTTCCTTCGCTCTCTCTTTATCTTTCAGCCCTCCCTGTTAAACAACACTGCTAGCCGATCGATACATTCCTCCAAGTCTTCTTTGTTTGGCACGACTGCTGAGGCCGGGAGTAAGAGAGGAAGATACTTTTTTTTTTAGAGGTGTCACATTCCAGCACCGCAAAAAAAAACCCAGCGCGTCACTGCATAAAAGACGCAAAAAAAAAGGGCCGCCCACTACAGCTGTTGACATTTTAACTAACCTTTGTAGATTACCTTTATCATACAGCACACCACAATGTTTTGGTTTTAAAGCCATGAGTTATTTAATTAAAGTATTTTCCAAACATATCACAATCACTACATATTAATGTAAAAAAGAATAATTTTTTTCATAATTATTAACCTTAAATAAATTTAATACAATTTTATCTGTATACATTAAAACTTATCTTCACACTTTGTTATTGTTCAATTCTTCCATAGGTTAAATAAAACATTTAATGAATTTTACCTGCATTGGTTTAATAAAGTTGCAAGCAAAAGGCAAGTATTCAAAATAGAACCGAATACTGGAACCGATATTTAAATTGTAGAATCGGCACCAGAACCGGAATCAACATTTTTTGTTATTCGACCCATCCCTAATTTATTCAGATACAAACGTAATTCAAGAAATTTGGTTCCTAGTCATTAACTGTACTGAGTAACGGGTGTGTACAGATGCACAACAAAAATAGAACAAACCAACGTAAGGACATATATGCAATCGCATCTGCATGCATAGTACAAAAGAACACAGTTATGGTTGAAACGTTTCACATTAGGTCTTTCCACAGCATGTGCTCGATGTGTTTACCATCGACAGCAATACACATCTGTAAAAGCACATGTAGTGAGCGACAAGCAGCCTGAAGTGTTCCTGGTGTAATGCCTCTGCAAGATGTCACAATGCGTTCCTGCATTTCTTCTGGTGTCGTAGGAATTGTGTTGTACACCCTATATTTCAGTGTTCCCCAAAGGAAAAATTGAGAGGTGTGAGATCGGGGGAGTAAGCTGGTCATCTTACACCACCACCACACTCTAACCACCGGTTTGGAAATGTTTCATTTAACACTTGCCTCACCACCAAAGCAAAATGCACAGGACATGCTGCTATTAGGAAGCAGTCCCATCAGGATGAGTCACTGCGCGTGTTGCTTGCTTACAGCTGTGAGTACAGGTCCACTGGCCCATGCTACCGGCCCAACTAACTTAATCATATGTGTACATTATTTTTTGGCGTTTATGTGTTACTTTCAATTGCATATGCTATATCACTGAATTCCTCTTTGCATGTACTTTCAGATGCAGTTGAAGTAAATGTATATTTTCTGGGGAAAAATCATATGTGGTTTTAATTATTTCTGTTCATACACGTGTTACAAATAGTCACTTTGCAGCAAATTACTTGCCCCAGCACGTAATTTCATTTAGCAGAAACCGCATTTCGTGATCTGCAACCGTTCTGGAAATTTTGGGGGTGTCCACGTCAGGCGGAATACGCTGTGTGTATGCGCACGCATGCGTGCAGTGTGTATGCGAGCGCGTGCGTGCATGTGTGTGTATATATATGTGTGTGTGTTTTTTTTTGGGGAATGTAAACAGAAAACATATTTACATCTTTTCATAACACAGATAAATATTTACAACCAATGGTATGCAGGAGGCAATTCATACCATGAATCCTGCAGGGCAGTCCACAAATCCATAGGAGTGCGAGGCGGTGGAGATCTCTTCTGAACAGCACGTTGCAAGGCATCCCAGATATGCTCAATAATGTTCATCATGTCTGGTGATTTAGGTGGCTAATGGAAGTGTTAAGTCAGAAGAGTGTTCCTGGAGCCACTCTGTAGCAGCTATCGACGTGTGGAGTGTTGCATTGTCCTGCTGGAATCTTTTTCCGGCCGCAGCGATGTCGAAGATTTGATGTTTTACGGGATTCCCAATACTCACGGTACACTTGTGAAATGGTCGTATGCGAAAATCCAAATTTTATTGCTACCTCAGAGATGCTATGTCCCATCTCTCGTGCGCCGACTATAACACCATGTTCAAACTCACTATAATCTTGATAACCTGCCATTGTAGCAGCAGTAACCGATCTATCAACTTCGTCAGATGCTTGTGGTCTTATATAGGCGCTACCAACCTCACGTTATTCTGATTGGTTCCATACCTCTGTTGTTTGCATACACACGCCTATACCAGTTTTTTTTGGCTCTCTAGTGTATAATTCTATATTATAAATTGGTTGGTTTATTGCTGTTAAAAAGTTGGTATACATACTATTGGTAATTGGCATGCAGTTTTATGTTAAGCCAACATTGTAAAATCAAGTCTTTTTTTGAGAAATGTGTAATTAATATCTCAAATAAAGACACTGTCCCTTTCTTATTTTTCATAAAATACTAATGTTTTTAATCTGTTAGAGCTTATTAATTTGAAATATGTTTGGTTGGTCATATGTTAAGGGAATTTTGGAAACAGGTAGGTAATTAGTGTTAATTGTGAAGTTGAGCCAACATTGTTAAACCAACATTATGCCAACTTTCGGCAATATTTCACTAAGAATGTAATAAAAGGAAAATATATATATATAACTTTATATATTTGAGATTAAGAATTTTTTGCATATAAATTACTTATCAAAAAAACATTGTTGGTATGATGAAGAATTTTTCGAGAACATACTGTTTTCAGTTGGTATATATTTTTGCTGGGCCAACATCATGAAATCAACCTTCTAATGCCTGGTTGCACCATTGAGGCTCAGCAACGATCTAGGATCAAATACCGGCTTGATCCTGGTTCAGCACATCAGAATGTTTCGCCATTGTATTCGGCGCGTTAAACTAAGTTGAATTTGAACCTCGCCTTGAACCGTGCATTTTGGCGGTTCAAGAGGATGATCTCAGATCAAGTATATATTAGTACTTTATTTAAAAATGTCAAAGTTATATTGAAAAGTAAATTTGTTTTAAAAACGGCATAAACATTCAAATATTCCGTGTTTAAGCTCTATTTGGCACATAAAAATACTTCTTTAAGTGTTTATAAAGTGAATAGATAAAAATTAAAGTCTGTGTTGAATATAGGTTATGTGAAGATAAAATCACAGTTTAATATATTTATTTACTAGAAATAAAACTTGTAATATATATATCATTTAAAAATGGATTCGGTTGTTTTTTCCTGTTGTAAAATTTAAACTGAGACCTTTTACAAAGTCTTAAGATACAATGCATTTATTTAATTAAAGTTGGTGTTTATTTTTTGTAAAAAGAGAATGAAATTCATANTTGGTGTTTATTTTTTGTAAAAAGAGAAAGAAATTCATACTTATCCCTCCGAGAAAACAAAACGTAAAACTGGAAAAGCCATTCAGAATATCAGAAACCGTCCTAATTTTCCGCACGAGCTAATCCTCATGTTGAATTTTTTGCTCATGAAAGAGCGGCCGTAGCAGACAAATGTAGTTTGAAAATATGCCAACAGATAGTGCTAAGTACAATTGTTTTTTTGGGAATTCAAAACAACATTATACACACTTGAACATCATTCAGTAAAATTCGTACAACAAAAATGTAATTTAAAACCGGTAAAACATCACACTATCTTAGTTCTATGTACACTACATTCTTCAATAATATTGGTATTGAAAATAACGAAAAAAGTATGTGCAAAGTGTTTTCAATCAAACAAAACAACTGAAACGATTATTTTGCAGTGCATTCAACTTAATTATATAGTAAAAAATTCTAGTCTTAAGAGATTGTAATAAATCGGGCCTTTCGTTATTTAGAATATTATTGCAGCCTCAAAGGTTAGGCGCCATCTTGTAACGTTTCGCCGCTTACACTGCCGACTGTTTACTTGCCACGGCTTGCTGTTGCTCAGGGTAGAAACACGAGAGACAAATGAATGGACACCGTGTTATTATGAAAGAAAGTTCAAGTTCCAAGTTAGTTAGTTCTATATATTTATTTATCTTTTGAATGACAACAGTTCACAGATTAATTACCGGTAGGCAGAGTACGAACCGTTTGGAGATAAATTTACAGGTACCGAACAGCGTCACAGTGATTTAACTGGCCCGAAGAATAAATAATTACTGCTACCTCCCACACCGGCTGAGAAATGAAATAAAAGTCTAGTTGCCGATGTGGGGGTTGCCGTCCTGCTCGAACGCGGCCTAGGCTATCATACTTCTGACTACTGCCCTCACGGGCGACGTGAAGTGAAGTAACTCTGACGACTGCTCTAACAAGACTTGCTCTCCGACTGCGACTGCTCTAGAGGGCAACAGACAGACGCCTATATCCTGCTGCCTACCATCCCCCTCTCCTACGATAAGCGCCTATCATCTCGCAGCAGCGTGAGAACTGCGCTGTCCCACGCTCAGCCTGACATCGATACTGCTGCGCCCGTTACCGATATCGTAACTGCGTCGCAGGAAAATAAAACTGTGCTGTCAACAAAAACGAACTTCGCGGTCCACAAAAACTTGTTGACGCACTCACCTCCGGATAACGAACTTCTCGTATATCAAAACGGCGCCGGAGTAACTAATCTAACTAATGATGACGCGTTCCAAAAAACCACGATGTTTGAAATGATGAAACACAACCGGACTCCTGATAAACGAACACGAACAAACACGGGAAACGAGCCAACACGGCTTTAAACTGAAAACCAGATAAAAATATTACGAAACTTTCCCGAGCTTCATACATACGAAAGAATTCTACACCCAAGTCCCGAAAATTTAAGTATATTGCGTCATTACAAGATAATGTCCACGGAAACTTATAAATTGTCTCAGAATTTTAAAATAAACAGTTGCATCATGGCGTCACGAAATGAGAGCCAACCACAAACAGCGTTTCATCTCAATCCTAGTTCCGAACCGAGATCTACGATCGGAACTCGGTAGTTTGCGTTGGTGCAACACTCGTACATTGGAACTCGGATCAAACTGAAGATCATGTTTGAACCAAGATCTTAGGATCTTGGTTCAGGACTGATAATTTATGCAACCGGGCATAAATAAAACAAAAGAACAAATTTTTTAAATTAAAAAAATCTCTATTATTTTCCATAAAATGCTGTAATCTAAATTTGCAAAATAATTTTTATTTAAAATATGTTTGGTTGGTGATAAGTTGAAAACTAGAGATTGGTAATTGGTGTTGACTGTCAAGAAGTTCTAACATTGTTCAACAATATGCCAAAAAATGGCAAAATTAATTTCAGAACAAAAATAAGGATCAGTAACGGTATGTTTGCGATCCAGTTTTTTCCTGCATAAACGTAACTTTTCTTAAAATTGCAATTCGTTGGTATGGTGTAGTAGAATTGTTGGAATACACATTGTTAGCTGTTGGTTGTATATCCATTTTGGGCCAAAATTAAATTATAACATTAACACATGTAGAGCACATGAATGTGTGATGATTTTGTGTTGCCAAATGAGGTAGCTTATGTATATTTACAAAAATAACAACTTCAAATAAAACCGAGTTTTTTTTTAAGTTAAACGATTGAATATGTTTGGTATAACTCAATGTAGGTAAGCTATGTTCAGGAAGTACTCTTCAGTGTCGTCACATTTTGAAGCATTTAAAATTTTAAATTATATTATGGCATTGCTTTTTTTTGCACACATCTTTTGCGCGCCAATGCATCAAGGGGCTAAAAAAAAATTATAGATTTAGTACTTAAAACACACAAAGAACAAAGACTAAAAGAATGGTTCTGTTTGAATTATAATATAGTAAATATTAATTAAAATATTAAATGTCAATACTTTCAAATGCATATATATCAACTTAAATTTACTGTTATGTTACTTCCCACATATGGATACATAGTAGAGCAATGGTTACTGCACCAGGCTGTTAACACAAAGGGCAAGGATTCGAAGAGAACCCTAGGCAAAGTGGAAAATGACGTGTAATAAAATCTTCTAAAAAGGGGCTGAAAGGGATGGATGTTAATATTTAAGCAAATGCTTTAAAAAATATTTTTTTTAACTCTTTAATTAAGAATATTTTGCAATATACAGAATGTATCTAAACTATTGTAACAAACTTCAGGAGGTTATTCCTGGGATCAAAACAAGCAAAAATGGTACTACTAACATATGTCCTACAACGTGTCGTTATTGCGTTACAGGACGTGCATTGGTCATCTGTGTACGGGAAACTAATTTTGACCTCGATTTACACTTTCTAAAACTACGTAAACTTTTGTCTCGTAATGCATTTGTAGGGTGGTACATTCATCTCCAAACCAAACATAACACCACAGTAAGTGGCGGTAGTGTTACCACAAAGTGAAATGCCTGTAACTCAATAACAACGGTTTGTAAGAAATATGTTCATAGGACAATTTTTGCTTGCTTTGATCCCAAGAATCACCTCCCGAAGTTTGTTACAATAGTTTACATACGCTCTGTGTATGTAAAGTACTGATAACAAACATAATACCAACATTGAGTATTTATTGACGTTTTGCGTGTCATTCGTATTGTGAATGTCGAAAAATCGTAGAAAATGGTTTATTGGTATTTAGTTATAATTTGGTGTATTTTTGGCTGGCATCCANCTGACGACTGCTCTAACAAGACTTGCTCTCCGACTGCGACTGCTCTAGACTTATACCATGATATTGTGCCAACATAGGCCCGTGTGTCATTTCACGTTCAGCCAATGCAATTTTTTCAGCATTGGCCAAACATTTCATAAAAGATTGGATCAACATTAGCCCATCCAAAAAATGCTACATGTGTTGAGGTGGTTATTTTTTTCCCCAAGACAATCAAATTGCCAAGTTCTTTACCAATATATTTGTAATAAGAACACCGTTCATATAAAGTTTATTCCTACAACATGTTCGCCTAAACATTACCAACTCAAAGTGATAGAAAATGTTATTTTATAATTATTCCTTATAAAGGAATGTATTGAATGGTTTGGTCTGGTTCACGGCTTAGTTATGTTGGATTTTGGCTAAACAGTTCCTGTGATTAAGATAAACACTTTATGAGTGTTCGAGCTACCAGACGTAACGGCTGAGAAATCGCAATTCCAGCCAAAGTTAAACTACAAAGTTGGAAGAAAAAAATTGCTTCGTCAACAAAAATATTAATCAATAAGATTAATTTTTATGAATGAAAATCTTTCGTGTAATCCTGTCCCATAGTTTGTTAAAAGCATAATGACTCCACTCCACGTCAATGTACCAAAACTGTAAATTTTAACCAGACACAAATATAAGACCTGTTGTATAATGACTGACACGTATATGTATATCGGACGACGACACGTAACATATACTAAGCGTAGCATCACATTCACACATAAGTGGATGCTGATACAGATATGGAAGTGTTATTTAACTCCAAATTATGTCGTTTACTGGGATGTGTGTATTTAATACAAGCATAAGATTTAGTACCAAGGCCAGGAGGTTGTGCCTACGCTTTGTAATGCACTACATACGTTCACTTGATCATTTTTATACATTTTTGTGTAAAACTTGTGTAGTGTGTTGGCAACAGCCATATACAGTTTTTTATCAGACATATTTTGACTGTGTTATTGACATGATTACTTAAATAATGAGGTATGAGGTGTGCTTAAATAATGAGGTATGAATCTAAATGCGAGATTTCAGTTTCCTAGTGAGAGACTTTTTACTTGGTGCCCGTTGGCATCCTTTATCCCCTGAAAAGTGACAAGAAAAGAGGTCTTTAGATGGAGAGTTGACGGAATACATGGGTGGGGGGAACTAGAGCAACCCTGCCCGGGCGCCAGACAATGTCCGCCATGTTTTCCACAATGCAAGATTCTGGGTGTGAACCCACCGGGACTCGAATATGGACTGCCGTGAAGAAGGCAAGTAATCTGACCACTACACCACCGCTGTACCTTAACACGTGATATTTTGGCAGAAATTTTGTTAAATGAAAGTCAACTTTCAAAAATCTTTAAACCAGTACTTTTTTTTTTTTTTTAAATATTAACTGACAGTGCCCAGGTTCTTACGCATCTGTGTCATCGTACAGTGGGCGTAAAGTGGTTTTGCTTCCAGCATGAAACGCACGGGGGTTAACACAAACACATGAATTCATGGAAGGGGAATATTCAAATTAAAAATCTTATTTGTTTTTCAATCTGTGCATTTGATATGAATGGAGTATTCTACTTCGTAATAGTTTTGATGTTACTGTTGCTGTTTAAATAACATGGTGCATTTCTAGTGTTAACAATGAAAAGCCACTTTGTGACCAGTTAGGGTCTGCTTGCGTGGTGTGTCGGGTAGCGCTGTTGACTACCACCTGGAGTATCCGAGTTGGATTCGCAGCACCACCAGTGTCATTTTCAATAAGGGCGATGGGACTGGAAGGGCTTATGCAACCACAGGCACTGGCAGACCACCACGAATCACTTTGCCAGAAGAACCACATGTACATCATAACCTGGGGCACGATGCGCAGTCATGAGCCATACGATTCATCTAAAGACCAGATAGTAGAAGTAGCGTTGTAATGATGCAGTATTATTAATTTTTGGGACACGTGTTTCATTTTCTTTCGTTTTGCTAAGCTTCATAATATTTTTATCTGGTTATAAAATTAAAGCCGTGGTGGTTCGTTTACCGTGATAGTTTGTTTATCGGGCATAAGTTTGCTGTTCAACGTTTATCAGGCATCCGGTTGCCGTTTTCAAAGTTTTAGTTTTTGTTACGCGTCAACATTAAATTAGCTTTTTTCAGACTGCATCGACAGTTTTGCCCGACAAGTTCGATAATCTTTTACTACGACGCAGTTTCGATAACGTGCGGAGAGAATGTACGTGGCAGCCCACGCCAGGCCCTTATCTGAGTAGAGAGGGGTGATAGGCAGCGACAAATACACGTGTGCTTATCACCATTGAAGTCAGTCTGAAGTCAGTCTGAAGTCAGTCGTCATCCAGTGCTCGCCTAGGCCGCGTCGGGCATGGCGCTTAACCCCCACACCGGCAAACTTGAACTTGCTATATTATTTCTCCGCCGGTGTGGGAGGTCGTTGCATTTGTTTTTTCTTCGGGCAACTTTTATGAGATACTTGATCAACGACGACTGTGGCGCTGCTATCTACTTGTCTGTGGACCGGTGAAACCTGTTCGTACTCGGCATACCTGAACTGTGTATGTGAACTGTTGCATCTTAGTTAATAAATTAAAGTAAAGAACAAATAAACCGGAACTTGATTTTTTAAAATATTTAATTGACGTCCTTTTTAAAGTATCGTGTTACTCCCTCTTGAGCTAGCCGAGTGACAACTTCCAGACGTCAATACTTGACGTGCGTCATAACAAATATGGCGGCCTAACTGTGGAACTGTAAATTATAAAGCCGGCTATAACTGTGCGCGTGCCACATTACAGCGTGCAAGAAACCATTGCCTAAATTAAAGTATTGTGTTCATAAACATATCTAGTAAGGTATTTAATTGACATTTATAAAAACACATCAGTATTAAATGTGACAATTACACTTAAATTAATTTGCATTAAAAATTGTTTTTGCAAAATTGTTTTTAAGTTTTACATAGACTAAAAATATAAGTACAGGTGAATGAAAGCAGTGAAACTTGACTGATGTACCCAATCTCCATTACATTCGTCACTAAAAAACACAACCTCTAATGACACAGCAGTAGACTGTTTTTACAAAAATTTTCCCAGGTCTCTTTCTGCTACAGTTGCAGACCAAACAAATGTATATGCATCCCAGTTTTATGAAAATAATACAACAGAGAAATTATCACCTCGTACAAGGTACCATCAGTGGAATGAGTGTACTCCTGAGGACAAACACGCAATGACAGCTGTTGAAATTGGTATGGGTTTGTGTCGCAAAACATTAATAGTACAGTATTTCTGTGAAACATCCTAGACAAATGCTACCCCAGATTATTCAAAAATTATGTCTCGTGACAGATACCAGATTCTCAGGTCATTTCTGCACTTCGCTGACAACAAAAAGCAACTTCCAAAAACACATCAGGATTATAAAACTCTCTTCAAAATTCGCCCAATCATAGACATAGTGAAAGACACTTACTTGCATGAATGTTAACCAGGTCAAAGCTTATCTATTGATGAAACCATGCTTTGCTTCAAAGGACGTCTATGGTTCAAACAATACATGCTGTCAAAACCTTCTACAAAGTGAGGTGTGAAGATATGGTCACTGTGTGAGAGTGAAACAGGTTTCTTGTTGAGATTTGATGTTTATGTCGGAAAAGGTGGGCTACAAGTAAATGTTGATCGCAGTCTGGAGTTAGGTGAGCGAGTGGTTCAAAAACTTATTCTGGGGTTTGAACACACACAGCGAATTCTCAATTGTGACCACTACTTTTCTAGGCCATCATTGTTCCAATTCCTCAGAGAAATTGACATAGGAGCTTGGAGGACAGTTCAAACAAACAGGCATGGCATACCAACTGAGGATAAACCAGTAGTTTTCAAAATGAAGAAAGGTGACAAGTCAAAATTTTGGCTGAACAAAGCAGAGGGAATGATTGTGTGCTCTTGGCAAGATACTGGATGAGTTACTCTGTTGTCAACTGTGCATGGCAATGAGTTGACTGAAGTGAGAACAAGAGCTAAACAAACTGAAAATGGGTACAAAATTGTTTTTAAACCAAAAATGGTATTGGAGAATAACAGGAACATGAATGGTGTAGATCGTTTTGACCAACTGTCATCATCATACTGTTACTATCACAAAAACAGGAAGTGGTATAATGTATTGTGGCATTTCATGGTTGAAGCAGCACTCGTGAATGGGGAAATTTGCCTTCAAAATGTCGCAAGATACTAAAATGTCTGCAATACAATACAGGAACTGCATCATTGAGGGACTTCTGGAAGAACATTCTCAAAGAAAGGCAGTATTTGTGCTGATGTCCCACTTACCAGACTGAATGAACACCATTTTATTGGACTACAAAGTGACAAAAACCACAAGCCAAATTGCATTGTTTGCTCTATAATGCCTTACCAATGCAATCAAAAAGGAAGAGGAACCTGTAAATGGAAACAAACCTTCTACATGTGCGAGAATTGCCCCAATCATCCTCCACTCTGTCCTGTGCCTTTCTTTGAGGAGTACCACAGTAAAAAAAACTACGGGAAAGTCTGCACATCTAATAACATGTAAATACAAGTCTGCATATGTAATAACCTGTATATACTTTGTAAATAGTTTCTGTGTTAGAAATAAGTTAATAATAATAATAAATTATATGTAAAAAAAATTCTACATATTTTTTACACTTTTTAGGTAAAAATGATTAAAAAAATTTCCCACAGCAAAAGAGTTAAGACATTCTTATGTAACATGTTTTCTCAGATAAAACGTAAAAGAAGTGAGACAGAGAATGGAAAGAATTGGATTTTATACTCAGCTGTCAGCGTTCATATGCAGACAATAGCCTTCAGACTTGGACTGTATGTTTCCAACAAGACAAATAAAGGATGTGCGGTTTTCAGTAATAAGTGCCTGCAGTTACACAGTGAGGCTGTATCATTCAAATGGTTCAAGCAGCTGCAATGTGTGTGTATTTTCAGTCTTAACATGTGTGTGCTAATTAGGAACTTCAAAGAAAAAAATGTTTTTTATAATTATAGCTTTTAATAATGTTTATATGATTGATGGTCACGAGGAAAATGCTGTAGCAGATGTGCTGCATTGTATCAAACTGTCAACTTGTCAGCTTCCGTGCATGTAACTGCATTCAGAAAACACAGGGTGCTTCATGCTGTGAGTGTACGATAACACTGCAGAAAATGATGCTGCACAGTAAATTTCAGTTATAATGATAATGCTACAATGTACATGGCCATCGTCAGTTGTTGTAGCACAGTCCTACTGTATACCTAAAGTTGATTCCAATCCTAAGGTAAGTGGCAATTGCAAAGGAGCTAGGAAGGACATTAACACTCAACATTATTCTAGCAGAGCATGATGAAATATGTGCAGACACCGGCACTTATTGTGGTGATATTTATTTATGCACATAATTACTTTACAATGGTTCATTTCACAGACACATTTAATCTTTTTATTGTGTTTAGGTCTATTTTTTTCTAATAAAGCATTTGCATTTGGAAAATATATTGATGATATACCAATATAAAGACGAGGATTTTTTTAATTTTCCTTGGTAAGATGTTTTTTCGACTAAAAAGTGATGAAAAACATCTAATACAAGTTTTGCTTGATTAATAATTGAAGGCTGTAAAGACACAAATATTAATAACCATATTTATTTGCTGCCATTTCCAAAGTCACATGTTTTTAAATGACACATTACTAATCACTGTAACAGGATGCTGTTTATCAAACAAGATGTTCATTGTATAGTGAAAACATACATCTGACTTGGAGGAATAAGCTTCAGGTGATGGTTCAGCACAACCAGCTTGATATTGTTTCCTTCCCTAACTTGGTAAGCAAGGAGGAGGATGGTGGCCTAGTAAAAAGCTTGGCATTGTCACACCCTCCCTCTTGTGGATGACAAGATGGTGTTGAAGGGAGCCTGTGGAAGGGTGGTCATTGTGTTGTCTGCTTCAGTATATCCCTGCCCTGTCTCTAATTCATGCACAACATTATGAAAATGGTCTCTGTAAGCTATCCATGCTGCAGTTTTTAATCACTTTTTGCCAAGGGGTTTCCCCCCCCCCCCATAATGTGGCATTTCAAGTACGATAGAGAGGATTAACATATTTATTATATCCCAAGTGAAAATATTCTTAACTGATTTTGATTGCAATGATGACAGCAGCAGTTAGTTGTGCATGGAGAAAATTCTTTGTCCATGGGGAAGGAGCTAGACAGTCAAATGCATACTTTGGTGGACTCTATTTTTACATCTTGCCCACATGCGAGTAGCAGTGTACTCATGAAGAGAATCACGTTTCACAGCAACCAAAATATATGCAACAAACTTATTTTTTGGCATAACTTGTTCAAATTTCTACCTTGTAACACAACTTTTTTCGCATTTCCCCACCAAAAAAAATTATTATTTTGAGAAGGTCTCTATTCCCTTGGTCGTAGAATCCTGAATTGACCATAAAATTGGCTGCGTCTAGTATTGTGTTTTTCACAACATGTCAATAAAGTGTTAAAAAAAATTCTTATTACAGCGCAAAAGACAGAAATAAATAATTTGAGCATGGCAAAACCACTATGAAATTAGCATCAACTTCGTAATTGGAATACAAATAGTGCAGTAAATAAATAAATGAATGAATGAATGAATAAATAAATATCAAATATAAAAAAAACACAACAAAGGTTGGGCGACTGATGGGTGCGACGGATGGTTGTGAGCCCAGCTTTAAAGTTTGAGAAATATATTTAGCACATTGGCGGATAGAAAAAAAAGATGCCGTGCGATTGGTTGAATAGCACATACCTGCCTGACGGATGCGATGGATGGTTGTGAAGTCCAACTTTATGGAAAGTGCAAGTTGCACAAATAGTGATGCATGTCCATAGAAACGTAAAACACAGAAGACATCTAACTTTGCTGACTTGAATGAACTGCTGTATTTGTGGTTCAAACAGAAAAGAGCTAAGGGTGTACCTGTGTGTGGCCCATTGGTATTCCCTGTCTAATGTACCTTGGGAAGATTTTTACAGTTCGACAAAAGTAGGGCCAATGTTTACTTTTCATTATGTATCCTTTCGCCATCAGCTAGTGAGTCAAGTGGAGACTGTACTGAACTGTAACGCTAAACCAATTTTAAGGCATTTAAAACTGACATCTGTCTAAAAAAATTCGTAAGTTATAAATGTAAAAACATAGAAACTTGCAAAAAATTTAATTTTTGCTAACTCTTTTTTAATAATTTGTCCGGGACAGCAAAATTGGGTTAACATTCGCGAGACGGTAGTTGAAGTTCTTATAACACTTTGGACGTCATAGCTAATATAACTGGAACTAAATATAATTTGGGAAACTTGATTTACAACAACACCTTTATTCGCCAACAACTCACCGACGACTATTGCAAAGCAGTAATTCTGCTATTACTGATACTAAACAGTAGAGTTGGAAATATGTGGCGTGGAATAACTTAAGACTTCCTTATAAACTATTCACACGCGTCCCACTTTCATTGTTTTATTAATACAATATAGTAACAACACAGAAACAATGAAATGGGTTTGCGGGAGAACAACATGGCGTGTAATGGACGTAGACAAACGATTACCGAAAGAATAGAAATTATTAGTAATCTAAATCACTGTACAAAAAATATATATGTTACTTAAAAAAATATGCAGAGCTCATGGAAAAATAAAACTATTGGTATCTGTTCGTAAATTTGTTATTTTGCACACAAAAGCTATTTTTGTGGCTGGTAATGCTTTGGGAAAGAGCAGACATATGACACGCATGGCATGGCAGGATGAGTTGTTAACCGAGAGCGTTACTCAACAGATAGCAGCACGTTTGCTTGCTCTTGATCCCGTCTTTTTAAAAGTTGACTTTTCTTCTATTCTTGGCTTGAAATGACACGAATTTAGAATATATTTCATCAAAATTATTAGAAAATATAATTCAACAATACCATGCAATATTTCTGTATGCTTTTGGAATTAATATAGAGCATGTATGGAAAGCATGGATGGAGAGAGAGGATACAACGTGAAAAGAACTCTCAAGATTTTGAAGTTGCGTTTCATTTGGATACAGATCGTTTTATTGTGCATTTAATTTTGAACACATATAGATTACTACTTTATTACGAAGTTTAGTTTGTAACTCTAACCATCGCTGTTTTGTGACCACATAAAATGTATTAATTAATCTAGGAACTCTTTCTTATAGCGTATTTTCTACATATCTGATGTGCGTCGGCAGTGCACTCAGAATAGCAAACGTAATATTAACTTTTGTTCATTCATGCATCAGCTGATACAGGATTTTGTGAATGGCACTTTGTTTGTTTCGTATACGTCAAGGTGCCACTCACTGACTGTCATAAGCTTGGCAAGTTATATGGGACAGACAATATGGGTATGCAAAATTTTCATTTGCGATAAAATGAATTTTTATGCAAATTTTAGTGTTTTAAAATTAATAAACTCAATTTTTAACNCAAAATTTTCATTTGCGATAAAATGAATTTTTATGCAAATTTTAGTGTTTTAAAATTAATAAACTCAATTTTTAACTTTTTAATGATAATACTACAAAAAAAGTTGGAAAAAACCCTTTTTAGCCACAAATAGTGGCGTATAGGTTTGATTGCAAGTTTTCATTCAATGAATTCTCAAGCTTGAGATATTAGCTAAATAAGTGAATAAAAAAACAGAGAAATTAGGTTACAACCTTGCTTCTGCTAGGAAATCACCCCTGCCGAGGAATATCGCATAGTATTTTCCTCACCAGAAAAGATACGGGCATTCGTAATATTTCAAAACATTTGTTCTCCATCAACACACACTACGTTTATACAGTACTGACAAATGAAACCAGAGTTTCCATAACCTGGGTTTTGTAAAGCAGAGTTTGTGTACAGTATAAACGTTACCAAAGCGAGGTTTTGCCGGAACTCAAAACCGAGGTTTGTAATTCAAGTTTTGTGTAGAAAGTTAGGTTTTGTACACGGTATATACAACAAAACTTCGGTTTTGTTTGTAAATACCGTATGAAATGTACAACTAGGATATGTTGAAGTGTAAAACAAGATGTTTAATTGGTTAAATATAATGTGTAGATGCAGAGTGATTATATAATTTTGGTGTAGGAACGAAAATAACTAATACACAATAATTACGTTACATCTTTAAAAAAAAGTTATGAAATACCATTTTTTAATTATGTTTTATCAAGCAATGTATGCAACATTAAAAAACTTTCTCGTCATATTTATGACTTTCTGTAAAATGTATTTCCTTTTTTATCACCATAACAAGAATTAATTTTTTTTCATTGTTTTGATACTAGTAATTTCCTAAATAAAACAACAAACGAAACACAGGTTTATATAATGAAGTTTCATATGACGGTATAAGCACTTCACTAAAACCTTAGTTTGGAAAGATGGGTTTCCGAAACTGAGGTTTCGGCTGACGATATAAACGTAGTGTAAGTCCGTTGTTCATCATCACTGGGATGCTACTCCCTCAACGCAGGGGAGGTATAGGCCCTGTGAGGGGCCCTAGTCCTCCTAGTTGTCTAATCGAACCCAGGTTGGGGACAGCTAGCCTGTCCCAACTGGTTGTTTTAAAATTGTAGATAAACTGCGGGTAGCCACAATCCAATTCTCCCAGTGCTCCATGGTAGCGCCTGGAGCCTGTACCCATGCTGTGATTTTCCCCTTTCACCCTGCCTGAGGGGGGAAAAGAGGTGATGAAGTTAATTTCGCAGAATTTTGAAGTTACAGGAATTTTATTTCTGTCGCAAGTCGCTGGCAGGGGGCTTGCGACAGTTGGTTAATTGAGAAGCGGAAGTTAATGTCAAAGTAAATTTAGTTTAAATTGGTTTTAAAAATTTTACACACATGACTGGAGTGGTTTGGGAAGCAAGGTCTATCATTGATAATAAGTTAATAAGTTAGTGTTATTGTAGTATTGAAAAGGTTTGAANTAAGTTAGTGTTATTGTAGTATTGAAAAGGTTTGAATTGTTATTTATACTAGAATATTATACTTGAACTGTTACTGAAGATAACTGGTATTTGTCAAACGTGACTGAAAGTAAATGTAAGCTTAAATTAATTTTTAAAGACATTTGTTTTATCTGTTTTGGTAACGAATGAAATGCTATAAGTTACCTTTTATTCATGTGTGAGTGCTACTCTGACGAAAGACTAAAAGTGGGCAACAAGTTTTGTTTTACAGCTGATTTTGAATATAATGTTACGCTGTAGGCATGTAGTCTATAGCGTAGTGTAAGTTAACAACAAAATCACTTGTTAAAATTCGGACTACATGCATAACGTAAACACAAAAAAAAATCCACAAAGATTGTTCAGCGCTACTGTTGGTAACTGTCAATTTTTTTGGTTGGTTTTGACTATCGATAGTAGTGCTTTGAAAGATCACTGGTGGTCATATTGCAACATAGTGTGCCTGCGACGAACAAAAAAATTNTAGTGTAAGTTAACAACAAAATCACTTGTTAAAATTCGGACTACATGCATAACGTAAACACAAAAAAAAATCCACAGAGATTGTTCAGCGCTACTGTTGGTAACTGTCAATTTTTTTGGTTGGTTTTGATTATCGATAGTAGTGCTTTGAAAGATCACTGGTGGTCATATTGCAACATAGTGTGCCTGCGACGAACAAAAAAATTAACTCTTTTGGAAGCTTCTACAATCGTAGACAGAAGTATGTCAACACATTTTCTTACTGCATCTTTAAGTTTTGTATTGCAACCTGTTCTGGTTTGGGCTGATATTGCGTATGGTGTGTGGGTAAAGTTTGTTTTGTGCGAATATTTGGGCACTTTGTGTATAATGAAATTTTCTTTTTAAAATGCCAAAATCTGCAGTTCCTGCAAAGCAACCTGCTGCAGAATTTTCAAAACATGACTTGTATTAAATACAAGTCATGTTTTGTCAGTACAAGTGATGATAAAACGTATATTTTGTAAATTTTGCACTGCGTCAGTAACTTGGGACCATAGAGACTCGTGTGTAAAGCACATTGAAAGTGAAAACACAAGAAATAGTTAACCGAAAATTTAAAGTTCATGTTTATAGTTTTTATGTATCATTTTATAAACTGTTAAGGTTATTTTCATGTGGTTTTGTTTGTGTTTACATAGTTAACTGTTCACCAAAAATAACGCAGTGTTCATAAAAATTATCACAGATTTTTAAAAATAATAACCTTGAATTCTGTATAAAAATAAACACTTTCAAGCCCATGTCCCTACCCAGTGCTGATGAAACAAGCAAAAGAATTCTACAAGATGTTAAAAATTAAGTTCCCTGCTTCGTCCAGATGGCTGAACACATTTAAACAAAGGCACGGAATATGATAAATTGCTGCGCAATTAGAAAAGCTTAGTGCTAATTAAGAAGAAACTGCAGCATCCAAAACCAAATATATATATATATATATATATATATATATATGTATGTTGTGTCCGTTTGTTCGGACGCGTATAACTCCCAAAAAAATTAACCAATTTTCATTCTGTTTTTTTATAAACCTTCCTTTCATTCCCATGAGTGTTTGTACACCTTTCTTTTTTATCTGTATTACCTGCAAAGGTACTAAAATCTGCAAAAAGCTCAGGAAGCGCCTTTGTTGACAGCTGTCTGTTTTAACATTTCAGTTTGTTGTTCTCAATGTTTTTTTCGATTGTTTTCAGAATGCCACGCACAAGACCAAACATCAGAAAGGTGAACTGATAGATCACATATTTCCAAACATCGCAATGAACTATGTTGATCACAATTGGATAAGCGAGCGAGCAATACTTGCAACAAAAAATAAAGATGTTTACAAAATAAACGACAGCATCCTTGAGAAAATCCCAAGCGAACATGTCGCATACAAATCCGTGGATGTAACATTACATGAAAATGAAGCGGTAAACTATCCACTAGAATTTCTAAATTTGCTTGATGTTCCAGGATTGCCTCCACATATATTAAAATTTAAAATAGGAGTGCCAGTCATTTTACTTCGTAACATCAATCCACCAAAACTTTGCAACGGCACACGCCTTGCAATAAAATAAAATGATTGTTTCCAGTCAGATTGGCATTTGCAATGACAATAAATAAAGCTCAAGGGCAGTAATCGCAAATGTGCAGAATAGATTTAGAAACAGAACGTTTTTCGCACGGCCAATTGTATGTGTCGTGTACTAGAGTAGGAAAACCATCCAACTTATTCATATGCGCGGAAGATGGTAAAACTAAAATCATTGTATACAAAAAAGTACTTCAATAATAAAGATTTTGAAAATACATATACTTCTTTCGATTAATTTCACAGAAATGAATAGAACCAAAATCTTTTATGCCACAGCAACACGTGGCAGGGTAAGCTAGTTTTAAAATAAATATGTAAACAATTTTTATGTTTTCCTTGTTTTAGCATCTGTCTGTATTGAAAGTAATCTTAGGCAGGGCCGGACTTAGAGACCCAGGGCCCCTAGGCAATTACAGAGTTCGGGCCCCCTTTTTGGTAATTTAACAAAACAACCTATTTTATTTTATATTTGATTTGGCTACTGTAATAATAAATAGTGTTGTCTTGTCCTGTGTCCTCTATTAATTTAATTACTGTTGTATATTTGTACTTTCCTATTTGGTTTTCTTGATAAATAAAATTTTAAAAACAGTTTGTCCCATGGCCAGGGCCCTCCCGAGGCTAGTGCCCTAGGCAGGCACCTTGTTCGGCAGAGTCCGGCACTGACCTTAAGTACTGCATTTGTATTGTATGAGTTATTTTTTTCATAGGGAGTACTGTACACTATTGTTTCATTGCTGGGTTGCCTGATTTTAAGTCCCATTTATGTTTTTATCATATTTGCATTCTAAACTTCAAACCCCCTCTCCCATCTCAAGGACGGGTAGGTGTGTGCGTAAAGCAACACCCCTGCACATATAGTGCTTGATTTGTGTTTGCTTTGTAAAATATGTGATACTGTATTTTATCACGATTTTGGGAGTCAGTATCACTAATTCATTTAGCATAGAAACCATTTATAAATGTGGTTATCTGGGTTTTACTTTGCAAATTTGCTTACGTGTNCAAGGACGGGTAGGTGTGTGCGTAAAGCAACACCCCTGCACATATAGTGCTTGATTTGTGTTTGCTTTGTAAAATATATGATACTGTATTTTATCACGATTTTGGGAGTCAGTATCACTAATTCATTTAGCATAGAAACCATTTATAAATGTGGTTATCTGGGTTTTACTTTGCAAATTTGCTTACGTGTTTTTTTTTTTCTGGCCTTGAATAACACAATTATGTAATTGGGAGTATACTGCAATTATATTACCAAACTGCAAATTTCCAATTTTTTTTCACACAAGGCATGATTAGTACCTACACAGATTGCTATGAACAAGTATATCGCCAGATTATTTGGGAAGAATTTGGTGCTGATCCCCTTTCCCCAAAAACCAGGGAATGGATCTATATCTTAAATCAAAAGGTACTTACAAAATACAAAAACATCCTGACTGAAGGTTTCTACAAAACATTCCTTACTTATACAAACCAATTGTTTTGTTGGCTCTTTCAGTAAATACCCTTGGTTTGACTCGAATACTCACCTTAACTGCATGCTCATTTTTTGGAGGATTATCCACCACAACACTTTTTGCATTGGTTCCCATCAGCACATCAAGGAATGCTTTCTTATCAATTGACTTCAGCACCCGTTCTTCCTTCCTGAACGAACCTCCTGCTTCTTTCAGCTGAACATCAATTTTCTTTTGGTGTTGCCGCACAACATTGTACAGCTGCACAACCCCCCTGGAAAAGCAATCACCACCTACAAATGATAATACACACACTACTATACCTTTGCTCTTTTATTTGGTCTGGCAAGCAAATTGTTCTTAAATTCTTTAACTCTCAATCATCAACAGCACACATGAAATTATGTAACATATTAAATGAAAATTACTGCATCCTGAAATAGTGGTGGTAAGAGGCCATACCTGACTAAGCTTTGACTTTCAAGGTATGTATAACAAATTGTAGTAAGTCCCCTTCCGGAGATTTAACTTGATAATGGAATTATTGTTACAAACTATTATCAGCTTTTCTCTCACCTGAACAATAATGTCAAACAACTTGGGCATAAAACTGAAGTCACCACAGATATACATTATTTTCTTGTAAATTTTACTTTTATTTATATGAAGAAAAAAAAAACTAATTTTTTTACTGCCTTCTGTCTGAACTTAAAAAAATTATTTACACTAACAAGAATTTCTAATCACAATTCAATATGCAGAGAGTATGTGGTTTTTTTTAAATTAACTTACCATTATGAGGAAATCTGATGGTCAATGCATTGAATACAATCCAAAATATTGCAGGTTTAACACAGGAAAAAGAGTTAAAAAAAACTTGGTAAAACAAAGCTGTCAAGATCTTACACAAACCAAAATTTATTTTGTTGTATTTTACAAAATTCAGAAGTGCTGAAACAACACTCTGGTTTTATTGGTTATTACAGTTACATTTTGAAAAATGGTGCTTGATCATTTGTATGCCAAACAGTTTTGTGAAGTATTACAAGTCATAAAAAAAGTAATTCAATTTATTGGTAGTAATATAATGATGTGTACAAGGAAGTTAATGTAATTGATAATGGCAGCTCTTAGAATTAATGAATACAGCAAAATAAAATAATGTGTGGGCGGAATTGATAATGTACGAATTATCTCAATAGGCTAAAGTTTGACAGGCAGCAATGTACACCAATTTTCTATCTTAGTCCTCCAACTTGTAGGCCCCAACTACACAACCTACTTATCATTCAAGATATATCTGAAATATATTATTCCACCAAAACACATTTAGCAAATTAATCACAGATTTAGTGACAAAATGCACTGCTATGACCAATGTTTTATAATAAAATTATTCTCAGTAAAATATAGTAGCGTATAGAGTGTGCACGTTGCAGCCGGGATAAAACCCACAGAAGTATGTAACAGGTTTCCAAGGTACAACATACAAAAACTGGTATGAAATAAGACCCAAGACAGAGCAGTATTCAAATGCTCTGGTGGTAAAAGCTTAGAAATCACATGCAACATTCACCAATATTTCCCACTTACAAAAATTAAAAACTGAATTCAATGGGGACCAAGTTCGTGGAGTGGAGTTGAAATATTTGGACAGCTCTTAACAACATGGTCTTGAGACCAGATGAGGGTTAAACAAAGTGGATATGGAGCAGCGTCGAAATGCAAGGGAAAGAGAAACGGGAGATCCGTGAGAATATCCGCTGACCAGCAGCATCGTCTGACATGATTACCACAAGCACAAATCTGGAAGTGACCCCACCAGGAATCAAACTCAGTTCCCCTTGGTGGGAGGAACATGCTCTAGTCACTACACCAACTGTGGCCTCAGGATTGAATTCAGACTGATGTGATGGGAAGCCGGAGCATTGACCACATGACCACCAAACTCCTCAATAATACACATTGCACCTATTAGTACTAAAGTTTACAAATATTAAATTAAAATTCTATAAAAAAAATTTTCTTTACATTAAAAAAATAAAAATCTATATTATTAAAGGGACCCAGTTCAGTTACCAATTTATGAGCAAACTGCCAGCAGCATATCATATTTATTATACAATCATAATTTATATAACATAAATATAATATTTAAAAAAATCAGGAAATAAAATCAATTATATAAATAATTTACACCAGAATAAAACCAGAAATAAAACATTAATACATGTACTTTACCTTGGCATGGTGGGGTACTGTACCAGTTGCGGTAACAGATTGTTTATTAATGTTTTATTTCTGATTATGTAATTTAATAATGTCATACTTGTTTACATTTTTCAGTTAATTTTAATTAAGTATTGCTCCCTGCTTGGATTTTAAATGAACTTAATATAATATCTCCTACACCTATCAATTTAATTACCAATTTTACTTGATGTCAATTTATTTTCTTCTTGTTTTATTATTAATTTTAGTGCCAAGGAAGTATGTTTTAGCTTATGATAATTGAAAAGGAAGATTAAATACATAACAGTATGAAAAAATTCTACAATGACAGTTACTGTAGGTGATGTTATATTTTTAAAGACATATATTTTCACAGTGCATAATTGCAATATTTTGTTCACAAAAAAAATAATACCCTGAGGAGATTGAAGGCTAGTCTGGGTTAAATTTCCCTATTCTGATTCGCTTAATAAAAAAAAAAATATTTCAAAATTATTTTGAAAAACTAATATATAATATTCTGCTTACGCCTCAATTCATATATAGATAAATTATGTTAATAATATTACAGCAATTCTGGAACAATAAAATCCAAAGTCGAATTTTGTCTCAACTGCCACAAGAAAAATTTGATTCAAAGAAGAGTAAATCTATTGAGGAACACTTTAGTGCAATGTACGATTGTATGCATCATCTCACTGCTCCTATGGATGGCGACGAATTTATAGAAACACTCATCACACAATTACCATATAACTACCAGCGACAGTGTACAGGCAATACTTACAAAAACCAAGCAGAGTTTAGGCATCATTTGCATCAAGTAGATAGATTGGAAAGGCAAATTCGGAGCAATCCGCTACATGAAAATGAATGAGCTGGACAAAATCAATCATTCCCATTATATTCACAAAATCAGGGTCATAATTTCCAACAGTATTCAAAGCAAAATGTTCACAGACAATTCCAGCGATAGAATCCACAAAATCAGTACTTTAGTGTGAAATGTGAACCAGGAGGATGACGAAAACAGTAATGAACATTAAAATGGGTGTTCTTTCGTGAGGCGACATACCATTAGCAACCCCAGATGGGGGGCAACAAAATCACAGATTTAATCCCAGGTACTGCAGAGGACCACGCTGGGGCTGGAGGGGCAACTAGGGGCGCCGAAGAACAACAGATTCGAACAGCAAAACTTAGGATTCCCCATGACAGGGAAGTAGTTCCAGGAGGACTGAGGATCGCAGGTAACTTTGCAAAAGCTCACCTGTACCATTGAACCAGCCACCCAACAATAATAGTCAGAAACCTCCACAAGACGCATCTAATTCAGTGTCAAATGTAACCACACTGGTTGTACAAGGATATTTCCAAAAGCAAGAAACCTTGAACCCATTGGCAGACTATTTCAATAATTCTCAAGCTCACTATCAATAGGTTCCTATTCAGGGTGGACTGCCAGTTACACAGTCCAAGACGCAAAACTAGAATGGATAAGTGAGCATAGTCTCCAATCGCACCTGAACACCGTAATTTTGAATGAAACAGATCGCAAATTTCTAATGTAAGAGCCTGAAGATGCTGCTTGTAATTCTAATGTTGCTAGTTGGCCAGAAATTCAAGTTCAAGTTTGTAGAATTAAAACCCCAGCATTGCTAGACAGTGGTGACGAAATTAATTACATTTCTGAAGAATTGATAAATGAAATTGAAACTAGTGGAATTCAATTGACTTACGAGTACCTAGGCTTAAAATACTTGGCGTTACTTCCAGAGCGAGTCCTATAGTAAGCAGACAGACTGTAATTAATATTGAAGGTTTAGGTAAACCTAAGATTATATGTGTCATTGTCAAGAATCTTGCTAAACCTCTTATTTTGGGTACTGAATTTCTTTTGGGGCACACTATAATCTTAAATTTTGGGGGATGGTTAATCACTCTTGGAGACAACATGAAGCTGTCTATTTTTTTTTCAAAAGTGGCAAGTTACAGACAATTTTGTCTGTCTGCTTAAAAGAGATGTTAATTTGTACCAGTTGTCTCAGATATCAGTCAATAATTAACACGCATCTAGATCAGAGGAAATTGTACTAGCAGTTGCAGCAGTAACCATCATTAGTGATACTCAGCGCAAACAGCTATTAGATAAATTAAATAATAATGCAGTTATTTTCTCTGAAGTATCTGGTTTAAATACACTTTACCAGGTTAAGATTCATATTATAGAAAGAGAACCATTTCATTACCAGTCCTACCCTATTCCTGTCAAATATTTACATACAGCTCAGGAATACCTACAACTCATGCTAGACTGGAAAGTTATAACGAGAGAGGCAAGTCCATATTCCTGCCCTATAGCATGTGTCCCAAAAACAGATAGAACGGTCAGGTTGTGCCTGGATGCTAAAAGCATAAATAAAATCACAAGGACCGAGAAGGATCCGTTCATACAAGTGAGATTCTATGCCTTTACCATGGGGTTAAATATTTGAGCACTCTTACAAATGGATATTGGCAAATTCCTTTAGAGCAAAATTCGCAGCAGTACACCAAATTTTTATTTAGGAACCAGCAATTTGTTTATCAGATCATGTCTTTTGGGCTATGCAATGCTGTAGCGGAATTTACCAGGTGTTTGGATTTAACCTTGGGTGATGAATGTAAACATTTTGCTAGGACATAATATGTTGATGATATACTCATAACATCATCAATTGAAAAACACATGCAACATATCACCAAGGTAATCGAAAAGCTACAGGCAGCAGGCATGACTGTAAAAATCTGTAAATCTCTGTAGTTAAGAACATTCCTAGGTGTGGTTGGCTTCTACCGTAATTACTCGGACAAAGTTGCCAAAACTGCTGTTCCACTATTTGCCCTGCTCAAGAGAGATAAGAAATGGGAATGGTCCAATACTGAACAGTCAGCTTTTGATCAACGCAAAGCAAATTTTCTGTAAGAACACGTAATATATCACCCCGTACAAGACCAAGACTTTCTTTTATGCACAGATACTTCCTAGTATGCACTAGGTTCATAGCTGACAACGGGGTGGAGTTGCTATGGCCAACAGAACTTTGAACACAGCTGAACGTAACTATACGGTAACAGAAAAGGAGGCATTGGCCACTTTGCAGAAATTTAGAGACCTTCTATTGTGCGAGAAGATAAAGCTTCTGGCCGATCATCAGACATTGACAAGCCTGAAGACTGGGAAAGTTTTTGGTCAGCGACTAACCCGTTGGTGTTTGCTCATTCAGGAATTTGATATTGAATACATTAAGAGTTCAGACAATATAGTTGCAGACTACCTGAACCGCATTCCTGAATTAACACGTGAATTGATTCCAGCCAGCAAAGAACCTTGTGAATTTCTTGTTGCCAGTCACAAAATTGTCAGCAACCATCCGAACAGCCAGTTAAAACAGTTACTTCACAATCTACTTGAACAACAAAAACAAGATGAGTTTTGCAATCATATTTTTGAAAAGCTAAGCATTTTGCCACCAGAACACAAATTGCATTGCATGTTTTGTATTTCAGATGAAGGTGTGCTGTTTTACCGCAGTGCAAAACCACATGCCTTTGAAGATTTTTGGAAAAATGTTATTCTCAACAAACTGCACCTCAAATTGTTTTTCACATGCACATCTGTTTTGGTCACTTAAGAAAAAACAAACTTTATGAGTATATGAAATGCCATATGTACTCGGTAAATTTTCAGAAAAATGTCAAATCTGTTGTAACGTCCTATAACCTATGTCAAGAAAGTAAACACAATCATGAAAATTTACAAGGTAATCTACAAGCTATCATACCTAGCGAACCTCTCAGTCTAGACTCAGCAGATATATTTGGTCTGTTACCAAATCAGGAGTGCAGTTTGTGTTTGTGATCACAGACTTGTTTTCAAAATACACAAAGCTATATTCAGTAATACATGCCACTGCAAAAATTTTGTTATCAAAAGTAAAACTGTTTGTTGAAGAAATTGGTAACCCAAAGTGTATTCTGTCTGACGAAGGAAGTCAATTTACTACTAACCTTTGGCAAGATGGTCTTCGTAGAATGGGCATAATACCTACAACTGCTTCTGTGAGGCACCCAGAGTCCAACCCAGTGGAAAGATGGAGGAAGATCCTTGGTACTATTCTATTTTGTTAGTTTATCACTATATCTGTTATTTGTTTGCTAACTTCCATTCCTGTTGCTGGTGGCATTTTTTTAATACTGTTCAGATGACAGCAGCAATTGGTATTTCTGCTATAAAAAGTAGCTTTTTGTGAGCTTGATCACCAAGGTAGACCAGTAATATTACGAGCGAGACCAAAAAAACATGACTGCCAAATTAAAATTACAAAGTCTTGATAGTGGTGATTGTGAAAAGTAATTTTCTTTTACACTTGCTTTTATATGAGAGTGGTGAAAGATGATGTTTTGGTATCCTGTAAGAAGTACACAGGGATATATAGTTAGTGATGAAAATAGTGAAATCACATTTATTCTGGATTGTAAGTAATCCTGAATAGCATGCCTTGAATTTGACATTTGTAAAACTACACAGGTTAAGCATGAATTTTAAAGTGTTTGGCATTTGTGTTGTTCATCGAGAGCAACTGCTCTTTCTGCTACTTTGCTGCTCATAAAAAAATCACTTTCTCTTGGATAGCAGAAAAGCTTACAATGTGAACAAACCTAAAGGATCCATACCTGTTTGTGTTTACAACCTAATTTGCAATATTTATTATAGTGTAGCAATTTAAAGATGTTCGTACTATTTTATTTCCTCTTTTGTAGGAAGTATTTCTGGTTTGGTATCTCACGTAGGGCGACATAGAGAAATTGAAACTAAATTCACGAAATTAATGCAAGATGCTAAAAAAAGAAGATAAGCCTACTAGCAAACAAACAAACCTTTTTGATACCTTAAAAAATAAAGAATCCTGGAAGTGTGACAGCAGAGAATCAAAATGTCTTAATCTCAAGGTTGTGCACTTTTTTGTGAAAGAATATCACACATACACCATTGTAGAAGAACCAGGGTTCACAGCCTATGTATAATTTCCATCAAGAATGACTTTTTCAAGGAGCATTATTGTAGAAATGTACAACAATACTAAGGCAAAGCTGAAAGCTGAAATAGGAGATATGCAAAGTGGAGTTCATACTGGATAGCTGGACATCAAAAGCTAACTACAGTTGCATTTCACTAACTATTCATTACATACACAAGGACTGGGTTCACAAGAGCCATACCCTCAGTGTTCAACACTTTCCTGAGTTGCACACAACAGCCAACATTCAACATGTTTTTAAATCTTTACTTGAAGAATGGGGGATCCCAAGTGATGGCAGTATTGCTATATTTTTTGTAAGTCATAACTGGAGAGCATTCGTGTATACATTTGCAGTGCCTTGCCCACACAATTCAACTGACAATAAAAGATGCCAAGCAGGAAACACCAACTGTGGAAAAAATGCTCGCAAAAGCACGGAGCATAGTGGGTAGATATAAAAGTAGTATGGCAAAAGAGCAGCTTGCACGATGACAACTACTGGATCAAAATACCCAACTTACCATTGTGCAAGATGTTGAAACGAGGTGGAACTCAGAATTTCATATGCTTCAGTGCCTGTTAGAACTGAAAGAATAGCTGCACAACTAGTGTAATCAAATTCAAGTATTGACTGTCTTAGTTCACAAGATTGGGCAATTGCCGAAGGAATATTACAAGTGCTAGGGACAACTGGAAAAGCCACCAATGATCTTAGTGTAAACAAATATGCAACATGTTCCATGGCCATACCCTTTCTTCATTTTATTGACTCTTCAATCGAGAATTCAATGTGCAAAAATGAAAAGTGCAGTATATTTGCGAGGAACTTAATGAAAGCATTGAAATCCAGATTCCCTTTCCCCAAGGAGGACATCATCATCACGGAATTTTACATGGAAGTTGAGAGGCCATTAGTTGCATTTGAGAAGCGAGACAGTGCAGTTGTTTAGTTGCGGGTGTGAGTTGTGACGTCCAAATCTGACAGTGCGAAGGCTTGTGATTTAAGAATGGAGGGTGCAAGAACGAGTGCTTCTGTGCGTAATATTCGCCTATGTGGCGTGTTACTTGGATGTTTTAGTAGATTGTCGTGTTTTGTTGATTGAGGTAAGATGCACGGCAGTTGAATGGGTTCAGGACAGTGGAATTGTAATCGCCGCCTACCTAGGTGAGTTGATTCATAGACTTCCGGTGTGTTTAACTGTTACTTTAAAACCCTAAAATCCTACATTAGAATAAAATCCTACGTTAGATTAACATTTTAAAATCCTATGTTAGTTTAAAACCCTACAATCCTATGTTAGTTTAAAACCCTACAATCCTAGGTTAGTTTAAAACCCTACAATCCTAGGTTAGTTTAAAATCCTACTATCCTAGGTTAGTTTAAAACCCTACAATCCTAGGTTAGTTTAAAAATGTAAAATAGAAATTCACTCATCATGGCGTTAGGTACTGTTAGGTTAGGTGGGCACATATTACGAAATTAGTAAAACGTTAATGCCCCTAGTATATTCGTCTTCTGCGTAATTAATAGAGTGGAAATATACCACTTTTCAGGTTTTTTTTTTAATTACAGAAAAGCCGTTACCCTGGATAATTACTGAGACTTCTGTTAAGACTGAAATCATGTAAAATTATTTTTCATTTTCACAAAATTTTGTAACTTTTTTTTCATTTTCATTTTGTGGTGAAAAAGTTACTTTTGCAGAATCGAACTGAATACTTAAAATCTTTTCATTGTAAGAATCGCCTACTCATGTCAGTCGTGCCATATAAATATTTCAGTAAATATCTATTTTCAAATTATTGATGAAATAGTAGGCTTACAAAATGATGTAAATGCAAACAATTTGCTCCATGTACTGTGTCTCCACGTATCAGCAATACATAGCATTTACGCATAGCTGGCTGCACGTTTCTTGAGTCCTATCACTCCATCTTCCTTGCTCCCTCTCTCTTTCCCTCTCAGGCAAATGCTACTACTGATTCAAACTGGTGGAAGCACTAAAAAAGCCTAATGTTGCACATTACTGCGTACTTTTTGTGGATCAAAGGCAGTGAAGTTACCAGAACAATTTTCTTTTTTTGCAATAAATATATGAATTTTAGAACAATGGCCACACTGGGAAAGGTTCTTCCAGCATGCAGCGGAACCCAAGAGCTGAAAGAAATGTGTATATACTATATAATCATTTACATAATATCACAAACACATCATGACAATGACATTCTGTTTTTCAGTTTTCTCTGTCCAGAATTTCTTACTACCCTCCCTCATATTACAAATTATTTATTCTGGGGTTCCATCAACTGCCTCTTCCCTTCTCTCCACTATGTTTTGCTGCTGACCTATTCACGGTAAAGTTGCATTCTTAAGAGTTCAAGGGGAGGAGAAAAATATTGATCAATGCTCACCTAAAGGGAGAAGATAACAAGCGAAAGGTAAACAAGGACAACCAAACAAGCAGTCCTTACAGTGTTTAATTTTAGGACTTCTTCTCCTAGTTGAATGTCGGAGATTGAGGCAGTCAGCAGACAATGAGTGACAGTGACGAACTGCTGGAAGGCACAAGTTGTGTGCTTGGTAAAAAATTTCTAAATAACAGAAGAAGATTTATTACACTTTCAAAATGAATTAAAACTGTCCCTGAAACTTTTGTTCTTCTAGCACAACTCTCAACTCCTCCTGCCCCTCTTTCTCCTCCTCTAGTATTGCATAACATGACTGCTGAACACTGAGTGTGGTTTACAAGGGCATGTTTATAATACTGTTGTTGATAAACAAAAACAAATGTTACTAAGATTATTGTGTTTAGGTCTAGAAAGGGAAACTGTTTACGGAAAGGAAATATGGGCCAGTTAAGCCACAAATTGGTAGATATGCCCCTGAAAAATTGAAAGTTGACAGTTTAATTATATCTGCATTCCATTGCTCCACTTTTATGATGTTCAGAGCACAGGTGGCTGGGCAGTTAGGCCTAGCACACACTACTTCCAACTCTGTAAACAATTCGGTACACTGATTATGGCAAAATAATAAAAATGACAGATGAAAGCAAAAATTAGACAAATATATTTTTAATGCTGTTTTAGTACAGAATAAGTATCTGGCAAAAGTATCAATGTTCTTACCACTGCTTCACCCCTGCCACTGTGTTGCCAATTTCAGAAGTTTATGGCTGCTGGCATGATGTGCCCAGGATACAGCTATGATTCAAAAATATTCTCCCAGTGGTGAGAAATAAATGTGTCATGATAATGTAATGTTTTTTTCATAGGTTTACTTTCAAAATATGGGGCAGGGTGGAACATATCATATTTGCTGGTGTATAAGACAATTTTTACACATTTTTGAGCCCATGAAAATTATTACTCATCTTATATGAAGGCACATAAAATTTAGTAACCCAAAAATTGCTTGAAAGTTGAGTTATATGATACTAATATTAAAAGGGATTGTGTTTATTAGAATCAAAGATGATAATGTATTTCCACAATTTCGCAAGAAAATGTACGCACATGCATTTTGTGTTACGAAATGGGAGCTTGAATAGATTTAAAAAATATATAATACCGCCCACCATATTGAATACTGCTACACGGAAGCAGTGTCTCAATTGGCCCAGAGAGTACTCTCTTGTGCTCTCGCTCTCACGTCATAATGACGTCAGAGAGAATTCTCTCTGGTCATCTCAATTCGTTGGAGAGAGTGCAAAAGAGCAAGACCACAGTGAGAGCACAAAATTGTGCTCTCACTGGTACTCTATCGCAAGGGCAGCAGTGGCGTAGTGGCCAGGGCGCTCGCCTCCCACCACAGTGATCCGGGTTCGATCCCCGGCGGATTCACTCCCGGATTTTTGCATGTGGGAATTGTGCTGGACGATGCCGCTTGCCGGCGGGTTTTCTCGGGGAAATCCCGTTTCCCCCGCCCTTGCATTCCAGCGCCGCTCCATTCTAGGGTCTCATTTCTGTCATGCTCGGGGATGACTGTCACCTACGAGTCCCAGCTGGAAAGACCGTCACTCGGAGGGTGTTGCCTTGCCCTGGGTGCACTCCCCACACGCCATTATTATAATAACTCTCTCGCACTCTCTGATGTGACATATCTGTTTACATTGTTTCTATGTTTGAATAAGGTTAAATTAGCTTTCTGGGCCAAAACAACTTTTTTCGTAATTTAATAGTTCTAACTGTTTTGGTGGATTTCTGATGAAGTATTATTATTTTGTCAATTTGCTGTAACATGATGGATATATACAACAAAGATGACAGTTTTTATGCATTAACAATTATTCCGGTAGTAGTTTATTTATATGGGAATTTTTTGAATATATATAAAATACTTCCCATAGTTATGACCGTGATTTTAACTTAACATGATTTCAAGCCTTTTCACATCAGCTGTCTGTGTGACATTGAAGGGAAACGAGAGAGTGGTTGTCTCAATTTCACAGAATGAGAGTGTGAGAGAGCGCAAAGCAATGCTTTCGCCAGGTCGTGCAAAAGATTGCTCTCTCAAAAGAATGACATGGCAGGAGAAGCACATTTTTCGTCATAACTATAATATTTACCTATTAATCAAAATTTTTTTAAAATAAAAACATTAATCTATAAATAAATGTACATTACCTATAGACTTTTTGGTACAGAAATCATATTCATGTAATAAGCTATCAGATTGCAGATGAACTAACATATTTTTTGCATTTTTAGTGCTTTATTGCTCATGAAAAAACGAACCTCGACCGCCCATCCTGGCATGGTTTTACTATTAAAAATGACAATTGAAAGGTGACAATCACACGAAGAAACATAACAACTGCACAATTAGAGTAGTTTGTTAGCTTGCTGCTGCATTTGCAGCTAAGCGGTAGGGAAATACACATTTTCATAGGGACTTGTGAACAGCCAACCACAGATGTCACGGTTTGTTTGTCACCACCTTCACCACTATGTAACATAAACGTAGAAGCGCTGGCATCTGGGCAGGACAGTGATGCTGGATCAATACGAAAGCAAGCAGATGATTGGCTGAATAGCCAATTGAAAAGCCTGTGCAAGAGTGGCGTATGGTTCAGGTTTTTTCTGCCATGACCTTAACGCGACACAGATGACATGAGCCCCGTTCAAAAAGAAAGTTGTGCAGCATTGTTTACAATTATTCAGGACACGTAAGTCAGATTTAGTAATTAGTATGTGTGTTTTGTTTAGGGATGCAACCATGAGGTGAGTTATGAAAGTGATACATAATATAAATAATAAAAGTGAAATCTTAAATAATATTAAAGTAATATTTGGTGATTACAGCCGGTGTTGTCTCCAAGTAATGTTTACTTCCCAGAGCTATACTTATCAATGTACGTGCCCTCCGCTCTATAGCAGCGGACATTCAACGTGACCTTGTACGCAGCTCTGAACTCTGCGGCGTCAGCACCAGGCCGGCAGCAGCTAGTGATATGGCCCGACTACGTGTGTCCACTAAAGTTTATGTATCCTTATTAAAACTTTTCCTCACATTTTGTAAAGAAATTTCACTAATCTTTGTGGTTAAAGAAAAATAATATTCATTGCTGGGAATTATCTTGCAAGACCAAATTAACTTTTCAAATTTTATCACTTCAAAGCCATGACTCCTATGCTAAGTTATCTTGTATGCTGGTAAATACGGTAGATAAGTACGTACATAAATTACACCTGGTTAATTCTGCACTGTGATTCCCCACCTTGGTAACATACAACATTTATTATGATGGGAAACACAGAAATAATCACAATTTTTCCCATTTGTAAGCACTCTTAAGTACTGTCGATGTGTGCATTACTTTTTGTATGTTATTGCAATTCTGGAAATTGTGATTCAACATTATTTGCTTAGCCCCTAATCTGATTAAATGATTGGTAATCCTCTTCCAAGTGTAACCTTTGACAAAAATCTATAAAGTCATATGTTTGTTGTGATAAGTAATCAGTAGTCAAGATGCCAAAGAAAAGGGGGTAAGAAACAGATCTTTGTGAGTGTTATCATTATATTTTGCCACCACAAACACCTCCGTGCCACCACACCAACAACTCATACAAATGCCAAGGACAACAAGCTACAATAAGCTCCATTAAAAACTGGCAGGCAGTACCTGTACCCATTCCCTTTCCTAACTGAAGTTTCCTAAGAAAACTGGGAACTTACCAAGGTCAGCAAGACCCATGTTCATCCAATCTGATTCCTTCTCCGAATACATTACTGGACATGCTCAGAGACAGTTCTTTGGTGGAATCACTGTGGTACCCTGCTCCAGAGCACTCAAATGGGTAAGGGTGCTGTTATGCACCACCATCAATGATATGGGGTTCGTACCTGTATAGACCATTTTAGGTAAAGTGAGCACTTTTGAAAGCCCTCTCATTTGGAATAATAGTAGTTAATAAATATATTTTATTTTAGCCTTAGATGTAAATTCTGAGTGTGGTAGAATATACACACTGTTTATTACTTACATGACAATATTTATTTTAAATGTGGTTAAAGGATAAAAAATGACTGAAAGGAAAAAGTAACTAGGGCCTCAAAAGTGATCACTTTACCATGAACAGCCAATAAAGGCTTTATTCAACAAAAGGGATGACATGCCACCACGCACAGCTTCACTTTCATAATCTCTGACAATGACCACCATCCCTAATACCCACAAAAAGGACTTTATATTCTCTACTTGAGATTAACATTTAGATTCTAAAATTTTTCCCAGTTGCATCCAAGTTGCTGCATGCAGAAGTCTTGAGCTTCACTGTCAGACCACTGTGTGAAGTGGTTTTAGTCTGTGTGCCTGGGTCTTGTGTTCTCTCGGTTAGCTTGCTTGCATCTCTTGTACTATCATGCACACTTTGTGCTCTATGTAGTCGACAGTCACAGGAATGTGACGTAAAACAATGTATTTATGCAGCACCACCTTAAAGTGTTCATCAAGCACTCGTCTGATAGATTTGGAGCTGGCCCACAGGTCCTGGCTATAGAGAATGAATCATAGTTGTAGGCTCCTTTGGAAAAATAAGTTTCATCCACTCACCAATGAGTGGCTCTTTGAAGAAAGATTTTTTTTTCATATTCTTTAGTCTCTTTACTAAATTGTCAGCGTGCAAAGCTACAAACACAAAGCAGTACAATGGACTTTCTTCAGCAAATCTGAAATTACTACAGTACGTATTTTGTAGACAATGCAGAGCTACGTGATACTTAATGGACTGAGTTGCTGTGCATTAGCAGTACTGGCTAGACCAACTGGCGGTGTAGCTAAGCTGTTATTCTTAGCTTACATCTTATACACTTCTTCAGGCTCTTGCACAGTTCTTGATGCAGAACTTACCTGACTGTCACCAGATCTCTGCTTAAGCTTGGAGGTAAGGCTAGTTTATGTCCTTTAATATTATGGCAGAGGGTTTAAAAAGGGATGGTGGAGGAGGCCTTGAGCTATCAAAGTAGGTTGGATTACCTCTATCTCACTCTCTCGAAGGCTTCACCTTACACATCAGCCTTCAACACTCCTCCCAGGGGCTAGTATCAGTGCAGCANAAAGTAGGTTGGATTACCTCTATCTCACTCTCTCGAAGGCTTCACCTTACACATCAGCCTTCAACACTCCTCCCAGGTAAAGGGGCTAGTATCAGTGCAGCGGAGGGGGTTGGGAGCAGACAGCTGCAAGTATGAACCACCAACCCGTCACTCGAAACAGCCCACCATGTCCAAGCTTAAATCCTGTGGTTAACCTGCTGTGCTAGAAGGCATGAAAAGTTCTCCTACACAAGGCACTACCCAAATAACAACAAAGCATTAGCTGTTATACTAGTGTAATGATAAGTAACACTGAACTACTTAAAGAACAAAGTCTTAGCTGGTCTGGTTGTAAAATATTCTGGATGCCACATACAAAACAAAATTTTAGGCACTACACTGATTATTTTGGAGTATGTAAAATTGGTTGCAATGCAATGAAAATTAAAACAAAATTTACAAAGAGGTTATTTTTTAACAAAAAAGTTATAAAAATCCAATGGAAATTGTATATTAATAAAAAATTGTGAGTTGGTTTTATTAATTACCCCATGATACGGAAAAGCTGATTATAATCTAAAATGGATAAAACAATGGAAAGAAACATTGTTCAGTGGAAAAGGGAAAGAAAAAGCCAATTGGAAAGAAACACCACAGTGTCCCACCCCCTACGCCTCTAGCAAGCCCGTGAGATCTGTTGAGCGCCAAGATATCACAAAATAATCATGTGTATTTTGCCTGAAGTCAAAATATACGCACCGAGAAACAGCTGACAGAGTAAGCTATGGAAAAGGTGCCACCTTCCCCCCCCCCCCCCAACCTTCAGGAACCAGGGCACGTTTTNAACAAGGCGACACGTGCCGACAATTAGGGAGGGAAGCTAGGGAGCATATAAACCTCTTTGCGGGAAATTATTACAGCGCAGAGAGGGAACAGCCGCGCCAGTGCGACCGGGGGGGCACATCGGACCCCCCGGCGACAACAGTACGTTAGTAGAACAGCAGTCCAGTGAGACGGCAGCAAATGCGGGCCTTTGTCAAGGCCGTCCACATCGCCGGAGCTCACCCACCGCAGACACAGCCTAGAGCCAACAGCAGAGTTAAGTATAAAGTCGCCGCCCAGAGAAGCCCCCCCCCCTCCTCTTCCAAGAAGTCGTCCGCAGTTAATACGAGTAGCCAAAATAGAGTACCACACCTCGGAAGTGTTTCTGTATGTTGTTTTTGTTTAAACTCAAGACAATATATTTATCCAGTTAAGTGGAAAATAAAAAGAATACCTTATTGAAATGCCCTCAACCTTCTAGGCACCTTATAGTCTATGCCTGGAGGAATTAACTCCGACCCTATAAGCCACACTGTATTCTACAGTGGCAAGGCATCAAGTTAAATAGTCACGACCAACGTGGGGCCTAGATAAGCCCGCGTCAGTTAAGTTGGCTTCCCAACAGTGAGGCGTCAAGTTAAGTTGGCTTCCCCAACGTGGAGCCCAACCCCGTCAAGTTAAATTGGCGCCCTGACAGGTGGCGTAGCGTCAACTTTATACTTGACTGAGAAATAATTACAGTGCAGCTGAAAATCTGAACCTAACCCTACCAGCCATCTTAGAAATGAATTAGGAAGGCATGCAAGTCTCCTTACTACGCCTGCCATACTTGCTATTCCCTCTCGCCAATTTAGAAAGGCTATTAGGAACAGCAGTTGACAAAAAGCACACTGCAACAACTTCAAAAATACACAATAATTTATAGGTTTAGGGAAATGATCAGTGACTATGCAATATTGATATGAGTTGGGTATTTCAGTTGGCGCTTAAAAGACAGGTATTGACTGCCGGTGAAGGTGGAGTGGAGTACAGTGGAGGGATTTGGGCGGCTTTTTTTTAACATTGAGGTCTTGAGATCCAATGAGGGTGAAGTGAGGTAGGTGTGGAGGAAGGGATGCAAGGGTAGGGGAAATGGGAGATCCCTGAGGAAACCCGCTGACCAGCAGCATCGTCCAGCACAATTCCCACATGTGAAAATCCGGGAGCGACCCCACTGGGAAAAAAAACTTGGTTCGCCTAAGTAGGAAGCAAGTAATCTGAGCACTACAGTGTCAGAATGGAATGAGAGAGAAAACAGGAGTACCCTGAGAAAACTGCTGGCCAACTGCAACACATGCAGTGTTTCCCACAAGCGAAAATTTGGGTGACTACCGGAAATCTAATCTGGTTTTTCTCGGTGGGAGGCGAGTAGCCTGACTACTACTACCCCACCACAACCACTCAATAGTGATATATAATTTTGTCCATATTACATTTTATAAGCTTCTACTGCCTTTTATGATCTTTTAGGTAAAAGAGTAAAATCTCTCAAAAAACCTGATTTCAGATAATTTAGTATTTTTATTTAGGTTAAAAATCTATAGAAGCACTATAAAACAACTCTTAATATCTCTTCTCCACTAGGCATACACCAAAAAAAAAAATTAACTGAACTAAAATTGTCACAGAAGTTTTCTTCATTTTACTGTAAACAAAGTAAATTATACATCAATTTCAGTGATTGCAGCCTCCATTTTATAGTAAGTTTCACCACATCAATTTAGCTATCATAATGGTCTGTGATGAAATGAATGACTTACTTTGTTGCAATTTTGGAAAGAACTTTCTCCCTGTCCTTATCCAGTATGTTTGGTTTCACTCTGCCTTTTGAAGCCCAGTATGACTTTGGAACCTGAAGGAAATGCAGACATGGTAAGTTAGTTACAGCCTTGTTAAGCCCTGATTCGTGTGGACTACCCAGCCTTAAAATAAAAAAAACTAATACATAACTGATACACCAAGACTTTACAAACAAAATTTTTTGACCATGCCTCATCGCAAAATGAGAAATGTTTTTTCCCCCTTTATATTCATAAAGAAAAGCATTCATTCTTTACCTGTCCAAGATATCCATCACCTGCCTCTACAAAATTTATGTATATTACACATTCAAACAATTTCCATTTAATGGTGTACCAACATTGCGGTATACTGCATTCAATGTTTATGTTACGATTCAACTATATAGAATATATTAGTGCATGCTGCAAGTGACGAGAAACAGTTTAAAATTTTAACAAAACACTTTATAATCATACATATTAACAACAGGGTAATTATATAGAATAGGGGCTTTATCAGCAATTTATCACTTAGGAGCTATGATTGCTGCTTACACTGGAGTTTTAGCATGCAAAGAGGATATACTGTACTGAATTGTACTGTGCAGTATTGCGTGTGAGAGTGAAAATTGAAGGGCCTACGTACTTTTGCCGCTAATAATGTAAAATGCAACAGATCTAACCAAATTAAACCTAACTTCACGATAGGTGCATCACAGGGGTAGATGAACTGATGCGAGCATACTTATTATACTTTTTCCTAAACACTATCTCACGTTGGCACACACTCCCCCTGTAATCACATATTGTGAAGTTAGGTTGGGTTGAGTTAGGTTAGGTCTTCTTGCATCTAACCTGGTTAATGAACCCAAATAATATGAAATTTACATACATTTTACGTGTTTTACCCCACAATTTCCCTGATCTTCATAGCCCTCCCCACTATCGCATTTGGTAGTACGTAATGTGAATATCGCTATGCCCCTAGTAAATTCATGTTCTCTGTAATTAGTAATGTTGATTTATACCATTGTCCGTGAAAATTTATTTTGTTTTTAGAAAAGTCCCTATTCTATATAATAATCACTGAGATTTATAACATGTCTGGCAATGTGTTGTTCTAAAAAGTGCCCGAATAACTGAATATCAATATGTGCTGTGTTTACTTAGGCATAACTGCAAAAATACAAAACATTGAGACAAAGGTACACTACACTAGAAAGAAAAGAGAAAATATTAGCATCATCAATTTATTATTAATATACTTTCTTAAAATAATTATATATATATATATATATATAACTAGCTGACCCGGCAAACGTTGTTTTGCCATAAAAAGTATTTCTAGTGATTATAGTATTAGAAAAAAATAACTATAACTTATTGTAAGTGTGTGAGGATGTGGTATATTAGTGGAAGAGGCATGGAGCTCTGTGGACGATGACGGAATATAAAATTAGATAATTTAATAAATATTAATAAAATGGAAATACAAACAATTACAGCTTTGCGATCAATAATAAAGTTAATTAAGAAGTACACTTAATTATTGAAAATATAATTGTAAACACGTCACTACTACGATCTGAGCACAAATGAATAAGAGAAAG
>NQII01000557.1:254490-272401 GCA_002778355.1 Clitarchus hookeri | reverse complement strand
AAACAGTCACCTCACAAACTTGTTCAATTTTTTAAAATATGTTGTACTTATTTTAAAGCCATGCCCCCAATATATTCGTGTTCTACGTTATTAGTAGAGTCGAAATATACCACTTTCTGGAGTTTTTTTTCTTATTTTCAGAAAAGCCCCTATAGTAAAATTTTACCCTAATATCGCTATAAAAAATTAAGGGTTGGTGGANGTTGGTGGTAGAAGGGTGAAAATTTAGGAGGGTATGTATTTTTTGATGCCACATCATAAAAAAATAAAAAATAAAAATTTTGTTCAAACAATAAAAAAAAATTGTTTGGGGGTGGCCACCCTTATTACTTAGGGGTGTAAAAAATAGACATAAATCTATTCTCAGTCCTACCGAGTATACATAAAAAATTTCATAAAAATCGGTCCAGCCGTTTTGGAGGAGTTTAGTGACTAACACTGTGACGGGAGAATTTTATATATTAGATTAAATGACCACCATCGCATGATGTCTGTCTGCACCCTTGTTTTCAAAGACCTAAAAACAATTTTTTTTTAATCTGCATAATGTCCACACCAGACTTCTATAGCAGGTGATGTGTTGTCACTGTAAACAAGGCTTACTTGAGCTGTCAAATTCCCTCACCCTGCCTGGAGGGGTTCAAGAGAGGGAGGGAAAGATACCTGAATGAAATGAAGAATTGATAAACTCCGTGAGCCACCAGTCATGCAGTTTGAGAGGAATTGTTTCAGGTGTATGTCAGGAGTAAGTTTAAAGTAAAGAATGGTGAAGTTTAAGTCCTACACTGCTCAGTTCAAGCTAAGAGTCATACGCTTTGCAGAAGAGCATGGCAACAAGGCTAATGAATGTAAATTTAACGTCCAAGAGAAAAGTGTGCAACATTGGCAAGAGATACATGCTGACGGCCAGTGGAAATTATCAGAGCATTAATGTTGTGTGGAATATGACAACCAGTCATCATCCAGATACAGCATTACAGTGTATTATCTAATTAATAATCATATGCACATGACTGTTAGCCACAATAGACTATTTTTATTTATGCTGATTGTGTGCAGCATTATAGAACCAGTGTTGCATGCCCAAGGTTACATGGTTGTGCGGGTGTAGGTTTACAATTTGATCTGTTATAAAAACTAGAACTCTAGAGTTTTAAATATTTTTTTATGAATTTTTAAGTTGGTGTTTTAAGTTAGCCAACAATATGATGTTACTTGAAACACTAATTGGTTTCCATAAGAAAGATCATGTTACACTCTATGTAGGATACTTGGAACACAAAACAAAATTTTCAAACATATTTCAAAGCATTTGTTACATGTAATCACTATGGTTTAACACTTTTGTGGAAGTGCGTATACAAAAATGACTCATCAGTTAATCATGGAGTACGTTAAAATGTTCAGAATCTTTATAATTATACATATCATGCTATGGTACCATACCTACTTACGATAGCTCTATAGGAAAACAATAGAGATCACTTTTTACAAAAAGTAGTTGTAGTTTCAGTCCACAAACAATGTCCTCAATACTCAACCAGCTAACATCATCTATCTGAGTTAAAATGGATATATTGGTTGCTTTGTTGGAATTCCTCATAAATTTCAGTTCATATCTAGTCCCTGCAATACTGATAATTTGAGTAGCAAATTTCTTCACAACTTCTCTTCTCGTGTTTTTACAAAAAGTGACTTTTACCACAATAAAGTCATTGGATCCGAGGTTTTCATTTGCCAAATTTTCAATTAAACGTCCCTCCTGCACATCTTCACTATTCCAAGATGAACTGAGTGAATGTTGCTGCTCGAATCATGGACAGAGCAATCGCTGTCTTCATCACTATCCTCATCCAGTAGTGGTGAGTGCTTGCATTTCTTGGCAGTTTTCTTTCTATACCGGTAATGAAGTTGTAGATGCTCAACAGACAATTCTTAATTCTTCATTTGTCGGATATGGTTTTCTTACTTGTACTGGTGCTCTCATCGCACTGGGGCTCTGGATTTTCATTTGAACATCTATCAATAACATTCATTGGTATTGACACAGATACCAGTATCGGTAGCTTCTTACGTTTCCCACTTCCGCTGGCAGATGAAACTGAGGGTCAACTGACCTGAGACACAAGGTCCTCCTCAGAAATGCTTTTTCCAGGTTATACTAGTAGACATTTTTTCTTTGTTTTAGTACTAATCTTACCGGTACCGGTACTGGTAGCTGATGTTCCGGGAATTTGTAGTTTTGTTGTTTCTGATTTTTGAAAACTCTTCTGGATACTCTTTGAGAGTATTAGATCATAATACCGTAGTACTGGTATCTTGTTCAGCTTGGTCATTTTCTGCTTGCTCTGCTTGGCTCTCTTGTAATGGTACCAGTACCGACACCGGTAGTAATTTCAACACCATATCGGAGTTAAATGGTTCTATCCCAGTTGCTTTAAACCCTGCTATCAAGTTCCTTTTTGAAGCACTATCACAGTTGAGTTCGTTGAGGCACTTCTTAAAAAGACAAGGGAACAGTCTTTCTGGATAGGTCCTCTGTTTTTATCTTTCCACTCATTGAATACTTCTAGCGATTTGCCTTTAAGTAGCCTGAAGAACGCCACATCTAGTGGTTGGCACAAGTGCATGCTGTTACATGGGAAAAGAACAAAACGAATATTATATTCCTTGCAATCATTTATCACCTTCAATGAAATATGGCAGGATAGGTTGTCACATATCAACAATTTTGGCACTTATTTCCCAAATGTCTTAAAATATGGCAAGGTGATGCTCACGAAGCAGTCTTCAAAGATGTTGCCATTAAACCAGCCATTTTTGGATCGGTTATATCTACTGCCAGGTGGGACCCTTACTGTCCATGAATCATATGTTGTCTGCTCTATAGCATACATATAGTGGCAACTATGTACCAGAGGCGCTACCACAGAACATTACAGATTACTAGATTTGAAATGATCTATAATTGTACCAGGATGCTTACACCCTCTTCGAGTGATAACTTTTTCGGCTGTGAGTTGTCGGTCATATTGGTCTTGTCATTATTCAGTACTAAATCAGGAGTAACAACATCCAATGATGATTTTAACTTGGTAAAATATTTTGAAATAGTGTCAGCATCTACAGCTGCTTTTGGTCTGGTGAGGTTCTGATACAATTGTTCTGATAGTACTGCACAATTTCTGTCCAAAAAACCCCCTCAACCAATCTACACTTGGCAAATTTCCTTTGGAACATTTTTTCTACACGCCCTTTTCTGTGTAAGAATCCCTTGACAATAAGACGCACATCTAACTGGGTAAGACGAAAAAAAGGGTAAGACGCTAAAATTAAAGCTTCAGTCAAGGTCTTCTCACCCTCGGATGAAAGTGTGGTTGGTCGGCGAACATTTTTGCGCTTCACCTCTCAGTTTTCTGCTCAGAGTAGCCATGATGCCCTATTTCTTACTAGTCTGCTGCACGGAACTGCCACCCATGCAAATATCTTGTAAAGCTTTTTTTTCTTAAGTTTCTTCAGAAAAATTCTGATACATTCGAGTACTGGACTGCCTTCTGTATTTTCTAGCCATTTTCTGAGTTGAAAAATAAAACAAATACTTTTAGACCTACATAAAATAATTAAAAGAGTTAAAATACATTGGCCATGATCAAATGTAACCTCGCATACACAACTCAAATTCAAAAATCGTGTGTGCATTTTCATGAGGGAACATCTTTTTCATGTTACCCCTCATTGACTACATAATAATATTACTAATTACTATAAATTCCTCCATGAACATATTGTAATGTGACTGCAGCAACCATGTTACAAACACTTGAGGTTAGGTGTTTTAAAAGGTTTCATTATTATAGCCTGATTAGGTTACTTTTTGCAACATAAGTTTTGCAAGCTTTACTTTTAGCTTATAAATATCACTAGAAATAAAATTATTCTAAAAAAATACTTACCTTCACAAATTTCATCGAATTTCCTAGTCAATATATTTCTTTAAGGCCACACCGTCTCTCAAAAGACCTAGTGTTGACAGAATACAGTGTTACCACTCACAAAAAAAATGGTAGAAGTGTTTCAAGTTACATCACCATTTCGAGTAACCCTGTTTTACTGTAGTGAATTTGACTAATTCTTGGAGAGTTTGACACCATATAAACTGTAGTTTGTTTTGATTGAGATTGTTATTGTACGAGCTGTGTATGTTAAGATGAACTGTATAGGGTATTATAATTATACACATCACGACACAAGCAGCAAAGTAAACTGATCTGTGAACATTATTTTTTCATTTCAATGTTACCTACACATACACGCACAATTTACAGAGCATCATTTCCTTTCATTTTCAGGTCTGTTTTGTGTAAACATCTGTGGTTACTGTGTGTTTACTGTTTTGATTGCAGCTTTCAGATTTGTGCTGTACGTGTGTTCTGGGCTGTCACACGTGCTGTGCGTGTGCTAAATAAATTGTAGACCGACCTTACAAGTCCACACGTCTACAACTTATTGGCTTATAGAGTTGTCGCAACAAGTCATGTAGCACATGGCAAGAGATAAAACTTGTAAAAATTCATACTAATTCTACAAATGTAGATGGATTCTACAAGACTAGTTAACAACAGTAACAGGTGTACCTTCATGGTTTTGTAAATTATGACTGTTTATTGTTTTGTTTTTGATCCAAATGCTACAGATAAACAGTTTGTAAAACAAAAGCTTAACAATGCGCTTACAAAAAAAATTCCCTATGAAATTATGAGAGAAAAAATATGTACTACAGTAAATTTCAGACTAACCGTGTAAATCGGGAGTTTACTGTCCCAATTAAGAGTGTTAATCTGGACCAGAGAAAACACAAATAAGCAAATTTGTATTTAAAAACCTGGATATTCAAATTTACACATTTTTACTATTAATGGAACAGTGATATTGGCTCCGAAAATTGTGATAAAAGACAGTACCTATTATACATTTCAAAGCAAATGCAAATCACGCATTTAAAGTACTGTGGTGTATGTAGTTCAGTACATGATACTTTAGCTGATATTTATGTTGCACCGAGTGTAGTGTAATTCATGGCGCATCGAGTATACACAGCTTATAGCCTGCACCGGTGCCAGGCGGGTGACCCGGAGCGATAAGCAGTGCATAGTGTGTGTGTGTTGCTTCCTCCACGTGCACACAGACCCATCCTGGAAATGGTATAAGAGTGAGTTGAAAGTTTAGAATGCAATGCAGTAAAGACAATAACTGGACTTTAAATGAGGCAACCTGGCATTTAAACAATACAGTACACTCCCCATTAAAAAAATAACTCTTACAATACAAATGCAGAACCTACCGTTAACTTTTGCTAAAACAAAGAAAACACATTTAAAAAAAGTCTAAATTCATTCATTTCAAAGTTTGTGACAACCATAATGAATTTTACAAAAAAAGTAAGCAATCACCTCTATCAATAAGTGTAGGCTGCTTTCTCAATCAGTTTCAATAGGTTGTGTTGAAATGTCTTAGATTTCTATACATCTTTATTTACCAGGAGCTTATTAAAATTTTACTGACACACACACACACACACACACCCACTCATATGCATACTTGCACGCACAAAAAAGTTTAATAATTCTGAATTGTTAAAGTTTTTTGTAAACATTTAAACACTTGATATGAAAAAATTTAAGAAAAGTTCAACTGTGCATTTCTTGAAAAAAGCTGCAAATTTTTTTGTTTGGCACCGGAATTGATGTTTTTGTTTATAATACACCATGCTCAAATTTTTTTATCATCTCTTATAACTTTTTTGCGATAGTTAAAACTGTCCTTTTACGCATTGTTGACATTGTAAAACGACACTACAAGCAATGAATAGCAATTGTGCCCGAGTGATCGATAAACTCGCAAGATGTGGTGTTGGGGTGGTAACTGAGATGAGTGCGATCAGATACACGCTTCAATGGGCGGAAATGGATGACTCGTGCAGGTCTGTGACAGGCTGACAGTTTAAAGAGATAAACATCAGCTCACGCCGCACAGCGATAGACGTGCATGGTACCGCTGCTTGTTAAACGACACACGTTACAGCATCGCCATACCACAGAAGTTAGTGTAGACTTTGATAAAAAGCCACACGGATAAGCCAAAAACTGGTTAAGAGAAGCAAAAATAAACAGGAGTGTACTGTAGTACTATTTGGTGCTTTTTCACATAGTATCACAAAAGAAACTGTAAATACGGTTAGTTTTGTTTTCAAGGAATCCACCTATTTTATCCAAAACATTTTCAAACTGTGTAGTACTTAAGATAAATTTCTCTGTAAATTAATTGTCAATTACTGCCACAAAATTTTGTTCTTGGTAAGAAGAGCGGAATTTCATTTGTGGTTACAAGAACCACACTGATAGCTACAAGTATGTTCATGTACTGAAAATTTAAGTGTACAATTGTACTTACAGCTTGTAGGGCTCGTAGAAATTTTTTTATAGACCCCTAGGCCCTATAACACAACTTCTACAAGTCTACAACGTCGACATTTAGTAACAAATCACGTAACACATGCTGAGAGATGAGACTTCTAAAATTCATAGTCGAAGGCTCGTTTGGGACGTAAGTCATACTTCATGAAGTAATGCTTCTTCTTTAAGAATTGCTTATTTGAGCAATAAATCTATAAACAGCTTCTTGACAAAGTAATTCTTATAGGAGTATTACTTGTTCAAGGCAAGCTCTACTTCATGAGGTAGCCAAATAAGTATCTGTATTATATCAGTACCAACACAACATAGATAAGATAAGTGCTATTTTATTTTCAGCAGTCACCCAAAATGAAATAAATTTTTACGTTAGTTTGTTATTTTTTAATTTTTCACTGGTATTTTGAATAATTTTAATTTATCACACAACTGAGATTAAAATAATTGTGTATTATAAAAATGTAATTGTTTTATGTGTTATGTAATAATTTTTTCAGAAGTTTCTTAGCCATGGTTAAAAAAATGTACTTGATGTGCACACTTAACGAATATATAAATGATAGTGTGTATGTTGTTTTAACAACATCTCAGTTAATTTAAAACCTATGATACTTTGTAATCATAAAATTTTGAGCACTTCCATCCAGCATCAATAATCACCATTCAGTGAAGGACATTACTGATCGTAAAAGTGCTTGCTCACATCTCCAACCAACATAACCTCTGTTTCAGAAAACTTAATGCAAACATGTTCCATTATAACCCAGCTAGTTTTGGCAAATATTTGTTGGTATTTAACATAGGCCTAATATAAATTACACAGTGACCTTGTTTTGTGTACTAAAATTTATGTTGTGATTTCTTAATTACCCTTTTTGTCAGAATCAAAGCTAAAATGTTATCACAGTATTCTGATAGATATAAGAATCTGTTTACTTCAGTGTAATGAAGGTTTCATGAAAATAATTATTAAACATGTCAGTTTTCATGAAAAGTTTTCATTTGTGGTGGTTTTATTTGAAAACGAAAGGCTGTTTTCTTGAATCTGAATGTGCAACGTTTTTGTATAAAAACGTTTGTCTGTCTTTATGTCAAACACCTGAACCTGCAATTATATTACAAATAAGAAATATATTAAAAATTATTTGACGTAAGGTACTTCATATACAAATTGTTCAAATCGGCCTAGAACCAACATCCATTGTACACAAAAGGTTAAGAAATGAGGTTATCTTCTCACATCAAATCGTCTAGGATTTTAATTTTCCCATTTGCCCCATGTGATTATCCACATTATACTCCTGTTTCTGTAAAATATAAGGAAATGGTATTTGGAATGAAAATATCTTGTGAATATCCTAGTATTAATATAAATATTCAGTGCTTAAGTTCACAATGAAGCAGACTTGATGAAAAACTACTTATAAATGTGAATAAGCAATGCTTGTTTGATTATGAATAATTCAGAAATAAGTATAACTTATTTTGATACTACGAATTCTTAATAAGTAGGACGTACTTAAAGCATTACTTCCAGCTATCTAAACAATCAATACTTATTTCTGGCACTATGAAATGGAAATCATACTTAACCATCAGTATAAGTAATTCTTGTTTCCAGTACTACTCGTATGCTGACTATGAATTCCACCCTACACGACTAGTTAACAAATGTAACAAGTGTACCTTCATGGTTTTAAAAATTATGATTTTTTTTTTGATTTTTTTTATTTTTTTTTTTTTATTTTTTTATTATAAACTTTGCTGTTCCATGATATTGCCCACCGTTTCTGAGACAATGCAATCAAATTTACAGTGTTTGTTCTGCTGACAAACTGTAAAATTTATTATTTTGTTTTCAAGGAATCTGGTTCTTTCCCCCAAACATTTTCAAACTGTATAGTATAGTTAACTTGAATTTCTCCTTGAATTTAAAGTTGTTAACTGCTACAAACTTGTTTATTTGGCAAGTACATCTTTGACTGTCTTACACCTACAGCATTGTCTTTGTTACAGCATTCGCAAACATCTGAATATTTCAGTCTTCTTCAATACCCTGCAATTCGAATGTAAAGATCCCTACAGTTTGTAGTGTGCATTAAGATCACTAGCAAATAAAACAAAAGTTAGGAGCAGTGTTGTGAGTTCTTACAAGTCAGCTAGAAGAAACTGTAAGGAAAATGCCATGGAATGCCCTAACTGCCAGTGCTTGCTGAGTGGTGTTAAGATGTATACCATCATGATAAATAATTAAACACAATGTAGACGTCAACATATATATGATCCACTGTCATATTAGACATGCAGTATACGTATTGTTTGGTGTCGCTTCTTTTCATTGCGCGAGCGAGCAAAGAGTGTGTGGAGGACAGAGTAGTGATATGATAGCAGGCGGCAAGAACGGATGACAATGTCAGGCGAGCAATAATCCAAGAAGTGCATATTTTGTTCCAAAAAGTGAGCCACCGCGATAATCCTTTTGCGGCTTACACGCCCTTAGCTTCAGCCGATAGAATTTCTGCATTTATATGAAGAATGTTCTGGATTAATGACAGAGTTCCTCTCAGCATGAATGGAGGTACGGTGAACCTTCCAGGTCAAGACCAGTGTCTATAAAAGTGTGTCAGGCCTCAGAGTTGAAGAGATTATGAGAGTTGGGAGTCCGGACGATTGTGCGAAGTTAAGCGATAGATGACAAATAGCGCCGGAATTGACCAGCACGAGAAAAATCTGCAACTGTGAGCATCAAAGCAGTGAAGGGTGTAACCAGCAGGCTAGACTATTGGACTAGATACATGAGTGAAAGACATTTCAAATGATGGCAACAGACAGATTGAACAGGTGTTAATGATGAGTATGAGTTAATTGACTATAACCCAACAAAGACATTAAGAAGGAAGTTAATTAGAGTTAAAGCAGATATTAAATGTTGCATTCACTGAGAAACAAAAAGAGTAATAGTGGTGATAGATAATTTTATACTGTAAATAATAGGTGTGTGAATAAATAAAACATCAAATTTTGTTATTTTATTTTTATTAAGATCTCCATCCCTCACAAACTCAGATACGCCCCTCAGGCATCTTGTAGCACTGGTGTCAGAAGTGGGATGGAGGCATTTAATAGTAAATCAAGTTAGGTAATATGCTAATAATTAGTGGCATTAAAACAAATTAATTAATTGTAATTGCCATAGGCTGAGAAAATAAGACTTTTTTTGTACAACTATTGCAGTGCATGTTAACTATAAAAATGTCTGCAGAACTGGAAGCACGGCGAGCATTAAATGAGGGGCTCTGTAGCCACATGGTTAGTGTGAGTGCAAGTGTAAAAAGCATGAAAGACAATATAAATAACCAAGTTAGTAGAGTAAATATCCAAATTAGTAGTGTGAAAGAAAGTGTAAATGAGAGTGTAAATAACCAAATAAGTAGTGTGGTAGAAAATTTAACGAGAAAATAAATAGGAAAGTTGAGAATGAAATGAAACAGAAGATCAGTGCAGTAGAAAAGTAATTTCAGGAATTTCTTCAGCAACAGAGTTCCACTATCATCACACCGGCAGCCGAGAAGAGTGAGGAAGCTGCGCAAGTTGTAAACAATGCAGCAACCTCAGATAATAGTCAGCAGCTCTGCAGCATTGGCGTTAAGCAACCAGGAGTGGGGACGGGGTCTCAATTAAAACCACCCATTACGATGGCCAGACTTCATGGTGGGAGTACCTACACCAGTTTGAAATAGTAGCCACCCTAAATGGCTGGTCAGCCGAACGGCGGGCTTACTACCTCGCCACTGTACTGAGAGGCCCAGCACTGAGCATACTACAATCTCTGCCAGAGTGACATAGACTGAAGTACCCCACACTGGTGTCGGCCTTGGAGCTAATTTTCAGCGACCGATTCCTTCAACATACCCACCATGCTCAACTGCGAAGCCGCACCTAGCGACCAGGAGAGCAACTGCAGGAGTTATGGCAAGACATTGTGCGGCTTTCCCACCTATCTCTGGAAGGGTGCCCCGAGGAGGCACGCTACATTATCGCAGTCGGTTTCTTCATTGATGCCATCTGCGACACAGAGCTACAGCCAGCGCTACATCTGGCTGCACCCCACAACATGCAGGATGCCCTGACATAAAAATTGGAGGTGCAGTCAGCAAGACAGGGAGTCGCACCCCAGCGTCCGGTATGGGCAGTGATGCTGAATGAAGACGACTACCACTAGCTTCACATGGGGCAGTTGAGGGAATTCTGAAAGGAAATGAGGGAGTTAGATGTGATAGAACCATCAGTTAGTCCGTGGTCATCACCCATTGTACTTGTTAAGAAGAAAGATGGCTCTCTGATGTTTTGTGTAGATTATTGCCAGCTTAAAAATGTTACAAAGAAAGACTCTTATCTGCTTCCAACGATAGATGAGACATTGAACAGCTTAGCACGTTCGCAATGGTTTTCTACTTTGGACATGAAGTGTGGGTACTGGCATGATTTCTGCACTTACTAGTGCAGCGGGTTTGACCACATAGTTTCCTCCTGTGCCTAAGTCCGTTCGGGTATTACAGGAGACAACTTTCTGAGCGATATTATTATAGAAGAGTGCATCTCAGGTCTTTTCTTACATTCAGGCAGGTATAAAGGCCACACAGGCTGTTTATTCTCTCACATCAGTCATTCAATGTGTGTGCACTCTTCACCAGACTTATAAACCATGGCTTTGTGAGCTTGGTCAGAGCTCTAATTGACAGCAGTTGAATGCTGCTAATAGAAAGAGATTACGCCCTTTCCAATTGCAGTGGGTGGATGTTCTCCACCCGAGGGTGGTTCCACCTCACCTGTCAACAGCAGAGTATGGAGTGAATCCGTACGTGCTACCTTGATGGGGCCAAGGACTATCCACCTCTACGAAACCGCTTCATAAACGAGTACTCTTACTCGGCGGACCAGACCGGCGACCCTTCGTTAGCGAGCACCAACCATTCGAAACTGACACCAGAGGGAGCCGGCAAGCTTGCGTTCCACGGCACCTGCTACCAACCACACAGTTATGCAGGACCAGCCCTCCAGGCAAGTAGCCACCTCCAGATCTCCTTCCAAGCAGAAGATTCAACCACTACCACCCAGAGTCCGACCCGCGATCATCACGGCCGAAGCCGGGGCTTTCACACTGATCCCCTGGGTACCCATAATTTTCAGACATGCATAATGAGTTTTCACCCAGGACAGCTCAACTCCTCCAGGATGCCAGTCAGTCCCTTCATAGGAGCTCCGCCCCCCAAGATCCACCCGACTTGCCAGGTCAAGGCCTCAGCTGGGGGAGTGCAATTCGGTTCGCGGGTCATCAACACATGGCGAAGAATATATACAGTCTCCGGAAGACTGCACATAACCTCGCCGTAACTGGTTATCTGTGCACAGACAGGCCGTTACCGCCTTCAGTTGTCCTCACTCCATTAGCCACGGCGCGGCCGCCATGTTACCAACCCAGACCACGAGGAGGTGGAGATGGACTTGAGCAGTGCTAGGCTATATATTCGCATCACTGCCCCATTAAGGGGATGAGTCAGCAACCTTCACAGTGGCAGGGGCAAACCCAATTCGATCATGACTTCTCATGAGCGTGCCCCACCGGAGCTCACCAGAAGAGTGCAGCTGTGAGGTGGCCCTAGAGGACCAAGAGAAGATTATAATTCCTGGCAGTTCAAAGTTATACCTTTTGGGTTATGTAATGGCCCTGCCACCTTCAAGCGCCTGATGAAAAAAGTCCTGCCTTTAGATATCTGTCAGGTTTACCTAGAGGACACTGCTGTGACAGGGAGGACATTTGAAGAGCACCTATCACGCTTTGACTATGCATTCCAGAAAGAGGCTGCAGCCAACTTGAAACTACTTCCAAAGAAGTGCCACTTGTTCCAAAAGAAAATAAATTTCTTGGGACATGAAGTGTTGGCCCATGGAATAGAAGAGACCCTGAGAAGACCAGAGCAATAAGAAATTGGCAGACACCAACTGACAAAACTGAAGTGCGGAGTTTTCTGGGATTATGTTCCTATTAACGTCAATTTGTACCTGGATTCGCCACGATCGCCAAACCACTACATGAACTGACTGAGGCAAAAAGGAAATTTCATAGGACCACAGAGTGTGAAGATGCTACTTTAGTAAGGCACTGCATAAACCTGAGATAAATTACTGTTTTACATGCAGGGAGCTTCTGGCAATGGTGAAGGCAATTTCACACTTTCATCCATACCTCTATGGAAGGAATTTTATCCTAAGAACCTACCATGTTTCATTACACTGGCAACTAAATTTTAAGGACCCCGAATTACAAATAGCTCGGTGGATACAGCACCTTCAAGAATATGACTTTGAAATACAGCACAGATCTGGACGCCTTCACAGCAATGCAAATGCACTTTCTAGGAGGCCATGTAAGCCATTCTGTCATCATTGTGAATTCAAGGAAGTCAAGAGCGGAAAATCACTGAAAGTGCAGGGGACAAGAATTCAAGGTTCTCTATCGTGTGATGGGTCATCTACCTGGAGTGATGATGGTATAATGAAAGATCAGCTGAATGATTCAACTTTGCAGCCATTACTAGAATGGAAAGAAGCTGGCTGTCTGCCAAAATGGGAAGAGGTTTCTAGCCTGAGCGCAGCAGTCAAAGCATACTGGGCACAATGCAATTCCCTCGTACTAAAGAAAGAATGGTGTACTTTAAAGAAACCGGAAAAATAATGATGGAAAGTGCACACGCTTACAGTTGGTCCTCCCAGAATGCAGGGTTCCTGAAGTCTTAAAAGGGACACGTTGGTGTTAATAAGACCCTTGACAGAATCAGAGTGAGATTCTAATGGCTTCATTGTTGGGAGGATGTTGAGAAGTGGTGCTGAATGTGCGACACCTACACTGCGAGGAAGGGCCCAAGGACATGGGGGACAAGGTCACTTTAAGAAATACAATGTTGGAGCCCCATTCAAGAGGATGGCAGTAGATATTCTGGGTCCCTTGCCTGTTACAGAAAGTAGTAATCTGTATCTACTGGTGGCCCAAGATTTCTTTACTAAGAGGAATGAGGTCATTTCCCTCCCGAACCAAGAAGCACATACTGTGGCTGAGACGCTCATACAGCATGTCTTATCGAGGTTTGAGGTGCCACTTTGAGGTGCCACTAGAACTCCATTTTGATAAGGGAAGGAACTTTGAAGCTGCGGTGTTTCAGGAGGTAACAAAGATTCTGAGGATGAAAAAGACTAAGACTACAGCCTTACACCCTCAGTCGGATGGAATGATCGAGAAGCTAAACCACATTCTTGAGCAGTGCCTGTCAATCTTTGTGGCAGACAACCAAAAGGATTGTTATTCAAAGGTGCCATTGTTTCTCCTTGCTTACTGATCAGCAGTTCACGAGTCCACAAGGGTAACACCATCAATGATGCTGTTTGGAAAAGAGCTACGCCTTCCTAGCGATCTGCTGTTTGGCCAAACGACAGAAGAGGAAGCTGCAGCTCTTGATTATGCCAGTGAATTGCGTAAAAGACTAGTTGGCATTCATAAGTTTGTTCAACAGCACCTCAGAATAAATACTGACAGGATGAAGATGCGGTATGGTAGGAGAACGTCAAGTGAGGTATTTCAAGGACAACTGATGTGGCTGTACAACCCACATAGGCGAAAAGGGTACTGCTCGAAGCTACAGAAATGTTGGGAAGGCCCCTACAGAATTCTGAAGAAGGTCCACGATGCTGTCTTTCGGATTTGTCGTTAGGCTCTCGGACAAAGTCGAAGATTGTCCACATCAACCGACTGGCACTCTACGAAGGTCCGGATGTTGCAAAGTCTGTTTGGGACGAGCAGACTTGAGGAGGGGGCAGTTACATGTCACTCCTATTCATTGCGCGAACGAGTGAAGAGTGTGTGGAGGACAGAGTAGTGATATGATAGCAGGCGGCGATGACTGAAGGTCAGGCGAGCGATAATCCAAGAAGTGCGTATTTTGTTTCAAAAGTGAATGGCCGCAATATTCCTTTTGCAGCTCACACACCTCTTAGCTTAAGCCGATAGAATTTCTCCATTTATCTGAAGAATGTTCTGGATTAATGACCTTGTTTCTCTCAGCATGAGAATGGGTCAAGATCAGCCACTATAAAGGTGTGTCGGGCCTCCAAGTTGAAGAGTTTATGAGAGTCGGGAGTGTGGGCAATTGTGAGACATTAAGAGATAGATGACGAGTAGCACCAGAATTGATCAGCGGGAGGAAAATCTGCGACTGTGAGCATCAAAGCAGTGAAGAGTGTAACCTGCAGGCTGGACTATTGGACTGAATGCATGGGTGAAAGACATTATAAATGATGATAACAGACAGACTGAACATGTGTTAATGATCAGTATGAATTAATTGACTATAACCAAACAGAGAAGGACGTTAATTAGAGTAGAAATAGACATTAAATATTGTGCTCACTGAGAAATACAAAGAGTAATAGTGGAGATAGATAATTTAATTCTGTAAATAATAGCTGTGTGAATAAATTTAAAATAAAATTTAGATCTTTAATTTTTATTAAGACCTCCATCACCTCACAAACTCGGATACGCCCCTCAGGTGTACTGTAACAATATTATTATTTCCTCAATGGGAGGCTGCATCTTTTTTTCTTGAAGACAAATGACTAAAAGAGTGAAGGAAGCAACAAGTTGTTTAAGTTCATCAAGACTGTTAAAATATCCCCGGCAGTTGTAGGAGACACATGACATGTTGCAAAGGGAGAGTGGAGGTAAGTATCTTCCTTCAATGTTTGTTCAACACTGGTTTAAATGGTCCAGAACCCTCACTGTATTGTCAGCATCACAGTTGATCCCGATCTCACTCTGTCACCTCGGGAACAAACTAACAAAGTAGTGTTTAGTTTGCGATCTTTATTAGAAGTCTCAGCTACGGCAACAGGCTCAGACATTGGTAAAATTAATTTTGCTATCTGATTTCTAGAAGCCACACGTAAGTCTTTGCTAACACTGAATCCTTCAAAGACAATTTTTCATCATTAGGGCCACACTGTGTACCAAGTGAAACAGCTGCAGTTGTCAGAACTTGCTGCAGGCTTGGGAATCAATAAAGTAAAAAATAGAAGGCCATGAACTTTTCAAATTAATTTTTGATATTGAAATTGTTTATTTTTCCTTAAGTATCTGTAACTTTGGATATAAACTGCAGATGTTTTTGAAGTTAGGAGTCTCAGAAAAAAATTAATATATCCTTATGGCTTGCGGTATTCACTGCTTTACAGGGCCCTGGATAAAAAAAAAACTGAGGTGCCAGAAAAGCAGCATCGATCAGGAGGGTGTGCATGCAGCTCTACCATCGGAGGGGGACAAGCCAGAGGCCTTACCCTCACATGTCACATTGGCCAGTTGCTTGGTTTCAGTTGCACACAGCTCGTTAAGTGAGACAGCAAAGGGAGTCACACTAACGTACCTTTTAGTAACCTTGTGTCACGTGTGTACAAAGCCCACAAAGGACCTAGTAATGAGCCAATAATAATTAATAAGTTTACATTAACAAATTAATCTTCTGATTTCACTTAAGAAGCCAGTAAAAATGGAGTTCTCACTCACTAAAAGTTGCACAGTATGCTGTGTTTAAGATTTTTTTTTGGAGAGAAGGGCAGGACCTTTGTCTGTCTAGGGTTAATTTCTCTAGTTCTCTTGTAAGGAGTCAAAATATTAAAATTAATTAATATTTCATTAAAACGACATGTTATTTTCGCTATAGTAACTATTGAACACAAAAACAATTCTTGAGTTTTTGGGCCAAAGTCAATCAAAATAAGTAAAATTTGATCTTACAAGTACGCAGATGAGTCAATTCATGGGAACTATGAGGACTCATAAGATCAACGCTTGACAGTATTAAAAAAAATATGACATGTAATTTTGCAGTTAAAGCAGTACAAAAATGGCCTGAGTAAAACTTTAACTCATTTATTTTAGCATATGCTGGTTTGGGGGTGGGTCAGAATCAGTCAAAATTCCAATAATGGTTCTTTTAAATAACAACTATTTTCCCAGGGAACCGTGAAAGGTTTTCAAGAGTTGACTGTACTTGGTTCCATTTCAAGAAACTTGTGATTGATTAGACCTGACTCCTCTACACAATAGAAATACAGTACCCTGGTACGTCCAGGTGACAGGGAAAAGTCTGCCATGACAACCTTACCAACCAGGATGGCACCTAGTGGTGCTAGGTTGTACAGATATGGGAGCTCAGCCCCTAGTTTTGCCTGATGGACCAATGTGAAGGGTCTGCTAGATCATCACCAACACAGACACCATGTATCATCACACAATTTGGAGGCAGCAGTAAGTACAGTACCCTGGCCTGAGGTGATGTTTTAAAAACAGAAGATTCAATGAGACCTAGTGAGGTAAACTAAAAAAAATGATAATACACGAGAAGACAATAAAAAATTTGAAATGATGGTCTAAACAAATTTCAGTTTCTGAATGCATCCCAATTAGTTGCATTTCTTGACAAGCACAGATTGGCTGTGGTGGTATTCCTCACACCCACCATCACACGAGAATCCTATGGAGAACATAGGAACACAATGAGGTGCAGCTTACGCTAAATGAAATAGACTAACTATAATTGTGAACTCACGTACCATATGATGAGCTTGTGGCATGCAGTGACAAAGAGTGTGTATGGATTTCCATTAACATTATTTCAAACATGGTGGAACAATCAAGAAAGACAAAAAGCAGGCTTGGAGGCCATGAATTTTCCAATTATGTTCTACAATGTATTCTCCCTAAATTAATTTTTTGATATTAAAAAATTTGTATATTTGCACAGGTGTGTCTAACTTCGGACATAAACTGCAGATGTTTTCTGGAGTCTGAGGATGTCTAAGCATGTGTTCTTATGGTAAGTAACATTTATTTTACAACAAGAGAGATTTGTAATGTTTCAAATTCCTGCTCTTTGGTGCACGACCCAAAGTTTTAGGCCATTATACTGCTTCTCTCTAGAAGAAGCTGTTACAGTACAATTTGTTAAAAACAGGTAGCCTTTTCTAAATTCATTAATTTAATTGAAACTCACAGTTCTCTGTAGTTTTTCAATGTCCTTAGTTTCTTCAATTGAATTTTTCAAATCTGGTTTTTCTTCTTTTACGTCAATTTCAAACTCGTCCTCAGCTTCAAGTTTTAATTTTTTACTGACATCATTAAGTTTTTTAGCTCTTGACAAAACAATTGATCTCTTCTTTCTTGGTTTGTTTGTGCGTAGAATTTTGGCTATGGCATCAGCCCAACCAGATTTGGAATTCTGATTCTCATCATTGCCGTCTTCCTCACCAGAACTGTGGGTGTCATGTTCCGAGCCATCAGGAATGCTGCCCCCAGAATCACTACTGCTGTCTTCAGCATCTGAAACATACAG
>NQII01000557.1:0-254439 GCA_002778355.1 Clitarchus hookeri | reverse complement strand
GGATGAATAATTTTTTTCTAGCTACTCTCTATGTACAAGACTGCTTCCTAGTTATATTTAACATGCATCACTAAACATGCTGGAGCTGTTGGAGTTTAAGCCATGCAGACATATTGGAAAAGGGAAATATAACTTAACATTTCTCTGCTAGTCATTAGCTAAACACTTCTGAGCCTTAAATTATCGTTAATAAAAGAAATAACTTTGTATGTAATGGTTATGTACTGTAGAGCACACAAACAAATGGATGAAATTTTTAATTTTGTAACTCAACAGTATTTTCATAATATTTAATGGTAGGTAATTTCTACGGACAAAACATATTATTAGCAAAAAAATTGTGTATACGATATAATGAAATCAAAGAGGAACAGTTGAATGCAGGCTTTGCAATAAATAAGTCACAATATGCCAAATGTGGTATGCAGTAACATTTACGTATTTGGACATGCAAATATGATAAGTGCAATAACCAATTTATTGTTGAATTCGAGCATTAATTTTAATTTCAGACACCATGATAAAAGACAAGCAGTTACTGATAACAAATGAACCTACTTTCCTCTACATGGGTGCAAATACATTTTAGTGAAGTTCTTAAAAGCTTAGATGGTAGGTAGGCGTTGACATCTCATTCACAGCAATATCATTAGAGATGAAACCAGAAACATGTGAAACAGTACCAAAATACACGAGTGACTTACTTGTGACTAAAATTCAGAAAAACTCGTAAAATTAAGCTAGTTTGTAATCAACTGTGTCATGGAGGTAGGATTCGGAACATCAACTTCGGATGTAATCAGTCTTATTTTTTGAATGATAGGGTTCACTAACCTGAAATATTTACACTGCCATCACTTTGAAGTGTCTGAGCCACTAAAAACACATAAATTTACATGATCTACCATAACGCCACTTGTGTGAAAAAATTGGTGGATAATCAGTTGACTGGTTCCCAAGATAAGGCAAAAAACCTAATTTTCTTAATCAGTGCTATCTTACAAAACTGCCTAAAAAAATGTTCTTTATATTATGCATATAATAGATACTGTCAGCCTAAAAAGTTTGGTAGAATTTGGTTAAATTCTTAAGCAGATATACCAAACATTCCTAAATATTTATATGGCTGCCATTTTGAAAATCATTGTCTAAAACAATTTAAATCGTGTGACTTTACAACCTCCTGTAGGTGTGCAAAATTTTGCGGAAATTTGTTAAATTATTCCGGAAATATGGCAAAATGTTCACAACTGACACTACTTTGCAAAAAATTCGCCAAAGGAGGATCTCTGTATGCATAAATGATGCTTCTAATTAATACTGTTTGCATATAAAATTTGGTTGAATTTTGTTGAAATGTTTTATAGATATAACAAATTAATCAAAATTATTTATATAAACCCCATTAAAACATTCCTGCAGCACATAATACATGTTATTTTACATACCCTACTGTAACAACACTTGCGTGAAATTTTAGTATGAATCGGTTGATTAATCCTTGAGATATGGCATAAAACCTCCATTGAACATGTGACAATATTCATAAATGGAGGACCAAAAGTTTGTGTACTAGCACGTTCCATGATTGTCGTAGATACAATATACAAAGTTAAATTTAAATCTGTTATATAGTTTCAGAGATATAGCACACTAAGCTCAAATGTTTGTATACGCGTCAATCAGAAAATAAGACACACACTTAAAACTTATAAATTGATATGGCTACCATAGTACAACTTCTTCACAAAATTTAAAAGAAATCTGTTAATTGTTTACCTAGATACGGCATAAAAACTGTATTATTACATGTGGGGCTATCTTCCAAAATGGCAGAGAAATAAGGCTTTGCATATAAAATTTTGATTAATATAACTGATGCCGTCAGCATACAAGTTTAAGTTGAAAGTTTTTTGCAGTTTCCAGAATAAAAAATATTGAGCTAAAATGTTTATATGGCCACCACTTTGAAAATATGTGTGTCTGACACTCTTAAAGTTTATCAGTTTACGTGACCTGCCATAGTGCCACTTGTTTGCCAAATTTGGTAGAAATTGGTTGTTTTTCCGGAGATATCACGTAATTTTAATTTTCCACGTGATACTATTTTACAAAGTAGCGGACAAAAGAGATTTTGTGTGGACACATAAGATGGTTGTAATACATAATGCCAGAATAGAAAGTTTCATTGGAATTAATTACATGGTTTCAATGAATTAACAAGCAAAACTGAAATAACTATATGGCCGCCATTTTGAAAATAGGTGTCTGACATACTTGAAACATATTTGTACATATCAACTGCCACAGTATACGTGTTTTCCAAATTTGGTAGGAACCTGTCAATTGTTTCCAGAGATATTACGCAAAAACTTTATTAATTCATGTAGTGCTATCTTACAAAATGGTGGAAGTAGTTGTAATTTCACTTAGATGATGCTAGTAATAGATACTGTCTGCATACAAATTTTTTTGGTTGAAGTTGGTTAAACAATATGGTAGTTATATACAATAAACATAAAATATTTGTATGACCACCATTTTGAAAATAAGTGCCTAATAAATTTCAATTACTTATATTTACCTGGACTATCATAGTATTACTTATGTGCCAAATTTGGCAAAAAATTGGTTGAGTAAGTTTTTATGATATAACATAAAAGCTTAGTCTTTTTATGTGGCGTTATCTTCCAAAATGGCAGCTCTAAATTCAATGCTTATAACATATTATGTCAGCGTAGAAAATTTGGTTTAAATTGGTTAAATGGTTTCCAAGATGACATTGTCTGAATTTAAATATGGCTGCTATTTTGAAAGTAAGTGCCCAGCATGGTTGAAAACTATAAAAGTCAGGTGTCCTTACGTAGTACTATGAAATTCGGTTAATGCGTTAAAAAATTGAAGAGGTAGAGGAAGTCACACACACATAGGCACACAGACAGGAAAGTGATCTCATTAAATCTTCTTTCCTACGGAAATACGGCTAATCACAAGTTGCAAGTACTGCAGTAACACCTAACACTCTTAAAACAATGATTATAAAAACTAAAACAAATCTCCCAGAAGAAATCATATTTTCAATAGGCTGCTCAATTCATGTTACAATAAAAAATTAACTGTAGTATTTCGTTTCCTCAGCCAGGATGAAATATCTGGCGCAGACCACCATGAGGAATAACTGAAAATGTCCTTGCAAAAAAAAATTTTAATCACATAATTTTATCAGTTTTTAATTTACCTAGCTGCATGAAAATGAGTACTATCAAAATTTAATAGTGTAAAATCATAAATGCACCCAAATGTTAATTGAAGCATATACAAAATAAAAATTAATATTACTGAAACTTTCCAGTTGCTTTGTATATCTGTTAAGCAGTAAAATTAAATAAAAATTTGTCACAACTTTTGTTCCATAGATGAAAAGTATAGAACATAAGATGAAAGGCATATTTTAAGAAAATTCGGCACACACATTCAAATTTCTCTTGCAATGCTGTTTCTGATAAATATGGCCACTTAAACATCAGACATACATGGCTTAATAATTTCAAATGGGTTTTCTTTAAGAGACCACAGAGAGAATTTGTAGATTCTATTAATCAAATTCCGCTGTTTCACACAAGTTATATAAGGCATAGGCTATGACTTGTGTGCAAATGATGCATACTCAAGTATACTATGGCAGCAATCTCTCTGTAATGCACCTCATTGTTTTGCCCAAGTTTTATCTCCTACTCCTTGTTTACTTCGGTACTTTGTAGATGGCACAAGTCATGTGTAAAAAAACATTTGGTGTCTATATTGTGCATTTCAGCTTAATTTCTTGAGTGTGCAAATGGTCATTTTTATAAATGTAACCATTGCAATTAATGTATCTCTATCGGAAATAGACTGCGTGCATGTCATTGTTGAAATAAGTCCTAACTAGATAGCAACACTTTACTGTTTTTATCATATACACATGTGTTTAAGTCACCATTCTGTCATGTTTGTAATGGAGTTACATGCCTACATCATGCCTGCCTGGGCACATATCGGGGCCACTTACGTATTGAAAACTAGAAGTCATCCTGGTGTACTGTCCCGGTGGTCTGAGTTTGATGATGCCATTCGCATAAAGTCTGCGGCCTGGTCAGCTGCTTCTGAAAAACTGGGAAAGCTGGCATCCTCACCCCCTCCCCCCTCTTTGCCATCTTCCCATGAACAGGCAGTCATGTATGCTACGTCATCACGTTACGTCAATGGAACACTTTATTATCATTGGAAGAGAATTTACTACGGCTTCGAGGAGGTTCCTCCACGTCAGAGGTGATGATGGCGGTTGCAGATCCCGACTATAAAACCCTCGACAAACAGGAAGATGGCGGATACTCTGGGGAGGTCACACGATGGGGATTGTTTAATAATGTAATTTTACTATGGGGTAATTTAATATTGTAACTTTTAAATATTGTGTAAAAGCATTCTCATGCTTATAAGTATGTTGTAAATCAGTTTTAATAACCAAAAAAATGGGGAAGATCGTAACTTTTAAAGTAGGGTAAATTTTGGTACCTCTGTTAAGAATTGTTTTTTACCATGCCAAAACTTCATTGTTCAGTCTGCAATTTTTTTGATATTGTATTTTTTCAGAATGTTTAATGACATGTTTTAATATTGGGTGTTATTGCGTTTTAGTATGAGGAAATTTTATGTAATATTGTAAAATATTTGGGTGCAGAATAAAAAAAAAAAAAGAGTACCTGTGAAAATATATTCAGACCAAAACACGCATCCATATCCAAAGTTGCAAAAAATATGAGATGTATTTTTGGATTCTAACAAAATATTAAATAAAACTATATACTCCCGAAAGACATTAATTGATGAGATCCTCTTACTATTCGAAGGTTTCTCATTTTTCGTCATTTTCACCAAGTAGACATGCAGAGAATACTAAAATATTTCATTCTAATATTTTGTGCATTAACTGATATAATTTTCTTTGTTATGAAAAATTGTTATGTGTAATGATATATATATATTTTTTTACTACATTTCATATAAATAACAATGCTATTTAATTTTTTTGGCTTTTATCAAATGTATTTTCTAACATTCAGTAGATTTAAGTGTTTATTTTTTATTATATTAATATTTCACATGATATAGGGAACAAAAACAAATGAGCAAAGCAATATCTTCATATTGAAGATACACTCAGTGAGAAAAAAAAAATAGTCTGTAATATAACATATTGTTAATAAATATTTGAATGTATTTGATTTCTGGAAGTCAGCAATATTCTACAGGATGTATCTAAATTAGACCGACAAACTTCAGCGGCAGGTTAATAACGGAAAAAGAAGGTGAAAACAAGTATAAGACCTATGGTCTAAAGTGAATTGTATGGACAGTACACATCTTTGAAGTTGAACCTGAAGCACTAGTTTATTACAAATACTGAAGTAATTATTTAAGAATGAACACTGAGTGTTTGCATAATACATAAAGTTAACTGTGACATGCAGATTAATAATTCATCTTTTAAGTCCCAAGTTTGCTACAGCATCATGGAGAATAAGTATAAACAAGGGTGGTAAACATGATTATTTCCATTAAATAATTTGATGACAGCAAAAGAGAGGTGTTGTTGTGTTTACAGATTTTTGTTCCATTGCACATTATCCAGACACCCAGTGTTCCATCTTCAATAGTTTTTCCAATATTTGTAACAAACAGTGCTTCAGGTCCAACTTCAAAGATGTGTACTGCCCTACGATTCACTTTAGATTATAGGTTGTATATATTGTTACAAAATGCCTGAGGGGCATATCTGAATTTGTGAGGCATGGAGGTCTTAATTAAAATAAAAGAACTAAATTTGATTTTAATTTATTTACACACCTATTATTTACAGCATTAATCTCTGTATCTCCACTATTAATCTTTCTATTTCTCAATGAGCTCCAATATTTAATGTCTATTTTTACTTTAATTAACGTCCTTCTAACTGTTTCTGGTTGTCAATTAAATCATACTCATCATTAACACACTTTCAAACTGTCCATTGCCATCATTTGTAGTTTCTTTCACTAACGCATGCAGTCCAATAGTCCAGCCTGCCAGCGGCACTCTTCACTGCTTGATAATCACCGTAGCAGATTTCCCTTCTGCTGGTCGCTTTCCTCGCCGCTTATCACTGAAACTCAGCCACTCGTCCATTCAACAACTCCCGGCCCAGAGGCCCGTCGCAGTATTTATACTTTGCTGGCCTTGACCTCGAAAGTTCAACACACCCCGATTCACGCCTAGAAAAACTAGGGCAGTAAACCGCTAGAAAATTCCTCAGAAAACGCAGAAACTCAATACAATCAAGATCAGCAGCGCATGCCACAAAAGGATTGTCGTGTAGGCTCGCTTTTTGTAACAGATACGCTGCACTTGGTTTATCACTTGTCTGTAATTCAAAAAATTCCACTGACTTGCCGCTAACACTATCATATAACTGCTGTCCTTCACCTCCACTCGCTCGCGCCGGAAGCGAAGCAGTGAGCACGTAACAATATGACTTTTTATGTAATTAACCTGGTGCCAAAATTTGTCAGTCTAATTTAGATATATTCTGTATATGTATTAATATCAGTAAGGGATTAACTTTTTGTGATGCCTAAGTATACTTGGGTATGACATTTGACCAGTTTTTGAAAATTCTTAACTTGTAAAATATGAGTTCTATGAATGTAATCCCACAAGATATGTCACTCCTCCAGTTGGAAGAGATAATGTAGGCATTTAAAAAAATCAGTCGGTTAACCTGGATAATTTTTGGTGAACTTAATTAAACAAGGAAGGAGTTAAAATTGATAATAAATGTTTATTTAACCTTCGTTATCATGGAATATTTTATTAAATCTGTAAAACATGAAATCATAAAGAAACTAAATATTTTAATTTCCTGATATAGAAATGCTTTCCAATTTAAAAACTACTTAATTTTCTTGCATGTAATTGATTTTCAGTGCACAAAACAACTTGACTTACAGGTATTGTGCTGCAATTTGTTAAGACACTAAATGCACTTTTAAAGCATTTACAAATTGCTATCAGTATCAACAACTATGAACTGTATTTTGTATCAATCGGCAATGAGCTCGCAAGAGTAAACACATTCCTGAGCGAGTTGACACCATGATAACAAACCAAGTGCCCAAATCACAAGTAAAGAGAAACCAAAGATTACTTTATAATGTCAGCCATTAATGTCCCGGCAAATTTTAAACATTAAGAACTTTTACTTTTATTAAACAAAAAATATTATTTTCAAAAAATGAAAAATATTAACATATTAAGAATTTTATAAGCTTTATAAATGTGATAACGGACAACTTTTTAAAATAAAAGTTAATTAGAAATATACTGGTAGCATCTGGAGTGGCTTATGTCTGGATGTAGTTATATTTATTCAGGGTTACATGTACTTTACATGTGAATGTTTATTACAAGATACACCATTACTACATTTACTTAAGTTGTCAAAAACACTTTAGTAAAAACAGGTGCTCGAAGTGACACCCGTATAAAGCGATGCATGCACAGCAACACAGTAATATTGACTGTCACACTCTCTGCAACAAGGTGGGATTGGTTCAGATTGTATCGCAAGTGTCTATTATCCTTGTCACAGTTTAACGTCCCGGTTTAGCTCATATATCCGGTTTTTCATCTATGCTATAAGTAACGTCAACTACTATGTATAAATCATTATATTGCAAGATAAAATATTTGTGTGTAAAATTTAGAAGAAATAATAATAATTAATTAAATCTGCAGTGAAATGTGATCATAAAATTGACTGGGACTAGTAATACAAGTGTGTCAAAATTTCTAGCATCCAATAACCAAAAGTTAATTAACTTTGTAAAGTTCATCTCAAGTACTTTATCTCTAAATTTCGGCACAGAATAAAAGTGTTCCTTCAAGGTCAAAAATAAATTGTAATTTGAATAAAATGATACATATTTAAAGGAAGGATTTTCTTAACTGTTGTCTTGATTCCATGAAGGACAGGGTTAGGCACATCTAGGAAGATTACAACTCATTCTATAGCTGGAAAAGACTTCCTCCGTTGCAGTAGATCGTGGTGTCTCCAATCTCCCGATGATCATCTGGAACTTCTCATTTCATATGTTGCACACCTTTCTTGCCTAAAATCGTAGTTAGTTCAGGTAAGTCTCTTTTTTTCATGAAAAATAACAAAATACAACGATTTGTAAAACTGTTGTTAATATTCCTTTCTTTTTTTCTTTTTTTCTACACAGAAGCCGAAACTAAGGTAGGATATAATTGTTACAGATTTGCCCTTCCTAATTATTATATACAAAATATTAAATTCCAATGTTGTATGCAATCAAATTATTCAGTCCAATCTACCAATGAACACTAATATTTAAATTTCTATGCTGCTTTAAGTCCCAGTCACCAAAATTAAACTATTCAAAGCAAAATACATTTTCCTGAGTAACAATCATTAACACATTAAGTTAATATAATATCAGTTCAGTTCCTATTTTAAAATTCAGGTCTTCCCTCACATTTATAAAGTGAGTTTGTATGTTTGGTCTTTGTCTCTGGGTAACGAGACACAAGCGATGTGATGTCACGTCCTGGCGACCTATCATGGCCATCTGCTAGGTTGCGTTGCTCGTAGTTAGGCAGATTCTCTATCGGAAATATTTCTTTAACGTGAACACACTCGAAGTAACATTATGAATAACTTTCCTCCATTTGCAAGTCCTATTACTACATTAGTGTAGTGTGTTGAACTGTATTTCACTTCACAGTGTTTATATAGTAATTAACATTTGTGCACACTATATTAATTGTTTTTAATCACCTGTAATACAAGATTATTTTTTTGCTTCACTTACTGTTTTAACATATGAATAATTTTTGAATTGAACAGTCTTTAAGGCTTTTCATCATCGTCATATTTCTTCATTCAAAAATACTTTATAACATTTATTGATAATTGCATTAGTATTTATGGTTAAAAGTTTTTGGTATAAGTAACTTAAAATGATTTTGAAATTTCTTTAGGTCGCACTTCCCTAAGAGACTTTAACCCTTTTTAATATAAGAAAGTGTTTGTGTTTCTTATTAGGATACAAAACACGAAATATTTGTGAACAGTGTTCTTCATTGTTATTCAAACAATGAGGAAAAATATATAGTTAGAAGTTACAATTACTATAAGAGTTCATAAGAAAATACCTATTCCAAATACATTTGTGATACATAAGTAAGCTGGATACATGGTACTACCCATAGCAAGTAAGTATTAATTCCATTTATACGTAGTAATGTGAAATTTTTCTTCCTCTCCAAGTCATATTAGGTACGGATTGTTATTTAAATATTTATGAACTTCAATCTTACTTTCTTATACAAAATATCTACAATTATTTTTGCTTTATTCTAACATTTCTTCACAGATTAAATTCCCCTGAATTATTTGCGTAGAGTGAGCTTACATTATTATTTTAATTTTCTGAACTTGCGAGTCTTTTGTTAGTATCAGCTAAGGAAATAATTCAAGCCATATATTATTTCCATTAAAACCTATACGTTTCTACATTAACACTACCCAACATGTAGCGTCATCAATGCAACAACAATAACAATAATAATAGGCTCCTTGTGGCCAGAATACGCTGCTCCAGCAACTATATCACAAATAAATAAATAAAATAAACACAAGAAGCCACATTTTATTAAGTATTCTTTATGTGCATGTAGAATAATATGTAACATAATTTGCGTCAAATATTTCAAATGGACCACACTACAGGAAGCATAATTTTTTTGTAAAGTGTTCCCGGAACTTACTAATGGGTTACGCTTTCACCAAAACCAAGTCTCCTATTTTAAATTTGTTCTTATTCGTTAGTTTCTTGTACTAATGTCATCTCCTGGCAGCCATATGTAGTCTTGCTTTTACCAATATGATAATCTCTTATTGAATTCATTCCTCTCTGTGTTCTTGCTCAAATCTATCATATCTGGTAGTGTAGGGAATTTCGCGGTCTGATTCTTTCAACCATACTTTATTGATTTGTTGGTTTAGTGTTTCAATCTGTTCTAATTGACTGTATTGCAACATAAGATTTGTAATGTTTGGATTATTTATATTCTGAACAGAAACTGTCCCTTTTGTGGCTTTTTTGACATTCCTGTGCCGACATCCGGAGACCTAAATCACCAGCACCCTCTAGTTTAACTTTTTACTGATTGATATTTGTGTGTTATGTAGATCCCTTTCACCTTGCTGATTTAGATCCAGAACTCAAAATTCTGTTACAGTAGGATTTACGTTGGTTTGCCTTCTAACATAACTATCATTTTCTTGTCAATTGTTTTATACTTATTTTTGCATAGTAATCCTGCTACTTTACCCTTGTATACACCAGCTGTTGGCTTACTACATAATATCCATAGTTTTGATCAACATTTGTTGTTCGATTTCCGTTATATTCTTGTTGTTGATGTGACTGGTTCACGTAGGTTGATTGCAAATTAGCACTGTCAGAACGCACGTGTGATCCTTGGTGGTGGAAAATGATTTTCGTCCCGTGATGTTAGAAATTAATCTAATTCCTGTGTTTGAATATTTTCATCAGTTTTATTGTCTTCGGCTCGCTCATAACCTGGGTGAAATCTCCTTTTGTACCGCAGTTATTCTTTTGATGTCTACTGTCATTTTTCTTATTAAATCTCCACCACAATGTTTTCCTGCTGTTAAACTAACCTCTTGAACTAGTTTTAATTGTGTTCACGCCTGCATATCCTTGTTATGTCTGTTATCACTTGATTGCCAATTATTATATAATGGTTGGGATCTCTGATTTTTTACTCTATCTCCTTTACGGTTAGATGAATCACATATTTGGCGCACCATGTGGTCAAAACTTAATATTTGTTCACGGAATTCTGCGATACGTAAATTGGTTCTAGTTGTCCATGGCAATTGTCCTAAAATCATGGCAATGAATTCGGCATCACATATTTCCAGATTTAAATGCTGTGTTCTTTCATACATGCTGCTTAAATGTTCTTCTAACAAACATTATAGTTTGCACCACTTCTTCTTTATGTTGTTCAAATTTATTTTCAATGTCTATTTGATGAAAGTATAAATTTTTATTGATATGCTGAATCTTAAGTTTCAAATTCTCGTTTAACCATTCCATCTGCTGCCCGATATGCTTTCAATTGAGTATTTTGCTGTTCCATTTGCACCTTTAATTGTGTTCTTTGCTGTTCCATTTGCACTTCTAATTGGGCGTTTTGCTGTTCCATTTGCGCCTGTAATTGTATTTCTTGTGTATTCTGAAAGAATTGAAAATTTTTACTAATCATTTCGCCAGTAGGCTCATTTACTGAACTACTGTAACCAATATTTCCCATGTCTATCCCACTTTCATTTTGGCTTCTACCTGCGTCTAACATATCTTCATTTTCTGTGTTATTATAGTTGGTAACTTGATTATTTTGCCTTTGGTTTACATTCACGTCAAAATATTTCTCTGAGCTCCAAAAAAAATAACAATTACTGCCCTTCCTACCTCTTATAAGATTCTTATTAGTAAATATAATAATTTTCTTTTCTTCTCAACCTTAGTTGTGCTGCCTTACACGTTGGGTAGCCATTCTTTAATGTCCCAGTTTAGCTCACATATCCTGTTTTTCATCTATGCTATTGGTAACCTCAACTGCCATGTACAAATCATTATATCACAAGATAAAATATTTGTGTGTGAAATTTAGATGAAATAATAATAATTAAGTAACTTTGTAGAGATAATGAATTTATTGTAATTAATATTGAAATATGATCATTAATTGACTGAGATTAGTAATGCAAGTGTGTCAAAATTTCTAGCTTTCAATCACCAAAAGCTAATTAATCTTCCAAAGTCCATATTAAGTGTTTTATCGGTTAATTTCTGCACATAATGAAGTGTTCCTTTGAATAGCACAAGGTTTTGTAAAATAATTGTAAGGTCAAAAATAAATTGTAATTTAAATAAAATGATACATATTCAAATGAAGGATTTTCTTTCTGTTGTCTTGATACCATGAAGGGCAGGGTTAGGCACAAGTAGGAAGACGACAACTCATTCTATAACTGGAAAAGACATCCTCCATTGCAGAATTGGTCTTCTCACTCCGATATTCTCTACAGGCGATGATACACACTGCAGTAGATCGTGGTGTCTCCAACCTCCAGATGATTATCTGGAACTTCTCATTTCATATGTTACACACCTTTCTTGCCTAAAATCATAGTTAGTTCAGATAAGTTTCTTGTTTTGGTGAAAAATTCCTAAATACAACAATTTGTGAAACTGTTGATATATTGTTTTCTTTTTCTATTTTTTTGTAGCATAGGCGGCTATAATAGTTACAACAGGGTCCTTGCCACGTCGACTGGCATTTCGTAGACAAGGTTCTTCATGTGGCCCAACAATAAGTTGAGCAGCATTAAATCAGGGGAGCAAGCAGATCAGATGACAGGCCCCCCTCCCTCTTCGTATCCAACATCTTGGAAACAAGTGCAGATCGAGGTAGTGATGCGCAACATGAGCATTGTGGTGTGGTGCTCCGTCATGCTGTAGTAAGTCTTGTTTTGGGGGGCAGTTTTCTCATAAATGGAGCAGAATAGAGGGTTACAATAACGCAACCTTTTTTTTTGTACGTTTGGACACTGCAATTAATAATCTGGTTTTATAACTTTAACGAATGCTCAATGCTACAACATTAACTGCAATGTGAGAGGAAGCTAGCAACCCATACTTTGTTTTGTTTCGGAATGGGGATGTTATTCACAAATACCTTTTCAGAGGTTGATATAATCATTTTTTGAACACTGCAAATTTGTTTTCTTTCATCTCTAAGAGTATTTTTTATTAACTGCTTGTTACTTTCCCATTTTCAAAGATTAATACCCTAAATAATCACTTTAGGCCACAAGTTGTAACTATCTTTTCTACTTGATTTTTCATATGGAATCACCTCTAAACTATTATAACACACAACATACTGTACAGTCAACTCTTGTTTCTAAGACCCCTGATGTAGCGACCCTCTCAATATAACAACCCTTTTTTGGAGAACTATGAAAGGTCTTAGAATCAAGAGTTTATTATCTTACGTACTGCTTCGGTGCTATCACAGGTAATCCGCAAACATATAAAAGTATGTAATCAGTTATTTGATGCATAAAGACTTTACAATACATGGCTTTGTCTACCAGGCTGGTAAATTTTTCTGGGGTGAACCAATACAAAATTTTAGTAATGCAAGAACTGGAAAATAATTATCTGGCTCAACTATAATTTTGTAAACCAAAGCTAGATTTTTTGAATAGTAATTTCCAACTTGCAATTGGACTATTGGCCTGTGGGAAGCACTTCCTTCCCTTATCATTTTTCACTCTCCAATCCCTCCCTACATCACCCTACCCCCACTCCTCATACACCACATGCCACTCCCTCACAGCATGGACTGTTTTCTTCTTTCTGTCTACCTCTGTAACCTCTGAAACTTTCTACTTTTTGTAACTCTCCTTCTGTGCAGCGTATTGGCAAAATTTCCACTTAACTTTCTCCATCCTCCCACTACATTCACTATCCTGTACTTCCTGACCAGCCTCTCCACTCTTCGCTTGTCCCTTAAGGAGCACCACCACAACTCCATTATTAAGGATGGCCTAAGATACCTTTCATCGTCACCTTCTCGCCTCTGTGCCTTCCTTATTTACCCTTAACCCACCTCGCTGCCCTTCTTTGTACCTTTTCCAGCTCCCATACCTCCTCTTCTACATATGGATCCCAGACTGTGGCTGTATAGTCTATTATTGGCATAATCTTAAATTTATAAGCCTTCTCCTTCATTTCCCCACTTACCCCCTCAAGACCATTCCCAGTATTCCCAAAATGCCCATAATAATCAATACTGTAAGGTAGCAACTTTAGGTTTTCCTCTGCCTTCAATGCAAATAGTTGTTAATTCATTATCCAACTGGCTTTTTAAAATATGCCCAAAATTTTTATTTTTGGAACTGGCAAAATAGGTAACCAATTTCCTTACTTTCCCCTTCTTTTTTACATTATCTTTATTAATATAGCTAACTTACACTCTGCTATCAAACAGTGTCAGTATGGTACCTCCACAAACTCTGAGAGATAACTCTGGACGTAACACTTCCCTAATTTCATTTATTTCATTAACTGGCCTGTTATACAAATATTCCAAAATTTGCAGCTACATAGTCAATATAATGTCAATTCTTGTGTTATTGCAATTTTCTAATTCATGATTTTCCAAAATTTGTAAGGCTTCACTACCTTCACTGGCTGGAATTAATGTGTTGGTAGTCCCCCTCGTCTCTTCAGTCAATGAAGTCTATTCATGGTATCTTAACGTTTTTTTAATCAAACATTTGAAAAATCAGCCCATGTATGATGTGTGGTTGTTTCCTAAATATATCACATATGACAAGCATTTTATACTTCTGTTAACATAAAAGTATCTTAACACTTGAGTTATTTGGCAAGTTGAACCATCTTAACCTAGTCTGAAAATTATTTTTAAATTATTGAATTAATTTCTTGTTGTACTTATTTAAACTACCCAGGCCACCGCACACCACGGGTCCGCACTCATCCAAAGAAAAACCCTACGTTAGGCTTAACACACACTGTACCATTTTCCATCTTAACATCCTGAGTGCAGATCTGGGTGACAGTCTCCCTATAACCCAACAATCTGGTGGCAGCATTTTACTGGTGCGTTCGAGCCGCATGTTAATCAGACCCCTTACATCATTTAGGGAATGATAGAGCATAGATAGCCGCCCGGCCACGTGACAATAAGCATTTCCCAACAGTGAACTTCAGTCTGCTTGGTGTGGGTGTTGCTGTGCCACAGGTGGATATTATCTGTAATAGGGCGTTGGCACACACACAGATATCTGGGGAGGTTCCCTTGGTCGTAGGTATTGTACAGTATGGCTAGGATTATAACTCATTTCTCCAACTCGCTACAATTTTGGGACTTAGTAATCTAACAGCGGTCAACCTGTCAAACTGAAAACCACATTATTTCTTTCTTGACTCGAGTCTGTTCTCTCATTTGCTATCATTAGGTTCGCTGTAGTATTCTTCTTTCTTTGCTATACTAGAGTGCTACGTCCTGTAGCACTAACCAGGGCGACACAAAGGAGCAAAACTAAATGTTCAATATTAAATCTCTTAATATCAGCCATTTCATTTCAGCAGAGTATAAGCATTTGTTGAATCAATTATTGAACACAAGTTGTTTTGTTAAGAAAATTTATTTTGCCTATAAATCACAACTGGGTGCCATTATATATTATTATAATATTTATGTAAAACAGTAAAGGTAACCCCTGAACAATTTCTGGGTACAATTCTTTATAGAAACTTTATGCTTTGGCTAGTAGCAATAATATTTAAAGCCATTTACATGCCATTATAAAGACAAACTCTATTCAAAGGAAAATTCTATAAAGATTAGTCTCAACCTAAAGGACTCCCAAATGTTCCCTTTTAATATCATGACCAGACGGGTCTGATAATAAGTTTGACTTATGTCAGCATGAGGTCCAGGAGCTGCTTCTCCCCAAGCCTGCAGCTTACCCTGGCTTATACAGCACCAGATTCATAGCTCCCCTCCTTAATCAGGGGCTTAAAACATTACATTTTTAACTTCACCAATCAGAGGGCTGAATTACAATAAAATAGTTAATTTTTCTTGGGATTATCGCCCCATGTCGCTCTGTGATGCTTCCGTATGAGAGCGCTCTGGTACATCACACCGACGCTAGCGCTGCTCCGCGGCGGGCTTGGAGACTCATCGCAACGCAGCCAGTTTTACTCTATATGTGACGTGACAACCATCCACTGCATCTTGGCAGTCGGCGCTGCCCCAACTTCACCAGCCACCATGGCTCCCATGCCCACGGCAGCGCAGGAAAACTATGTGGTGTTTTCACATCAAAAGCTAGGACATCTGCTTCAATGTAATTGTGTATCCTTTCGCAAGGCTTCGCAAAAATACAACCGTGGATAATAAGTGTTTTAGATGTGTTGCTAGGCGGGCTGGACGTAGCGAGCAGGTGGTAATTTCACGAAAATGAGATGCCCCGTTTCAAGAGTAATGCATTTCTATATCTGCCCCATGCTAGTATAATTCCGTTGAGGGCTTGTGCAGTCACACATTGCGTAAGCAATTAATGAATTTCTGTGTAAGAGTCATTTGATCTATAAATTTGTAAGCCTGCATTGCATTTAGGGTTCGTGTCCAGCAAAGCACAAACCAATTTGAATGTACCTTGATTGAAAACAAAAAATTACTTCCATTTGTTAAATAGCAACTGTAACTCATTGCTTTATGTCGACATCCATTTCAATCTTGCCCTCCTAAACTTGTTTCCCATTTCTGGTTTCATCTATGGGGTCTTTCCTTAAATAAACACAAAACAGTTTGTCTAGTAATGATGTGTGATAGTAAAACATTTACAATTAATGCTTTCATTGAATTTGGTAGAAATAATTTGAAGACTGCAACTTTGACCAGATATTCAGGTTTCATAAAGTCACCCAATTGTCCATGTTCTCTGCTGCACAAGTAGCTAGAGATCTCAATCAATCTTGGTCATTGCCACAGCACAGTTTCAGTATGACATCTAACCATACAAAAACTTATTTACAAACTGGCAAAATTTCTGATATCGGAAGTAAACACAGGAAAATCTGAGTTGATTTTACTATGATTCCTTTCACTCAACTGGAAACACTGTCACATTACAGAATTGGCAACCACTTAGCAGTTTACCATGCAGAAATTGCAGACNGAAAATCTGAATTGATTTTACTATGATTCCTTTCACTCAACTGGAAACACTGTCACATTACAGAATTGGCAACCACTAAGCAGTTTACCATGCAGAAATTGCAGACGTGCCTCATATTACATTACGTAGTTTGAGTTATAGAGATTTGATATAGTCACAGGTGCTAACCCTTGTTGTTTACACAACCTGCTACATACAACCTAACCTGCTACATACAACCTATACTGTTAAACTGACAAGATAAAAGTAAAGCCGAAGATGGACATTCATGCAGTCATTTCAATATGTTTTTCCATTAATACAGCAACAGATTTTGGGGAGTGTGAACCACAATGTGTTTTATCAAAGATTCTTTTTTTTTGTATTTGAGTGTGTCAAAACATTTATATCTGAAATGCTGTACGTAAATTTGAGTATGTCAGGAGAGCTGAGAATCATCAGATTTGAGTGCATTACATGACATTGTCTGAATTTTGAGTTATAACCATTGTTTGCTAATTTTTTTTTTTTTTTTAGGACATTCAGTAGATTATGGTTCTAACTATACTTGAATTGATTGTAGACAATTATTTCCATCATTATGGTCAATTAAGACATGTACTTTTGGTAAGGAATAAAAAACGGAGCAACGTAACTTTATGATAGTCTTTTCGGAAAGGCACTCTGCTAGAAAGGAGTTATTTTTATGTTATGTTTGTGTGTAAGTTAAAAAATGGTAATCTACTATACTGTATCACAGCAAAGCTTTTTGGGTCAAATGTGCAATTTTCTCTGCTTTACACTGTACTAGATGGTAGTAGGTTTTCTTATTTTGTTTATTGGAGATTTGCAACTCTTGGAACTTTGTACTATGAACTAGTTACAGAAAAGTGAATTCACACAAATATGCACTACTCTACATCCTGGAGCAAAAGCATTCAGGGCTGCATCAATTTACCTGCTTCATATGTTTTTGCCAGCTATGTATAAAGCCGTAAATATGTACGACCCTCCAAGTTTGCTATTGCTCATTCTTCAAGAAGCAGTGGGGCACAAATTTGCATGAATTCACTTTTCTGGAACCATTTGTGGATTTTTTTATATTTTTTTACTTCCCTTTGGCATTTATAGTGTTACATTTGATCTCAATTTTTTTTTTTACTTCATAGTCCTCTACATTATCACGTTTCATAGTACATGTACTGCAAGGTGCACATGTGATTACAGTAGAACCCCGATTATCCATGACTTGATCATCCAATTTGTGGATTAACCACGATTTAATGATCTTGTCAGTTTTTTTATGACAGCCGTTAAAAGCATTTTTCTTTGTCTGGAAACAAGTCAGCGCCGGCGTAAAAATTGGTCAAAAGTAGGTCAACGGACTTCTCTGTTCTCCTTCCCTAAGAAACGAGGGGATGTTTCTCACCTCTCTCTCCATCTTCTTTTAAGAAATGCTTCTTCACTTCTCCTCTTGATCCAGGTTGGCTGTTATCCAGTTGCCAAGCGGAAAAGCATTGGTCGCACACAACCAACTGTAAGAGGGGAAGCAGCAAGTGATAAGGAGGGAGAACAAGCAAAAGCGAGATGGAGACGGCCACGGAAAAAAAGCACACGAAGCCGGTTGTCAAAAGTGACATGAAGTGGCTGTTGGTCATAACCTACCTTCAACATAGATCACGTCTTGGTAATTATTAAGTTTAGGGGCTTTTCTGTAAAAATAAAAATAATTCACGGAAAATGGTATATTTCCACTCTACTAATGAAGCAGAACACGAATATACTAGGGGCATTAACGTGCTACTAATTTCGTAATATGTGCCCACCTAACCTAACAGAACCTAACCCCACAATGGGTGAATCACTATTTTTACATTTTTAAACTAACCTAAGTTTGCTGGATTTTCACTAACCTAGGATTGTTGGATTTTTAACTAACCTAGGATTTTTGGATTTTACACTAACCTGGGTTTTTGGATTTTACACTAACCTAGGATAGTACGGTTTTACACTAACCTAGGTTGTTTGGGTTTTACACTTAAGTACGAATGTAGCATTTTAGGGATTTAAAGGAACCGCCAAAAACCCACCAAAATAATGTAAATTGACTCACCGAAGAAGGGGGCTGGTATAATTCCTCTGAAGTTAATAGACGTAAACAAACATATTTCGCAAGTTTCTTAAATAAGTTCTACTTATTTTAACATTTCGCCCTCTTGAATATGAACAAGGTAAGGTGTGCAGAACCCATTAATGCAACTTTTGTTGGTCTACGACGTTTCGTTCAGAAACGTAAACGAACTGGCTATACTGCTCATTTCACAATTTTGTTCAATTTTTTAAATATGTTGTACTTATTTTAAAGCTACTCCCCTAGTAGATACATGTTCTACGTGATTAGTAGAGTAGAAATATATCATAATTCTGAATTTTTTTTGTTTTTTTCAGAAAACCCCTAAACTGAATAATTACCTAATTTTTGACCAATTCCAACCTTTACAATAACTTTCGCCTTTATGATTCTGACATGATCTACGAGTGTAAACGTAATAAACACCATGTGCGAATTTTCACAATTTAACACAATCTAACTGCTACGAATTTTACGTTACCTTCCCAAGGTAAAAAATCAAGGTAGGAATAAATATTAGCATGTACCTTCTCGTAAAACAGGATCTGACACCTTTTCTTGTAAAGACTCCCTACGCCACGTTTTTGACACCATGTTGTAATGTTTGTTTACTATTAATCTATCAAAACCGGCATTTTGCATTGTCCGACTATTCATACAGCCATATACGAGGAGCGTTAAATAAAAATATTAAAATAATGTAAAAGGCTGTTTATTTTAAAATTAGCACTTGAGAAATCAACACTTGGAAAAATGTTACTGTCCCTTTTTGTATTGACTGACATACCCCCAGTAAGGTTGGTAATGTTCGAAGGAATGTAGTTCCCTGTCTCAACGTTTAATTAAAAATGTAAAGTGGAACAACTGTCTCCATTTTCACTTTCAAAGCCATCTACCTAAATCATGGGCGAAAACAAGCCAAATAGCAATAGCACCCAAGCTGTTCGAGAGTTTACCGCTGAAATACAATGTCATAGCTTTAAAGGGAAAGGAGCTATAAGATATATATATATATAAAGGAGAGGAAGAGTCTCGTGGATCAGCCTTGTTCCCAGTTCCACTGCCTGCCCCATCCCCTCCCCAAAATACCACAAACTCAGCTTCAACAGGCTAGTGGTGAGTCTCGTCCTTGGCTCACTCACACACGATGCTTTATTAGTATTTAGTTTTGCCATAAGATACAGATTCAACGACTCCATATAGATCTAGCCCCAAAGAAATGTATAATCCATTCACAGTATCTTCGATACTTTTGAAAAGAACCTTTGAAAAATCTTCCTAGGAGTTACATGTTCAATTGGTTATAAAAATATATATATGGAAAAAGGTTTTGTATGGCTTTTAGCACTGAAGCACTATATAAATTGGTTGTTTTAAGTATATTTTTTCAATAAATTATAATAATTTGTTAAAAGTCCGTACGAATTAACAACGGATTTTGAAGGGACATGTTGGTTATAGCTGAAAAGAAATAGTTCGTAGGTTAAATATTAATATGTATAAATTTAATGCCGTAATTGTAAAGTTAATATTGCTAAACTATATATTTACATTTTTACGTAGCACTCATGGGTAAAGATTTCACTGTTATTAATTGAAATTAAATAAATTTCAGTGTCTGTCCAGCGGACTCATACACTCCATCTTGTCCGTTTGGGCACGTTTTTTTCAGAAGTATAACCACGCCATATTGGATATTGGAGACGCTGAATTGTGGTTATAAAACTAACGTAACACATTCTTTCTACTTATAAGATAATTCTAGGTTAAGATGTAATTTTAGTATTAGCGTTGTTATTTCTGCACTTTATCAAATAAACGTGCAAAATATAGAAAGGCATTTGAATATTTCCGTTACGCAATTCTCTTTGTAATCCTTAACAGAAAAACGTATTTTAAAAGAAAGAACAGCAATCGAATTTTGGTCAATAACTGATAATCGATTATTTTCGAAAGCTTTTTGTGAAGCGTATGAGATAGCAGCACAGTAGCGTTTGCTTACACGTCTTTCTATTATATCGTCTTTGCGCCGCAGGTAGTGTTGTTTTGATGTTGTGGCAGTGAATAAATGCGACAGTTTCTTAATGGAAAAACGATCTACCTACACCGCAGGTTTAAAAATGAAAGTGATTTTGTTCGCTGAAGAGTTTGGAAATCGAGCAGCGGGCCGTGAATTCGTAGTAAATAAAACGTTAGTGCGGCTTTGGAGGAATTTTTCTCACTTATAAGTCGCACCCCGAGTTTTCAATAAAATTTTTTAAATAAAATGTGCGACTTATATGTGATAAAATACGGTACCATTTATCACAGTGAAATCTTTAACCTGAATGCTACTTCCAAAAGTTTATTATGTAAAATTTAACTTTTTCCTTACACCAAATATGTAAATAAATCTTAATACAATAAGTAAACTTTAATTAAATTATATAATAAACAGTTCCGATATATAATTCAATCTACCTTTTTGTATGTATTACAATATTTTGCTAAATTTATTAGCATTTGTTTTAGACATTTGGAGAATTTTATTAAAGTATATGACTGTTAAGATTACATGGCATTGTTTCTCTTCAAAAATAAATGTTTATAGTTCCCACATGGACACTGTTAATAAAATATTTGACAGTTCCCACAAGGCACTGTTTGTTTACAAAATATTTGAGAGTACCCACATGGCACTGTTTTTGTTTGCAAAACGTTTGACAGGTGTCACATGGCAATGTTTTGATAACATACTGCGGAAGGATACATAATCGGGTCCCTGAAAGTAGATCTTTAGCAGGGCTTCAGAAAATCTTGAAGTTACCGTGAATACATTATACAATGAAAATTATTATAAAAAAACGTTCTGAAAAACAATGTTCTTTCATATTCACTACAAATAAAATTACAGATCAATTTGATATTGCAATCGAAACTGTTATAAATTAAGCCATGATTAGTACCTATTCTGATAACATAAGACTAGTTAACTAGCTATAATTGAAATGTTCCCTAGAACCCTGTTTGGCAAAAAACTTTATCTTAGTACTTTCACATGTGCTGCCAACTTATGTTTTTATGCAACAAGGTTCACATATGTCATTTAACATCGATTTCGACATCGTAATAAAACAAAAGTCTTGTTTGCAAAGTACACTTTCCATTTTCTCTAATAGCATATGGGATTTAATACCCACACTGTATTTATTTTCAGATTATTTTCGAAGAATTTTTTATATATGGGATAAATGATGTCCCATCTAAAGTCCATATAGGATGAATCCTTCAACCATAGAATAAGGTACACCGTTGTAAGTGGAGCCAAATTTCACTACTGCAACTTTAACTTCTTATTAACCATTCATATGCTCACAGAACTTCGTGAAATTTCAGCAGCGTGTTTGTTAAAATATGTCTTAACTCTAATTTGAGTTAAATGAAGTTAGCTTGAATTGTATGTTCTGCAGTTAATTTTATTATTTTGTGGTCTGTGGGTTCCACTTACCCCTGACTCCGAGGTAAGTGGAAACTGCTAAGTCTTTTTTTATTAAAAACTGTTTCCAAGTGGATGGGGGAAGTATAAATGAATAAAGGCTTCATTTTAAAAACCAGTCTTTTAATGATACACTTTATAAAAAATTATGAAAAAGGTTATACTTATAACAAGACCACTTAGAATTACATTAAGATAACAATGAACCTAAACACGTCCTTATGAAATGGCCATATTTTAGCCACTCTTGTAATAGGTGAAGGACATTGGGAAAATGAATTTCCCATGCTAGTCAAACACAGGTGGGGGTAAAAAGTGGACAGTATCGTTACCCAGGAATATGCTCTTGTCTTCATAATTTGACCCCCGAAATTTGGAAGTTGATTCAGTGCGTATTGCAAATTTTGCTTCCCGACAATCCTCAATTCCCATAAGTTGTCCGACATGCAATTGCCACTTGGAAGTTTGATCAGCACCCAGTCATTTACTGCAGCTTGTGAAGTGTTTCTAGAAACCACCTCCAAAAATTACATTCTTCTTCTGGAAAACACAAACAAACTACATTGAGTATCTTGCAGCTAATAAGTTAGATATCAAATACTTACATTCTGCAATGACAACTATCTTAGTGTTGTATGTCAACAAGGTTTCCTTGAGCTACATATTGGCAGTCACTTAAATAGAAGAAGAAAAAAACTCTAAATTATTTATAACAAGTAACAAACCTAGTGGAGAATATTTTGTCAAATGTTTGTCACTTTTGTCGTGCTATATTAAGTTACGGAATTACATTCTGGGACAATCCAACAGAGAAGAAAGAAAATATTCCTTCTTCAAAAATCCATAAGAATTTAATGCAATATTTAGAAATAGAGAACTTTCAGACAGGTTTTCAATACTGAAAACATACAGGCAAAATACTGAAAACATACAGGCAAAATACTGAAAACATACAGGCAAATATGTTTATGGGATCCATTCACATATTACAGAGAATTTAAAAAAAATTCCAATAAAATAGCGAAATTCATCCTAAATATCTATTAGAAATCTGTATGTCCCTTTAGTCTTCATCACTTGGAGCTAATTTAAACAATAAACTATGGTTCGTATCTAGTTGGCAACTTCATGATTGTAGTTGTAGTGCAATTGGGGGCATCTTCGTCTAAAAACAGGTTTGAATCCAACAACCACAATATTGCAGTTATGGTGATTGCATTAATGCAGTCACCAACAGTAATATTGAAGTTAATCAACTGCAAATTTTTAACCAGCCACTGCAATGTTGCAGTTATTGTTGATGACTGCACTATTACAGTCAGAAACAGTAATACTGCAGTTAAGCAGTGCACTTTTGCAGCCAGCAACCACAATATTGCAATTATCTTGGATGACTGCACTATTGCAGTCAGCAAGTGTATTGTAGGCATATAACTGCACTTCTGCTTCCACACACCACATTACTGCAGTTATTCTTGTTGACTAAACTGTTGCTGTTGGTAACTTTAATATCGTGGTTACATATATATTCATTTTTGCAGCCAACAACCACAATATTGCAGTTATCTCGATGACTGCACTACTGCAGCCAGGAACAGTATTATTTTAGTTACATAATTGCACATATTTATTTAACCACATCATTATTGCAGTAATTGTTGGCGACTAAACTTGTTCATTCAGCATATTTAACATTGCAGTTAAACAACTGCAGAATATTGCAGTTACCGTTGGTGATTGCACACTGGGAGCCAGTAACTTTAACAGTTTGGCTGTCAACAACCACAATAGAGTAGTTGAAATATTCAAAATTGTAGTTTTGTAACTGCACTTTTGCATCTAACTACAGTGTTGCAATTTAACATCGTCAACTTTATGCTACTAGGCCACCTGAGTTATACAGGATGGTGGCCAGTAGTTTATATAGTTAAATTATTAAGGTGCAGAATAAGGGCATCTGAGGTTGTTGCTTTAAGGGTAAACAAATACTCGTATTCTCCGTTATTTAACACACCAGTATTTTATTGGTCTGAAGGTCACATAGTTATTTACACACACTGGCGAGACTGAGCCACCCTGCAAGTCGTAAGCCTGAAGGGCTGGTGGGCTGAATACTATGCATCGGGGAAGGTTGTTGAAGGGAGATGTTTCTCTACTTATCTGTGACTACGGCTTTTGGTGAGTCGTCTTCGTTGGTAGCTGAGGCATGGTGAGTTGGGTGGCCCTGGTTCAGGCCCTCGGACTGGCTCTCGTTGGCGTGCTGTACTAAGTTGGCTTTTTCCTGCGGCTTTGACTGACTCTCTCGGAAAATCGGGATTGGTTTCTCGTGACTTGTACTTTCCCTGCGACCCCGGCTGGCGTTCCTGGTTGGAGAGCGCGTCCTCCTCATCCTGCTTCCGGCTCGCGTTTCTACATTCCTCACCGCGGAAACTGCCACTACATTTTCGGAAATGAACTCATAAGTTCTCGGTACTTTTACTGGGTTTGTCTCGGGAATTTACACATGAAGTTTCGGCTGTTCCTGGGTTCTCTCCTCGGTGACATCACTATTGACTTACTGACTGACTGATGTCGCCATCCGGCACATGACTACGTCTTCTCGGGGAATGGCGCCTCTCGGAATGGGGCTGCCACTCGTTTAAGTGAATTTACTCATATTCTCGGCACTGTTCTCGTCACATGACTGATTACTCCCGTGTCTCTTTCGGCTTCTCCCTTTCGGCTGTATCTATCTCGTCTCGCAGCTGTACCACAGAACAACACCCGTCTCGGTTGAACAACTGACTGCGAACTACTGATTGTACATTACAGCCTAGGCTGGGTCCGAACTCCGGCCTGGTGATACAACTGCCTTTCACCCTAACTGCCTTCTCTGCCTCGTATCGCGGCTGAAACACTTTTCTCGAACAACTGGCCACGATTGACTGCTCACGACTGACTGATGACAACTGCCCTCGTTTCCTCGCTGCTCCAGAATTTAACCCATCTCATATATATATTGGCTATCAGCAGTTTGTCGCAATATAAATCGGGAATTCCCTGATGTCCCTCGCACATTTTTTTTGGGTAGGATTTCGTGTCTCGTCAGCTGTGCGCACGCTCCAACTAAGATGGAGGGAGGGATGCGGCAAGCGTCTCGGAAGTTCCTGTAAGCTGTGTCGGCAGTAATTCTGGGGGGGGGTTTACCCTGTTTCCATCGCCGAGGGCTTATATCAGCTATTTTGCGGGACTTTCGCTGTTTTTCTCTGGCTTCGGTTCTTCCCCCACGTGTCCTTGTATGGTGGGACTTCCCCGGGGTGATTCCTCACAGGGTGTGAATACAGCACAATTCCTATCCCCTGTACCCGTCACATGTCAAACTGTAGAGAAAAAACAAATGTGCAGTTGGTAATTTGCTGCATTTATGTAGTTAACCACTTTAATACCGCAGTCATGTAACTGCAAATGTGATGCTATCATATGCAAGTTAGCAGCATAACTACAAACATGAATTAATTTTGTGAAAATGGCTGCAGAAGGTGCTCGAACGTTGCGGTAATTTTTCCAGCAGGATAATGCATTATTGAATGATGAAGAGCAAACCATTTATAATTAGGTGCCGATTTCAACCCCCTTCATTAAAGGAGGGATTGGAACTCCATTCATGCATTAAAAAATGCAACTCTTCGGTATTTTTGGGTTGTTATTCGAGGATTAGTATTCTACCATATATAATAAACAAAAATGCTGCCTTGTCGTTTTTCCTTAGAAGCTACCATTTTCGAGAAATTAACAAATAATTTCTAACACTGCAAATGTGTTGCCTATTTCACAGACAGACCCTGTAATTCGTTCTTTTGGCAGGCGAAGCGACCAATGTAAAAGGGATAAAACTGTTATCATGTTGTTACAAGTATGTTGATAATACAGAAACTGGTTACGTTATTAGAGAAGACTGCCTCAAATGTGTACTAGCATATGGCCTCTATGGATCAGTTATTGCTGCAATAATAGTTACAACTCTCAAAAGTGTCTGTATTAATTTATATTACTGGTATGGCCGAGGATATAACACCGCAGCAAGCAGTTGGCGATTACAGAGATGCCAATCACTCATTCAACAGTCATAACTCACAGCTGTGTATGTTGATTGTGAAAGCCATTCTCTAAATTTTGCTTTAACTCAAGCTTGGGCCTAACAGAATTTCAAAACTTCACAGGTACACTAAAAGGAGTGGTGTCATTCTTTAGATTCTCTGCCATACATGTGAAACTAGGTGTGTATAGATTAATATAAAAACTCTTTGATTTTGTGGAATGAACTTTTCAATTGTTGAACACTGTTGTAAGGAAGCAAGATTTTCGAGTATCGGAAACTACAAATGCATTCAGTTTTCATTCTGATTTGCACCCGAGTAAGTTTATAGTTTCACTTGAGGTATGTTGTAATATATTTGACCTAGAATTCGATTTGTCACTGTTTTTGCATGCTGAGAAATACGAAAATGTGACCTATCTTCTTGTATTAAGTATATTGAATCCCTTAAGTTTGTAATCCAAAATCTCATGGGCAATGAGGCCACCACAAATTGTTAAACTATATTTTTGCAGCAATAAGATGGGAACCATACAATTTTAAAATCATAATTCCGATCAAATCTGTACAAGTGGTTTAATGAAATAAATACGCTACACATTATGGTGAATTTTTCAGGCTGTCAATTTGCATCATTTTATTGGATTATTTTATTAATCAAAATTATAGGGTGCTCTTACTTCATAATAAGGCTCTGCGAGTTCATTATAATTTACTTTTCCATAGAAATGTATTGACCTACAGTAGTCGTATACAAACTATACTGGAGCAATATCCCTAAGACAAATCTACGAATGTAGTTGTTAGTGAAGTAAAGATGTTACGAAGAAAGTGGGTTGAAGAAGATGACCAAACATTTCAGCAAAGTGCCTTTATTAAAAAACTTAACATGTGTAATAGTACATTTATCCCATTCACACACAAATACTAAAAAATCAAAATTTTACTAGTATCTATTGCATGAAGTTTTTCCACACTATGTATACTTAAATCATATTTGCGCAACAGTATTCCAGAGTAAGGGACCGAAGAGATTTCGGTGGCTCTTAATATCAAGGTCTTGAGAGCTGATGAGGGTGAAGCGAGGTGAGTATGCAGCATCGTCCAGCGCGATTCCCAGTATTTATTGCAAATATAAATTAGTGCAGCATCCCCCAAAATAAATTTCTATCTATGCCCCTGGTCTAAATGAAAGTGGGTAAAATTATGTGAACAGTTCTGATACTACAGTTACATTTATGCCAACAAAACGTATTTTTAATAATTTATAACTAGAAAGCGACAAATCTAGCACCTTAACCAGAGTGTCATGAATTCGTTCTATTTTGTTAAATGCATTGCCTCCCTCTTACCATGCTGGGCAAGCATCCATTCTTGGCACATCAAAAGGGTGGGTTGCTGCAGCTCGACCAGATTTGTGTTGACCTGAGAAGGTGCCATCATCACTCCTACGTCTACCCTGCTAGAGTGGTCGGTGACGAAGTCTGTAACATGCGTTTTCTTTACATGTCCCTCCTTGGGATGGGCCGATGTGTGGTGATTGATCTAGATTAAGTATTGGCCCCTATAATTAGCACTGCACCCAAGGATGGCATTGTCAACATAGTAAATTTTCAATTGCTTATAAATAAAATTGAAACATTCTCATTAATATTCTTATTTAATTAAGGACACCATCCCTTAAAGGACTTGGCAATGCCAAGAGAGTATTTGAAAATTGTCCCAATATTAAGCAGAAAGCGTTTTCCTATTCCACGATTGTTAGACAAGGATTGCTATTTTCTTCAGTTGGTTAGCAGTTTTATGATAAGCAAACATATAAAACACGGGAAGAAAGTGTGATAAAAACCATCTGAATACATAACCCTGGAAAGTAAAATAAGAAAAGTGTAATCTATACAGGTATAAACTGTTCTGTAGATGCTGATTTATTGTCTCCCAGAAAAGGGAAAGTGAAGAATGGAAGCAAGATTCAGATTTTCTTGCACTATACCATCGACAGTGTGTCATCAGGAGCGAGTGGTGCGATCCCGGGAACGAGTGTTTTGTGTGCCAAAAGTGCACACCGCAACTCAACTTACCACCACTGCAATGCACATTCCAGGGTGTGTGCAGCAGCACGTGGGCGTGAGACCACATGGTGCCACACCCAGAACAAAAACACAGCTACAGGATTTCTCCGCAGCAGCACTGGCATTCACGCCGGGCCGTTTTCAGTTCTGCCAAGTTTTGCAGGCCACCCAACTGAAGACCAATCGGCCTTCCAAAACTACTGCACGAGCAGGATACATTTTCGCGAAGGAGGTACTCGAAGTCATGGACGGCACAGTGCGACTGGAACTCTGCGGTGCGCTGGCCCCACTATCCATTACCTCATGGATAACTTCATGCGTTCCATAGAGATCATGTAACAGATGTCCACATCAAAACCTGTGCATCCGCACCAGGACTTCGCGCACCCGCATCGGTACAACGAGGATGAGGTAAAAGGGGCCTGGTTGTAAAGGAAACAGACTCTAAAATTCCTTAAAAGTTCCACAGGGACGACTTGCATCACACCGACACCCACACAGGTGTTCCTAGGCGAGTGCTCCAGCGGCACAACCCTTTACTGATTCACCTGTAGCACCTTCACCTGAAAATGACTTGTATGCAACAGCGCCTGAAACCTAGACCCACAGCAGTCTGTGGAACTGCTCCAGCCTGCGATGACCGATGTCACGATGCCCCTGGGGCCTGCAGACAGTAGGCTGCCTACGGGCATACCAAGTGCCTCTGCTGCCAACATTACTTAGCCAGTTGCGCCAGAACCAGTGATGCCTAGTGCCACGATGCCCTGTACTGCGATGCAACAAGTGAGGCCTCCAGCGAGACAGCAGTGGGTATGCCTCCATAGTGTGTTGGGGACGCCCACCAACACACAACCAGCGTCTCGTGTGCCCGCAACTCGTCTCCCTCAGCAGCCGCAACAGCACCAAGTCATCACCACCACTGCTCACCCGAGGCAGTACCACATGCGGCCTCCATGAGGGGCATGTCAACCACCATCCTGCTGCCACCAGCTGTGCAGCAGGGATCAACAGGCTGCAACAGAGGAATGGCCTCCATAAGTTTTGTGTGTATGCCACATTCTGCGTCCCTCCTTCCTTAGCCCATTCGTTCCACTACACCAGTACAGCCACGACATATCCTCTACTGGGGACAATTCGACCCATATGCTACAGTCACCCCTGCCGTGACTTCCAATGCCCAATTTCGTGACCCTCCAGGTACTGCAGCAGTCAGGTTAGCATCATGCTTTCATGCCCTCAAGATATATCTTTTTAGGGTATGATAATTCGGGTCGACGTATATTGCCATGAGACATCCCCAGTAAAAATACTGCTGGGTAAATGGATGCAGAAAGGGGGACACAATGGTTACAGTGCTCCAGAAACCCCTTTTTATCCCACTTCATATAAATTTCCCGTCCCCTTGCATGTGTTGTGCATGAATTGTGAGTGTGCTAATTACCAGTAAAAATATGGGTATTCTAAAGGTAATGTGAGACCATGTGTATGTGCAATTACCAACATATTTGTATTATTTAAAGCTCAATTGAGCTTGGCCACCCACAAATCTTTTGGGGTGAGGTAGGAATCGTACGCCATGAGACATCCATTGCCACCATATTATATAATAAAACGAGGGTGTAAATGATTTTTATGTAAATTAATTAGGGTGTCCAAAATGTAAACAAACCATCCAAACACACAATACACCGGTAAAGACAACTGCAAACCTAAACCAAATTGTGTTGCTTACATGTTATAGTATTAATAAATTTTCTTTCTATGTGTAATTTGCTTACGAAAATTAATTGTCAAAGGTAATTATGTATTCTAGTGCTTTGTAATGGTGTTTATGTGTATATTTCCTTTATGAAATTGCTATTGTGTCTTCAAGTGCATCTGGTGCGCTTTAGAGCCGGGGTCCTTGCGGACTCCACCATGAGTTTCAGTTGGTTACGAGCGCTTAATGAGAGTGGGCGCTGTTGCGAGAACGATAGAGCCTGAATAGAAGTGCCTAAGCTGAAGGGGTATGAGTGTTTTGAGAGAAATGGGTAAACAGAGCCGCCACACTGAGAAACTAGGAAGACGACGTGTATACAAAGCATGCACGAGACTGGGGCAACGTGTTATCTTACTGCCCTAGCCATGGGAACCCGTACCAGGTAGGCAGACTGCATCAGCGCCTTGTGAGAGTCCTCGATCGATTACCATCTACATGCCAGTATAAAGAATACTGTGGTTCGGGTTGAGTTCGTGTAGTGTGTGTTTGTTGGGGTTTATTAGCAGCTTGGTTGCAAACCTTGCATCACTTTCAGAAATATTGCTGATAAAGTAAGATTTATATTGAATTACTAATTGCCTTTTACGAGATCTATGTAGAGTCAATAAATGTGAATTGAAGTAATAGAGTGGCATCAGCCTTATTAAGTATTTTTGCTAAATCTGACAAGACCTTCCACATAGTGATTTGCCTTTAACTTGTACTATCTTAGGTCGCATGAACTAAGACAATAACATTGGTGGAGGCACCCAACGTTTCCATACTTTGCTTGCATTAATAGCTGTCAATTTTGCCTTGCCTTACTTTTGCCTTGCTTTGAAGTACACTTATGCATGTTTTGATGATACTTGAAATTGGGGGTATTAACGAGTGCAGTGGATAGTAAAAAAATTTTAACAGTGTCAGCAATCACATAACACACATCACCTTACAACATATTTTTCTAAAAAGTGTAATTGTCAAGATCGTATATAGCAAATCCAGATGTCTTACCAGAGGCTTAGAATCTGAAATTGTAGATAAAGGTTTAATGCCCACCAAGATTGTGATGAAGTTAAACAAAAATACGATAATATAGACTGCTCTAGCATTCGGTATGAAAACAGTAGTAAAGACTGTCAGCATAATTATATCTGTATTCAGTCACCCCTTGTTTCTTACATTAATTCGAGCGCTGAAAGCGTACCACAAACAGAAATGGCCGATCCGCAACCACTTAAAGTAATAATTCAAAAATCAGAATAGATTCCTAAATTTTCAATAGAAGTTGGCGTATATAGATGAATGATTGTTTTTAATGTTTTGCCTTAACATTGTCATTATTATAAAGAGAAAAGGGAAATAATTAAATTTTTAAAAACATGGAGCAGGCTGTTGTAACAAAAAGGTGCTCTTGCTACCTCCACCTTTTTACTCCTTAAGATCGGCATCTACGTTTAAATTTCGGGACAATAGCACCGATCTTATTTTTTCAACCTTGTTATGCTATGAGGTAACATACACATATACATAGATAACATATAACAACTGAAAACAAAAACGTTTGTATCTAGTAAATATTGTAAGATTACTCTACCACAAGTATATTGAGGATATATTTTATTATAAATATTAATTCAATATTTTCACAAAACTGTAACATATAATGTAAAATTTTAACATGTCATCATTTATTTTGCAATGTAAAGTCCTCAATGTCAAATGTAAAATTAATTTAAATTGTAAAAACATATTAATACAAGTTTAAGAAATTTTATTTATTAACTTTCATAACCCCATCTCACACTCTACTAAAACGACATACAAATAAGTGAAAAGAGACACTATTATAAAAAGGAAATTTGACAAATAACAACTGCGCATAAATTCAGTGACAACCGAGACCATCTGGTAGAAAGGGTACTGACATTGCTACACCAGAGTTTCCAGCAGCTATGTACCACCACCATGCCTCTCTCGTGCTGCATACTTTCCTTCTCCATCTATGCGGGCTTAGGGCTGCCGCCTTTTCAAGCGAGGGGATGATGTTGCGAGTACAGCGGAGCCTGCAGATATGTGCCTAATCTGTATGGGTATGCGTGTTTTGAGAAATGTTTCTCAGAGCCGCCACACTGAGAAACTAGGACGACGCCATGTATATAAGGCATTCACGAGACTAGGGCAAGGTCTTAGCCTACTGCCCTAACTATGGGAACCCGTGCCAGGTAGGCAGACTGCATCAGCGCCTTGCGAGAGCCCTCGATGGATTACCATCTACATGCCAGTATATAGAATACTGTGGTAAGTGTTGAGTTCGTGGAGTGTGTGTTTGTTGGGGTATATTAGCAGCTTGGTTGCATACCTTTCATCATTTTCAGAAATATTGTCGAGAAAGTTAGATTTATAATGAATCAATTATTGAGTCAATAAATGTGAATTGAAGTAATAGAGTGGCATCAGCCTTATTAACTTGTACTGTCTTAGGTCGCATGAACTGTGACAGTAACAATGCTCATCGCGAACTCTCGGCCATTTCAACTTCTTTGTACTTATCATTTAGTATACCAATAGTGTTAATGTTGTCTTGAACTTAGTTCTTTCTCTCTTAGCCAGGGGTCTATGCCATTCTCCACCCTGCCAGCTCAAAAGGGTGGTCGATGGGGTGGTTTTTTTGTTTGGGAGATCGCGGTGAAGGGGAGGGGAATTCGAAACCCAGTTTTCTATATTTGTTTCGTTTTATTCTCACAGGAGCTAAAGACTGATTAAGTGCTTTTCAAACCTATTAAATCCACTGCCTTTCATGACCATTAGGGTTTTTATTAAAATAACTGCAAAAAAGTACAAATTTAGTTTGTTTTTTTTACCACTGAAAAAATTTATATACTGTTGTGATGGATAACATAAAAGTCGGTGAGTTTATACAAACATGTCACATTTCTTGCCACTATCATTACTGCAACTGCAAAATTAATTGACATATGCTTGTTGTGTTGTGTTAAAGTCACAGAGTGATAATTACATAGACTAGGGGCTCATCTGAACAAAACATTCCTTTCGATTAATCGTGTTATATTTTACTCTTACTATGCCTTCCGAGTTGCAAATATGTGGTGGTATTAAATAAAGTTATGTGATAGTGAACAAAAAAATATGATGTGGGCCCTATTGACATAACTTATTGTTTACATAAAATGCCATGAAGTGGGTTGAATGTGTGTTCTTGCCACTATGTTGTGTGTTTCGTGAAGAAACCCGCCATTGTTTCCACTAGCCACCATGTTGTTGCCCTTGACACTGAATTAGCGTGGAAAGTTTTTTGTCAGGCAACTTCTGGATAAAAAGTAATGAGGTACACTGTTGAGAAAAATTTTTGCATTCATTATATGCATTTTCCTTATTTTACTGTGTGAATAATTGGGATTCACAAATTGTGAATGGATGCATGTTTTTCTCAGGGGGATTCGAGTCAACTATAGAAAGGGTACCTGGATGCTTACCAGTTTGCATTTACTCAGGCATATAAAGGATGTGAACAGTCTTTTATGGAATTTATGTTTTATTGTTATGTCATTAATGTATTATATGATTTTTAATTCCTAACGAGTGTAACGTCTCGTGTGTATCTCTTGAGATAGTATTTCTGACTCGGGTAACACTGCAGACCGACAAGTGGAAATAAGACCCAGAATGTATGCGACCACCAATAAGAAACTATCACCTTTCAGCTTCTCAGTTGGTACACCATGACAGATGCTTACTAAGGCTCTGCTCAACAATCTATAAGTTATATTTAATAAAATTGATGAAAGAAAATTTAAGAATAATAAAGTGGACAGAAAATCTTTGTGTGTAGGTATGGACTTTTAAATTGAATAAATTATGCAATTCAATAAATTATACAGCTGATTGATGCCGACACTAGCTAGCAAAATACACTTCTATTTGTGAAAACTGCAACACCCAGAAAGAATGGCCCGAATGAATCCAAACTCAGAGAATGTGTAGAACAGTGTACCAGCAATAAATGATTACAATTGCAGGGTAATGGTGTACACGTAGGCCCAGCAGCGCCCTCTCTTGTGTGACTGGAAAGGTCCATGTTATGCCAAGTTCAGTCAGTGAAGAGTCGTCAAACAAAGTGAAAGCAAGTTCCAGTAGGCCTCGTCGATATCAAAGGCTGCCATATCAGAATGTAAGTGAGTTCGAACGGGGCAGAACAATCGATCTTCGGAAAACAGGTTTGTCATACCATGGCACTTCGGCTCGTACAGGGCATGCTGCTATGATTGTGATGAGTGTGTGGCACCAGTGGATAGAAGAGGGTCGTATGCATCGACGAGCATGTACTGGACCACGCAATGTGACCCCAGCACGAGATGACCACAATCTTGTCCCCACGGCTGTAACAGAACATAAAGCCTCGTCCACAGCGTTGGCTCGACACTTGAACATTGCAACGAGTTTGGATCTGTCTATGTCGACGGTTCAATGTAGTCTGATACGGGCTGGACTGGTGGCATGCATGCCATTGCGTCGGCTTCCATTGTTCAGAGGCCACAAATGCCTCAGACTGCAATGAGAATGTGAACACTTTCGTGGGCGTGTTGAGTGGCTACCTGGCTGCCTGCATTGTGGACAAATTCCACATGTGATCGTTTGGGGTGCCATAGGATACAACATGTGTCCTTGACTCCTATGTATTGAGGGCAATTTGAACAGCACCCCCTTCACCAGGGAGGTTTTAGAGCCCATGGTACTACCCCTCCTTCAGGCGACTTCAGATGCCATATTTCAGCAGGACTATGCCCGGCCACATGTGACGAGGAAAGTGCAAGTCTTCTTCAATGAACGACAAGTACCACTACTTCCCAGGCCTGTATATTCGCCTGACATGTCATCCATTAAACATGTTTGGGATATGGCTGGTCGGCGACTTGTTCGTCACGGACCTCTAGTATACACTGTTGATGCTTTTTAGACTCGCATACAAGCTGCATGGAGGGAAATTCCCCAGGAACATATCCAAGTTCTCTTTGATTCCATACCACAACATTTAGGGTCTCTGATTGCAGCATGTGGGGGCTCCACACCATACTGAATTCTCAAGGACAGAGATAATGTACATTTGTATAATCCTAATAATTGGGTATTGTCATATACCAAATATGTGGTATAAAGTTCATTTCAATCACATGTATCCATGGTGTTGCATTTTTCTCAAATGTTAGTGTATTATGTCAGAGCAGGACAAGTTAAGTTAGCATTCTCGTTAACATAATTTTATCGCAAATGAATTTTCAAAATTAAATTTTACTCGGTTTTAAGCTTTAAGATCTCTTAATGCCATTCAGGGAGTTCGTGACAAACGTTGTTCTCATTGTATACAAATTTAATTATTACATGGTGAAAAATAATATATATTTTTTTTAATTCCAACAAGCTGTATAACGTAGCAACAGTTTGCATTTATCTGGAACTGTCATATCTTCTGTTCTTGATAAAAATGTTTTGCCTGCACAGGAATCTCAAGGCTTATATGTGAACACCACATCGCTAGAGAAAAAACAAACATGGTTATTCTCTCTTTTTATTTTAATAAACCTTCACAGATAAAATAATTTTTTTCAGCAATATGTTGTTCTAAAACTGTCCCCCCTTATAGGCTAGCTAGTGTCGCCTCACATAGTTATTAATACAATTTTTAAGCATAACAGAATGTTGGAAACTTTCTCTCTGCCAGAGAAATTAATTTCTTTACAATTTTTTATTTAAAAATAAATTCATTTTATGTATAAATACTTCAAATTGGCAGTTTTTTGTGTGATTCGTGTAAGATGGTGTTGTGCTCAGGGAATCAGTGTATTTGTAGTGTAGTGCCCTTCTGACCAAGAGGTACTTATGGGCAAATCATTTAGTGTGTGGGCGAGATGGTGTTGACTGCTAAGTGTTGGATTCATTTTTTATGGGGGGAGGGGGCATACCAGATATTTGGCGTTCCAGCACGCATGAAGTTGGTATGAAGTAAGTGGGCTAAGTGTAGAGGTGATGCATGAAAGAGAGTTACTTTTGGGAGCGAAGACAAAATTGGTGATTCAGGGGTAATGAACGTTGAGATGTGGATGGACCATTGCTACGTCAGCATTACCTGGGGCTGCTGTTATCCAGGCTCGTCCTCCTAGGGGTCCTCGATGGCGTCTCTCTTCAGATGTACAGTGAAGAGCAGCGGCCGGCGAGGAAAAGTGGTAGGTGGAATGGGGTTAGTGAGTTCACGATTGAGTGGGTTATCGAGGTGTCGTGCACAAGAATGAGTGAAGCGATAAGTGAGATTTGCGATTATGACATATAAATGAATGATGTGGGCGACGGTGAGTACTTAGGTTGCGAGGAATGGGTTGGGGGAGACGAAAGATGAGACGAAGAGAATGGAAGAAAATGTGAGTGGGTGGTCTGAGAGTATGAGTAGTGACATGAGTCCAGGCAGGGCAAGCATATGTGATGATAAGGAGAATGAATGTATGAAAGATTTGGTGACGAATCTCGGGAGAGGTTCCCGAGGATGGACGGGCATTTGTGGTGATGGAATAGAGGCGAGGGATGAAATTGAAATGTGAGTCGAAAATGACTCCCAGGTACCGGAGAGTGGGGGACCAGGGTATGGGAGTGATTGAAAGTTTGGGGGGGATGGAGGCCAGATGGGTGGTAATGTGAAAAGTGGATGGAGGGGTCACTGAGTAGATTTTCGTGAGAGGAGGACGAGAGTAGATATGTGTCTTCAGCGTACTGGATGACATGGGTGGCAGGAGGAGGGACTTTCAAATCGGCAATGTGGAGTGCAAAAAGGAGGGGACTGAGTACTGAACCTTGTGGGACTCCGGCTGGAATGTGGAGGGGGTGAGATAGTGTGCCACCCACTCCAGAAACGAGCAGATGAGGTGTGTGAGGTGGGGTGGAATGTCCATGGCTGAGAGGCCATTAACAAGAAGTTGATGTGGTACAAAGTCGAAGGCTCGGGCGAGGTCGAGGAGGACCATTCCTGTTTGTTGGCATCATGAGAACCCAGCCACGATGATGCGTTCCACATGGGTAATGGCATGGGTGGTTGAGTGATGGAAGTGAAAACCAAATTTGCTGGTTGGGTAGGATGTTTGCAGTGGTAACTGCTTGGATGAGACGGCGGTGGATTACCTTTTCTGCGACTGTTGATATTATATGGAGGAGTGAGATGGGTCAGTGCGACGACGGGTGGTGAGGGGGTTTCACAGGCTTGGGAATGGGAACGACTATGGGCGATTTCCATGGTGATGGGAAGTGACAATGGATGAAAATGGCTTCAATGAGGCGTGTGAGGTAGACTGTGGCTGTGCGGGGAAGGGCACTGAGAAGTGGGGCGGGAACCGAGTCTTCACCTGGGGCGACTTAAAGATGGAGGTGAGAGAGAAGAGAGAAAATTTCTGTGGGTGTTGTGAAGCAGAATGAGGGGCGATCAAGAAGATGTGGGAGGGTGACATGGTGAAAGAGAGAGGAGTGATCCTCGTCCTCCAAGGAGTCTGTGGATGAGAGAGATGGGAGAGGGACAGAGGCAAAAGTGGTGTGCAGGAAGGCCGAGAGAGTTTCCGATTTCTCGGCTGCCATCTCGGCTGCCATCTCGGCTGTGAAAGTTGGTGTGGTGAGGGGTGGAATGCGGGTGGGATATTTATGATGGCAGATAATATTTTACCCTACAAAAATAAACACATAATTCTAACTGCATCCACATATAGTCGCTAGCTTATATAAATATACTGCGATCTCAAATAATGAAAATAATAAATGAAATAAGTATACCTATATTTATCATGTGGTACATCATCTTCAGTTTCCCAACGAATGAACACATATGCTCCATTCCCTCCTGCTGTCAAGAGAATATGTCCTCCACAAACATTAGTGGGTAAGTGCCGTTTTTCGTAACTTTCCGCATTACTCTCGCCCCGCAATTTAGACACACAACTGTGATTTCTTGAAAAAAATCTGCCCCACTCTGCTTCTTTAAGTGCAAGCATTGGCATTCACCTAGAACTACCAGCTTCAAACTTTTTCCCCAAATTGTTACATTGGCATGGCCCTTGGCACTCGCGCTTTGGAAAGTAGAGTGATGCAGATATTTTTGTGAATCCAGAGTTATGTGGTAAATTTAGTTTATTTATGAATAACTGTTTTATTAATTTTGCATTTTTCTGTTTATTATGTAATTTACACCACATTGTCATCATATCCCTCCCCTCTAGATCATTAACTTGTATCTTATAATACTTGTTGATTAAATATCTGCCCCATTACAATACACAATAATTTAAACTTGTAATCTTCTTTGCAAAAAAACAAACACCTGTTCTGTTAAGGTTCTCAGTGAATTACCTGGTTCAAATGTAACTTATATAATATCCATGTAAAGATTACGTGTTTAATATAATTACAATGCACACTTTATTATACTTCATGTAGATTTTTACTGATTTACACTGGCTACATACTGGAAATGTATACAACTTATTTTATTTCAGCTCAAAGCACATACAAGAAATAAACTCTATGCTGTTTGCCTAATATTTTCGTAGTACTCCCCCATTGCCAGTCGTCCTAAGGCGTCGTATTAAATTTGAAAAAAATATTAGGTACATATTGTAGGACAAAGTAATGATTAGACATTACACATTTTGTGTTATTTCATTCGGCAATAGTTGCTGAAAGAATTTTCTATATGAATGGCGAGATGAGAAAATGCACACTCACAACCAAGAATCCAATGTATTTACTTACGCAAGTATTTTGTACTTCAGTATTAAAGAAAAACTTCACAATGTTCGAAAATTGTTTTTGTTTTATTAGGTGTAAATGAAACTCTAATAGCTTGGTGTAGCACAAATTCTGCCATCTTTGACGTTCGGCCATCATGGTATCCAGCCCACAATCAGCTGTTTCATGTTGATCTAACTCCAGACTGTAGCAAGTATACCCGAAACTGGGTCTGTGATATTTGGAAAGCCATACATTTGCTGCGATATAGTCCCACTTCCGAAGATGGCCGATTGTTCATTGATGCAGCTTCATTTTGTGTTTTTAATCGAACTTGTGTTCATGTAGCCTTATGGTGACTAGACGAGACCTTTATGGTTATTATTTTTATGCAGTTATTTGCACATAAAATTTTCGTAAGCATAAATATTTTAGGGAAGCATACTGTCAATATGCGAGTAACATCGCCTCCGACAGGTATGTACTGATTTGTAGACGTATTTATTATGGAAAGTATGCATTATATCAGTATTAAAAATGCCTATTAAATTTGCTTAATAATCGAGTCTCTTATTTGATTCAAATTTATTAAATATTATGTAGACATTTTGTAATTATTCTTGGTCTAATTTCTATTAGTTTTCCCTTACATTCTAATTGTTTAGGTTTGACCTACATTATGTTAGCATTGCACCTATTCCATTTTTCAGTGCAGATTTTACACTATTTAATCAATTGAACATTGGTTCGGTAAATATTTGCAATCGTAAGATTCTTTATGTAGGCATGGCATTTATGTTCAGACTCAAATATAATGATGTTTTTTTTAATAATACCATTCAGTGATTTTTTTTCTCACAGTTTCCCATGGTTTACCTAAAATCAACTCCTGGGTATAGTCGGTTCATGACTGGAAGAGACTTTCTTGAAGCCCTGCTAAAGATCTACTTTCAAGCCCATTTCGTATCCTTCTGCCAAAGGGTAAACAAACATTGCCATGTGGCAGTCACATGGCAATGTAGGCATGGCATTTATGTTCAGACTCAAATATAATGATGTTTTTTTTAATAATACCATTCAGTGATTTTTTTTCTCACAGTTTCCCATGGTTTACCTAAAATCAACTCCTGGGTATAGTCGGTTCATGACTGGAAGAGACTTTCTTGAAGCCCTGCTAAAGATCTACTTTCAAGCCCATTTCGTATCCTTCTGCCAAAGGGTAAACAAACATTGCCATGTGGCAGTCACATGGCAATGTTTACATGCAATGTTTACATTCCACTGTGTGTGTGTACATGCGTTCGTAAATGCACGTACCCATCATAAAAGTAATGTATATATTATTAATGGATATTCCACAAGCGTAAAGTTTTTAATCTTGAGAATTTCACACAAAAGAATATGTGATGCAAGCGAAAAACATTTCATTATATAAACCCAAAATGTGAGTATTAAAAATTAGATGTTTCGTGTGCGTGCCTGTGTCTGTCTCTCTATCTATCTATCTATCTATATATCTCTATCTATCTCTCTCTATATATATCTCTATCTATCTATCTCTCTCTATCTATCTATCTCTATCTCTCTCTCTCTATCTCTCTCTCTCTCTCTCTCTCTCTCTCTCTCTGTATGTGTGTATGTATAGGTTTGATTTTGACTGGGGGATTGGGTGGGGGAGAAAAACTTTCACTTTGATTACATATTATAGACACAATACTTTGCAATGAAATGTGTCAACATTCAAGGAGTCCATCCAACAACATTAACATGGCAACGCCAATCTCTCATAAGCCCCCGGATGGCCGTGCTGTAGAGAATTTGTGCGATTCTTGTTTAACCTAATATTTCATTTATCGGTTTTTTTATACTAATATCAGCTCTTTATTATTTGATTTTTCATAACGTATGACTTTAATTTGTGCTAACCTTCTCGTACAGATTCCTTTTGCTTTTGAAATCTGTATAAGAGATTACTCATAGTGCGTTCTAACGTGTTTAATATTTTTCAAATTTATTTCAGGTTTGCTTAAAATTTTATTTACTGTATTTTACGTTGTATGTTGCGGTAGTTTTTGTGTGCAGTCATGAGTTCTAGCAAGGTGAATAAAAGAGAAGTCACCAACGCCAACAGGACATCATTAACCTCACCGAATCGTTGTATTCACTAATTAGCTGAGGGGAAATGAAACCCTGCAACGTCGCGGAAAGAGCGGCAGAAATGTTGAAACTCTCCAGATCTACAGTGCTAAGGTATGTTAAAATATCTGTAGTATTAACCATTGCGTTTGCAAGTTGTGTGTGTTAAGATCAATTACGTTGGCCCACGAAATGTGTTTACAAGAACATAAAGAAAATTTGTTAATAACTTGATAACGTCGTCGAACGTTGTCTACGTGTATTTTTAACGTTTTATTTTGGTAATTATTAAGTTTATAGGGTTTCCTGTAAAAATAAAAATAATTCATTGAAAATCTTATATTTCCACTCTGCTAATGATGCAGAACACGAATATACGAGGGGCATTAACGTCCGACTAATTTCGTAATATGTGCCCACCTAACCTAACAGAACCTAACCCCACGATGAGTGAATCACTATTTTACATTTTTTAACTAACCTAGGATTGTAGGGTTATATAGTAACCAATACCTGCCACCTATTAAACTAACCTAAACTAACACACGGCAGAGCATATCACATTGTCACACATCATTTGTAAACAAACCCTTGTATGTTTTTGGTATCAGTAACTGTAGTTGACCCAGTAACTGAATTATGGTCCTTTTTAAATTATGCAAATTAGGTTGGCTATGTAGCACTGAAAGTGAAAAATATGACACTGATAATTTACAATAACTAAAAGACAATGGCTGTAGAACAGTGGTGTTGGGGAAATGCATTAATACACAATTGTTTTCTTAAAAGATTATGACTGCGATTTCATCGATTACGATGTCCTCTCATGTTTAGTGAAGTGATACAGATATGTTTAATAGTAGGGGAAGTTCCAGTTATATCGACTGTAATCTATTTAGTGACGTATAACAATGGCAATTAATGCCGCAATGTAACTTATAAATACAAAACAAGCTCCTTCTTCAGAATCTTAAAATGCACCATCTCTCCATAACCTATATAAAATTAATTGACTATAACAAACTCACTATAGAGGCAATTTTCCTTACCATTGTCAGTTGTCTTTATAATAAATTTCCACTGTATATATTGGGTTGTTTATGAAGAATCCCTCGCAGGGGTACACAAATTCCAACACAAAGTAGTTTTTATTTTTAATTACACATTGTAATACCACCTTTTGGTTAGGTGATTCATACACTCACATTTGAGTCTATATAACCCTACAATCCTAGGTTAGTGTAAAACCCAACAATCCTAGGTTAGTTTAAAAATGTAAAATAGTGATTCACCCATCGTGGGGATAGGTTCTGTTAGGTTAGGTGGGCACATGTTACGAAATTAGTCGGACGTTAATGCCCGTCGTATATTCGTGTTCTGCATCATTAGTGGAGTGGAAATATACCATTTTCCGTGAAATTATTGTTATTTTTTTTACAGAAAAGCCCCCTAAACTTAATAATTACCCAAATAAAACGTTAAAAAGACACGTAGACAACGTTCGACGATGTTATCAAGTTATTAACAAATTTTCTTTATGTTCTTGTAAACACATTTCGTAGGCCAACATAATTGACCTTAGCACACACAACTTGCAAACGCAATGGTTAATACTACATATATTTTAACATACCTTAGAACTGTGGATCTGAAGCGTTTCAACATTTCTGCCGCTCTTTCCGCGACGTTGCAGGGTTTCATTTCCCCTCGCCTAATTAGGGAATACAACGATTCGGTGAGGTTAATGATGTCCTGTTGGCGTTGGTGACTTATCTTTTATTCACCTTGCTAGAACTCATGACTGCACACAAAAACTACCGCAACATATAACGTAAAATACAATAAATAAAATTTTAAGCAAACCTGAAATAAATTTAAAAAATATTAAACACGTGAGAACGCACTACGAGTAATCTCTTATACAGGTATCAGAAACGAAAGAAATCGGCACAACGAGAAATAATAAAGAGAGGATATTAGTAAAAAAAAAAATAAACCAGTAAATGAATTATTATTGGTTAAACAAGATAATCGCACCATTTCTCTGGCACGTGTGTCGACCACATCTCGCCAACAACACACGGAACGAAGGTTTGTAAACAAATGGCCGCTCTACTTTCACCTTGAGCGTGATCTTGTGAGTATGCAAGAAACATTGAAATCAAAGTACGTTAGCATCACGTCATTAATAATTGGCATAATAAGATACAAGTCTTTTCGAAACCCATTTTTAAGCGATAAATTAACAATTACGTTAAAACTTTAGAACTATTTCCTCTCTTTGTGCTGGCAACCTAACGGCATAACTGTATCCGCGCTCGCCGCTGTTTGTAATGTTATATGCATGTAGCTAACGGCTAGGGTGTTTTTTTCTAAGGTTGATTTTCAAAAGTTTCTTCCAGTCGTGAACCGACTATAGGTATATTTGTGTGAGAACATAACTTCATAAATATATTTTCATTCTGAAGAAGGTTCATTTGAAAGCCATATGAAGATCGTCAGAGGTGCACTACATATTTCTATATTTTTGAATAGCATATTTTTATTAGTACATCTTACGTTGGTTTTGTTATTTGATTCCCTGTTAGNACGGCATAACTGTATCCGCGCTCGCCGCTGTTTGTAATGTTATATGCATGTAGCTAACGGCTAGGGTGTTTTTTTCTAAGGTTGATTTTCAAAAGTTTCTTCCAGTCGTGAACCGACTATAGGTATATTTGTGTGAGAACATAACTTCATAAATTTATTTTCATTCTGAAGAAGGTTCATTTGAAAGCCATATGAAGATCGTCAGAGGTGCACTATATATTTCTATATTTTTGAATAGCATATTTTTATTAGTACATCTTACGTTGGTTTTGTTATTTGATTCCCTGTTAGTGATGATATTATGTTTGGTAGTCCTGGCTGTAGGTACTTGTCACCACTTAAGTTACTGTAAATAATATTATATATTAATAAAATGGTAAGCCCTGTGTTTTTACATATATAATCATTTAATTACCTAATTTTTGATCACATATACTGTATGTCCAGAAGTGAGCATAAGTTTTGAGTAAACAAGCAGTGTCAAGAAGAGAACTTAGACTCCCTAGAAAACAGTTTTATTAGAGTATTTTACTAAAGCAATTCGTAGAGGCATCGTTAGCATCATGTCCCATTATGTGTCACATATGACATCGATAGAAACCAGGTAATTTCAACATAATTTCTCGGCAGGCGAGGTCGAACATACTTTAATTGGTGGGTTTGGTTTTAAATTGAAGTTGGTGTTATACTATTTTGAATATTTTGAAACATTTGGTTAGTAATTTTTGGAATTTGGAACATGGTCCAGTGGTCCAAGCACTGCCTAAAACAGCTTTCGCTGGAGCCAAATTTAATTTATCCCTGAGAAAACTGTTACAAAATGAACTGAAATTTTGTATTTGCATAACAACTTTAAGTGAAGGGAATTGTAAGTTATTAAATTAGTTTTTTTCTCAGAAAAGATACTTTTTTTTCTTCTAATTTTGGAGCACATAGTTATTAGTTATTCTACCATTTTACATTACAGTTACGTTAAAGACATAAATCTATTGAACATACAGTTTTCTTTTTATCAATATATTGTTAGAAGCATTTTCGTTTTTATTAAAAATGTTCAATTTTATTACATGTTTTGTAAGGATGGTGATTTCTTAAAATAATTATTTAAATTTTACAGTCTACAAACAAGAGTAAATTTTAACACAATTTTATTTTCACTAGAAAACATTAAAACCTTTCAGAGTTTTTTTTTAAAGTTTTCACTAGATAATAATTTTTCAATAAATTAATTTATTTAAAGCTAATGCATACAGTCGTTTCTTGTGTAGCTAGTTTTCCTTTCATTCTACAAGTTTTTGTGATTGTTGTCAAGCAGCCATCCTGTGGAAGAACAACGACGTTGTTGTTTTACATTTGGCAATAAAGGTAGATCTGTCTCTCTCTCTTCTATGCAATCACGAAAAACTGATTCCATTCCTTCACTTATCATTGCTCAATACAATAAAGCACAAATAGGTAATATACCTGTAAAAAGTTAAGACAGCAATAATGCCACTGTACAAAGCCCAAAATTATTTTATTTATATACTATATAAAGGCTCCATTTTTATCAAATCTCTTTAGATACTAACACATTCCTACTTTCTTTGCATCCTTGACAAATAACATCAATACAGTTTCTTGGTTATAATTATCGTTTACCACTGCTAAGGTTTACTTTATTCAGGTTAGGAACACAACGAGATTTTTTATGGGAGAGTTTGATGTAGGGAAAATATCCATTGCTAGGTGTGCAGTGCTCCAAAAGGTAACACTAATTAAAAGTTGTACATTATAAAAGAGATATGTATTTTTCTTATTACTTAGTTATTTTATATTTGATTTACGATTATTACAATTATCACATTTTGAATGGAGAAAATTGAGAATATCGCGTACACTTGCGACACTAGTGCTTACTTAGTGGCGAACATTTTTGGTTGCCAAACTTTTAACATTACTCTTCCCAACCTGAGTATAAGTAAACTTACCACCAACCTTATTGTTCGTCCGCAACTTCTGAGACTGCCCTGCACATCAGTGGTCTCAGTAGGAATTGTAGTTTCCAACCTAGTTGCCAAAACACCTCTTGTCGGTGACTCTTCAGTATCATGAGGAAATGAAGGAACCCTCATCGGCATTTTCAGCTGGTAACAGTAGAAAAAGGAATATGGCCATGCTCTACTTTATCTTTAATCTTCTAAAGTATTGCACTTCCTTTTGAAATCCGATAGTTTCTTCAAATTGCTTCCAATCGACTGCACTTAGTGTACAACGAGTTATCTCCGAAAACTATACAAGTGCAATTATCACATGATTGCATGAAGCGAATGCGGTTTGTTGTTTGACTGGCAATTGGTAGTTGCGGCGTTTTGAGTGGAAAACAGTATTACTGATGTAGTAAACATGAGTGACAAACTAGCCTCATATTCCGAGTACTGATGAACCATGTCACCTATATATCACACTATCTTGGGTTTCTTTGCTACTAACATTTCTTTCGCAAGACACACCTTCATTTCTTCTTCTGAAGTGTCATCTGACGATTCTAAACCCTTTCTCAATTCGCAAGCAATTTTATCTTGTTTATAATATCGGATACAGCCATATAGCATGGAAACAGCCGCACTGACTCCAGTATCCATGCAGAAAATATTGCACTCAGTGCAAAACTCTAATTGTAATTGAAGACCGACTGCTCTCGGTGCGAGTTCCGGTAATTGGAAGACGACGAACTCGGCCATTAAGTATTGAGGGTGGCATTCTTAAACATTAATTTTGTGGTCCTGCAAACTCCTAGTGCATAATAGGGGACGGTGTCATAAGGGTTCCTTAAATGTCTTGTAAACCAAGTTTGAATTCTAGAACGAATTTTGTGAGTCCTTCTTTCGCGAGGTATTTTAGAGTCCGATAATTTTCTGAGCCCTATGTGCGAGGCTAAAAATGCTAATTGTGTTTCCAGATATCGGCAGTTAACAACAAGGTTGTAACTGAAATGTTAAAACTATGGCACTTATATTATTTCTCTACGAAATATTTTATTAGTAGCACTAAATAAAAAAAGAAAATCAACTAGAGATTTTACAGATATTTCCATGTAATTCGTGCAAATATCCATACCCAGAAAAAAACTTACTCGTTAACATAGAAATAGGTATGATGCTAGATATATTCCTAATTATCCGAGATTTTTTTAAACATATTTACTTTTCGCATTAAAAATATACTAATGCTGCATAAATTATGATAAGACGAGTGAGTAACAGATAAATAAAATCTTATCATATCCATCTGCTTTTGAGGTTAGTTTTATAATTTCTTTATTATTTTCGACTTTTTCATTTTTGTGAATCAAGAACCCTTAAAAATAATTGCATCTGTCCGTGCATTGTATTTCTTTTATCGAAACGATAAGGGATGAGCTATTTTTACAGGTCCTGACGATATTAACAGGATGCGAGTTATTAGTGAAATACCTCTCATAACTTTGAGAATGGTGGGAATTGTTTCCAACATGCAAACAACCCTGTAATCGTTTAAATATTTAGTTTTCCTACCGAAACAAAATGCGTACCGAAAATTGTACGTATCTCCTGTGCAAAAATTACTATGAATACTAGCTTGAGTGCAGTCCAGTGTAGTAATTGGAAGACGCTATGAGGTTTATACCGATCATAGCTTAATTCTGTAAAAACAATAACGATTGAACAAATCGTGCTATGAAGAACTGTTCGGTTTAAAAACAGATGTTGCGATTGTCAAAGTTGTAAATTTTGTTACCATGTGATGATTATTCGAGCTAAATTTACGTGTGTTTTCAATTCAGCTCCTTAATTTTTTAATTTCTTTGATTGGATGAAAATCAAAATTCGAGAAATATTACTTTACTAATTTCCCTACTTTACAGCATGGTCAGTGGTCCATGGTTGGTGCCTATGTTTGTGGAAATGAAAATGGCGGTGCATGATGGAGGGGGAAAGGATGAATTGAAAACACAGTTTATTACAAGGGAAGGGACTTACAGACTAATGACTCTATCAGAATATTCTCGGCCCAATAGGGTGGGCTATACAAATACCCAAGGCAGTGCTGCTGTTCGTGTGTCTTTCGTGACGTTACCTGATCCGGGTGGTAACGGTGACAGAATTTGCTTCAATTTTGGCAGGGAGTTGTATGTTTACGTTTATAAGGGAGTCAAGAAGGTAAGTGTTTGGGATATGTATTACGAACGCTAATATTCAATTCGTTAGATTATTTGCTCTGTAAATAATTTCTTATTATGTAGAGTTTATTTCCTGTATAGTCAAATATAATCGTACATAACCTATATGCTGCAGTTGACATGGTATTGAAGTAATCTTTTTTAGTACTTTCATGAACTACTGATTTTTAATGTTTCAGGCGGCAGATTTAACTAAACCGGTTGACAAGAAAATGTATAAAGGTACTAATCCAACTTGTCATGACTTTAACTCTGTTACAATGACTCCAGACAGTGTTAGTCTTGTTGTGGGATTTTCGACGGGTCAGATTCAGCTAATCGATCCAATAAAAAAAGAACTGAGCAAGCTCTACAATGAAGAGGTATGATATAGAATATTGTGTTTATAATTGTATTCAGGACCACATGTTTTTAAGAGTTAAAATGTTTATTACTTAGTTAGACATGCATATATAGGAGTGTATCTGGAGTTGGCAACTGCAGTGCCTCAAATTGGATATAGTTTTTCTTTGATGTATCTTATGATCACATCAATTGAAGTGGAAAGCAGTTTACTCCACTATCTTATGATGTATTATTAATTAAGCACTATTCTTTAGCATTATTATACCAAAACAACTTGTGGAATGATTTATTTTTCAAAGGAAACAGGTATACAATCAGTTTTAGAAGCACATGAATTAATTGGAAGTAATTGTTAAAAATTTTAGCTTTTCCAGAAAAAAAAATGGTATGTATCAACTTTGCTAATCACAGTGAACATGAATTTTAATGGTGGCATCATGATATACGCAGTAAATAGGTACTATGAAATGCAATAGTGAGAGAGAAATTGTGATGTGAAACAGGTAAAAATTATGTATAATGTATGTCAATCGGATAGCGTTACTGCACTTAGCACAGGATGACCTGACCTAACTACATGTAACACTTCACAAAAAGTGAATCATTAGGTGGGATGGTGCAGACGTGCAGTAGTTGTCCATTGGCAACCCTTCCCCCTTCCCAACTCCCTCATGATTCTTTTTGCATTAAACTCCAAGCTTTGCAGATGTTAGAACGATGCCTACAAAAAACTTAAGGCATGCCTCTTGAATCACTGTTTTGGGGATTCACTCCCCTGCTGGCACGGAGGATTCTGTCTCAGTGGATGTTTTGCTACTTTTGAAAAGTATTTTTGAGTTTATAATATTAAACATTTTCCACTGAAATAATCGCAAAGAAAAACTCCTAGTAGCTCTCACCATTTGGTAATCACAATCATTCACATGTTAAAATTCACCAAACGCCAACTGCACACACTGGCATATTACAGTCAACTGATCACTATACAGTACAGTAAAATGGAAAGTGGATGCCCGATGGTCGATTTACATTTTTGTTTCCTTCACTACACCATTTTGGTAGGATTATATTTACAAATTCGTAATGTCTCATTGTACAATGTATGTAAATTTTTTGTACTAGTACCACGGACATATTACAGTTCTCTTGTGAAATTCAAACAGGTAACCCTTGGAAAAGCCAGTTCAGGATTTAATGTTCTTCAGACCTTTTAATTACCATACTTATTCTTGAAGTACTTACTGTGTTGGTGCATACAGCCACTGTGGTTCATGTATTGTGAATTTGGGTTTAGTTTCATTAGGTCTTTGTACATTAAATTTTGTTAAGCATTCTGATTGACATTTTACGTAGATTTTGTGTGTTTACGCCACAATTTCCCTGATCTTCAAAGTCCTCCCCAGTATCGCATTTGGGACCGTGGTGGCTGAGCGGTTAGCCTTCTCGCCTCTCACATAGGCGAACCGGGTTTAATCTCTGACCAAGCCAGTCCCAGATTTTCACATGTAAGAATCGTACCGGACGATGCCACTGGTCAGCAAGTTTTCTCGGGAATCTCCCGTTTTCCCGCCTTTTCATTCCGGCGCTGCTCCCCATACTCACCTTAATCACCCTCATCAGCTCTCAACACCGCGCTGTTTAAGATCTGGCCAAATCTCTTCACCTTCTTTACTATCACATTTCATTGAATATACTTCAAATGTGATGCCTCCATGAAATTTACGTTAAGTCTGATTAGTAATGTCGATATACACAGTTTTTTTTTGCATTACTTACCCATTTTTCGAAAAAGCTTTGATTGTTAATTACTATAGCGGTTCTTCACAAAATCCACCAAAAACACCCCTGTAAAATGGTAATAAGGGCTTTTCTTAAAAATTCATTCTGAATAATCTCATGAGCGCATTATTATATTTGCAGTAAATTAGTTGAATCACTATAGTGGGGAGGACTATAAAGATCAGCAAAGCTGTGGGGTGAAAGTTGTAAAAAAATGGAAAAAGCACTACAAAAAGTGTAGAAATGCACAATTAATGTAAAATATGTCCACAAATTGCTCTAAATAGCATGCAAAATCTGCATCACTTTGCTGCTCAGAGTTTGAGTGATAGCAAACGTGTATGGCATGCCAATTTATCTGCTTCATATGGCTTTACGTATTTCAATGCAGTTTTACCAGCTATGTAGAAAGCAAGTAAAAACTTATGTGGCTGGTAAATCAGTGTGCCCTCCACAATTGTTGTCAGCGCTAGTGATGAGTGGAAACCAGTAAGCAGATTGGCATAGGTTTGTGAAAATTAATTTTTCTGGTGCTAATTTGGCTATCTGTACTAAATCCGAACAGTTGAAAATTTCTAATAAAGGAAATAAAAAAAAAACCTACCATTACTGTCTCTTCCATTGAAAACACTGAAGTATTCACCTGAAACAGAAGACTGCAGAAATGCCCACAACATTGCAGAAAAATTGATGCATTGACCCATGATAGCGGTTATTTTGCATTGTTACAGTGTAAGTAAACAATAGTTTGTGAATTTACAAATAAAGTCTATTCGTTGTTTCCTCACACTTTTTGAATCAAACCTTTGAAAAATCAGCCATGTAGGACTGATTTGGTTGTTTCCTAAATATGTTACAAGCATTTTATACTTGTGTTCATAAAAGTACCTTGTTTTATTTGTAAATTATATTTATTTTATAATCAATATAAATAAAGACAGTGAGAAAATGTGTGTTGGTAACACCTAGTAAGAAATAGTTATCATGCAAAATACTATTACAGTGAGTGGGCATGAATGCAGTGTGTTGTCCCTTTGGTGTAATTTTCTATACTTGGTTAAGCTTTGTCTGCATGGGGTGGAGGAATATCCTGGAAGTAGAACTTTAGCAGGGCTTCAGAAAAGTGTGAAGTAACTGTGATTGTATTGGTAATTGTATAGAATAGGGGTTTTTCTCAAAATAAAACAAAAAAATCACGGAAAGTGGTATATTTCCACTCTACTAATTACACAGAACAACAAATATACTAGGGGCATTAACGTATTACCAATACAAATCACAAATACAATATTGGGGAGGGCTATGAAGATGTAAGAAATTGTGGGGTAAAATCACTAAAAATACACCCACAAAAACATCTCAATTTAACACTTGTACACCCAATTTCATAATAAGTGCCCACCTAACCTAACCCCACGATGAATGAATCACTATTTTACATGTTTAATCTAACCTAGGTTTGTAGGGTTTTAATCTAACCTTGGTTTGTAGGGTTTTTATCTAACCTTGGATTGTAGGGATTTAATCTAACCTAGGATTGTAGAGTGTTAATCTAACCTACAATTTTATTCTAATATAGGATTTCGGGGTTTTAAAGTAACAGTAAAACATACCGAAAATATATGAATTAACTCACCTAGGTAGGCAGCGGGTAGTATTCCACTATCCTCGGCCAATTCAACTACTGTCGCTCATGATTGGCACATTACCTCAACATGACGTACTAAAAACGTGAAAGGTAATGGCCAAAACAACGTTAATTCTAAAAACTGGCAAACCCACAGAAACACTTGTACCCTCCATTCTTAATCACAAACCTTCACACGGTCGGGTTTGGACGTCGCAAACCACGCGCACACAATACTCCATCCACCCCGAACCACACAGTATGCCATATACCGGACAACTAAACGCAGTGCACGTCTGCGCCAACAGCATTACAGGACTATTCAACATGGCATCCGATGTAAACAAAGCGGCCAATCTGCTTGTATTTTATCTATTAGTACATTCTACTTATTTTACCATTACACCCTCCTCAATATTAAAAGGGTAGGCTGTGCAGAACCTATTTATGTTACGTTTGGGGTCTACTATGTTTCCTTCAGAAAAGCTGCTATTCTATACAATTACCTCCATGTGTCCTAAAGGACTGTCGCAATGGAAAATAATCACTGTCCATGGTCAATGCAATTACTGTTAACAACATGCCCTACTAAGTACTTGTAAGACAAAGCCAAGAATGTGTCGCAGTTATAACAGTTCATATGGTCGAATTCGAAAAGAGAAGTCCATGGCACTTCAGTTCATGCTCCCCGAAACCTCTATCTATACTAATGTTAAACCCTACAAATGAAATTTAATACAATGTGACCGCACATTTTCAACGGGGTAAACTTTTTAACATCCAAATATTAAACTTTCATACTTCTCAGACTTTTCTTTCAAATCAGCATTGATCCTTCATAATTACTCGTGTCAAAACATAATTGCTTATGTGTATAATATTTGCAGTACATACTAAGAAATACTATATTGGGGAGGGCTATGAAGATCAGTAAAATTGTAGGGTAAAACTAAAAAATTAACATGATAAATGCTTGGGAGCACAGAAGTGTTAAAGGCCCAATGCCCACAAGTACTACTCTGCTTCTTGGTACATAAATGAAGCAAATGTGGAGAGCTGCAGTGATGAACATGCTTCATGTACCAGGTACATATGAAGCAGGTAAATACACATGAAACAACAATGATGATGCCCTAGATACTTTCTTTAATCTTGCTCTGGGGAGCAGAATAGTGCATATTTGCATGGAATCACTTTTTTTTTGGAGCTAGTTGGTTGTTAATTCAAATTCCAATAATTACAATAAACAAAAACAACTGTAATGAAATTTGGCAACAAAAATGCCAAGGGTGGAATTCATAGTGAGCATATGAGCAATACTTGAAACAAGAATTACTTATACTCGTTCTTAAGCACTGAATATTTATCTTAAGACTAGGTTATTCACAAAATATTTTTATTCAGAATGTAATTTCCTTGAAATATTTGACAGAAACAGTAATATAATTTAGACAATTACATGTGACAAATGGGANTATTTATCTTAAGACTAGGTTATTCACAAAATATTTCCATTCAGAATGTAATTTCCTTGAAATATTTGACAGAAACAGTAATATAATTTAGACAATTACATGTGACAAATGGGAAAAGTGAAATCCTACACTCTGATGTGCAAACATAACCTTTTTTCTTAAATTTGTGTACTATGAATTTTGGATACTAGGACAATTTGTAATATAATCGCAGGTTCAGATTCAACAAGAAAACAGCCTTTTGTTTTCAAATAAAACAATCAAAAATGTAAACTCTTCACACAACTGACATATTTAACANGGTGCATAACAAGAAAACAGCCTTTTGTTTTCAAATAAAACAATCAAAAATGTAAACTCTTCACACAACTGACATATTTAACAATTATAATGAAACATTCATTACACTGAAGTGAACAGATTTTTATACCTAGCAAATAGTTTCGTAACATTTTAGCTTTGATTTTGACGAAACAGCAATTAAGAAATCACAACATAAATTTCAAAACAGGTCCACCTAATCATTTTGATTACAAAAACTATCAACAAAATTGTGCCAAAACCAGCAAGGTTATGATTGAACGTGTTCGTAATATGAGTTCTGAAACAGAGGTTATGTTGGCTGGACGGTAACTTNTTAGCTTTGATTTTGACGAAACAGCAATTAAGAAATCACAACATAAATTTCAAAACAGGTCCACTTAATCATTTTGATTACAAAAACTATCAACAAAATTGTGCCAAAACCAGCAAGGTTATGATTGAACGTGTTCGTAATATGAGTTCTGAAACAGAGGTTATGTTGGCTGGACGGTAACTTGAGATGCTTGCAAGTACTTTTACGATCAATAATGTTGTTCGCGGAATGGTGATTGTTGACGCTGTACAGAAATGCCCAGAAATTTATGTTTCCAAGGTATCATAAGTTTTAAATTACCTGAGATGTCATTAAAACATATCATTTATATACTCATTGAGTGTGCATGTCAAATACACCTTTTTTTACCTCGGCAAACAAATTTCCGAAAAAATGATTACAGTAGAACCCCGCTAATCCGACCTCGGATGATTCGACTCCTCGCTTAATCCGACCATACCGTTGTCTGCATTTGTTAACGTTTCAGGTGCCTTGCTCCGTTCATGTCTAGACCTGTCGGTGACGGATTATTGCCAGTATTATTTAGTAGACTGCTAACTGTTGACAGGTGCGCTTGTAAGTTTTGTTTCATCGCTGTATTGTGTTATAATTCGAGAAATTGCTTGTGTTAAACGTCAAAAGAAATCATGTCAACTAAAAATTGTAAGCACGTTATGCTATCTTTAGCAGAGAAACTGAATGTACTTGAAAGGTTAGATAAAAGCGAGTCGTTTCAAAAAATTGCTGGTGAAATAGGAGTTGGGATAACATTAATTAAGGACTGGAAAAGAAATAGGAAACAGATTCAATGTCATGCAATGATAATTGATGATGAGAAAGGACTAAAAACATGAAAAACTTTGAAGAAGCCTAAGTGTGAAATGTTAGAAAGTGCCTTGTGGGTATAGTTTCAACAAGAGAGAAGGAAAGGGACTCCATTATCTGGACCGATCATAAAAGAAAAAGCGCTAGTTTTATATGGTAAAATGGTAGGGGACAGTGACAACGAAACGTTTACAGCAAGTGAAGGCTAGCTACACCGCAGGAAAAAAGACACGGGATTCAGGAGGTTATCATTTCCGGCGAGAAGCTCTCTGCTAATGAAACAGCTTCTATTGAATTTATTCCGAAATTTGAAAACATAATTAAAGAACAAAAATTGACACCTGACCAAGTGTACAACATTGACGAATCAGGTTTGAACTATAAGATGCTTCCTACAAGAACTCTTGCTGCGCAAAATGTGTCCTTACAATGTGCTAAACTCGCTAGAGAAAGGATAACAATCGCTCTCTGCAGTTATGCTAGCGGCAGCCATAAAATGCCATTGTTTGTTATCGGAAAGTCTAAAAAATCGAGAGCTTTTAAAAATATTAATATGGCATCATTACCAGTTTTCTACTAAAATCAAAATCAGCGTGGATGGACTCTGACTTGTTTAAAGAATGGTTTTACAACCAATTTGTTCCTGCTGTAACATAACATCTTAAGGAAAAAAATCTTCCTCGACGTGCAATCTTAGTACTAGACAATGCACCTTCACATCCATCTGAAAACGAACTTCAGAAAGGGCAAATAAAAGCTTTGTTCCTTCCTACAAACGTAACATCTTTGATCCAACCAATGGACCAGGGGGTGATCGAAGGGCTAAAGCGGCGATATAGTCGAAAATACATTGGGCCAATTTTAGAAAGAACAGAAGAAGGCTGCAGCTTGTTTGAGGCAATGAAAGCAATCAATATCAAAGATGTTGTCTACACAGTAGCTGAAGCTTGGGAAGAATTGCCAGCATCCACACTCCAAAAATCACGCCCTCGGTCCCGTTGGTGACGGATTAGCGGGGTTCTACTGTACTTAACACATGAAAAACAAGTTTTAATTGCACGCATAAATATTTTAATCTAAAATGTGTAATAAAATAAATTATAATTTTTCAAAATACCAGTGAAAAATAAAAAAATAACGAACTAACGTAACAATTTATTTCGTCTGGGTGACTACTGTAAATAAAATTGCAATTTTTTCTATGTTATGTTGGTACTGATATTATACAGATACTTATTTGGCTACTTCATGAATTAAAGCTTGTCTCAAACAAGTAATACTTTTATAAGAATTACTTCGTCAAGGAGCTGTTTATGAATTCATTGCTCAAATAAGTAGTGCTTAACGAAGAAGCAGTACTTCATGAAGTGTGACTTATTTGCCAAACAAGCCTTCGACTATGAATTCCAGCCTCAATGGGAACTCGGTGGTTAGAAATAAACACGATCAGTGCACAACATTATGTACAGAAACAACACATTTAACCCAAATAATGGTTGTGTAGGTGCAGCATAAGTAAACAAACATTTGTAAATTTACATATAAAGTTAAAAGACAAATAACTTTTTTCAAATCACATGCTTTGCTGTTGCATTAACATTACATTTTATCATATCCAATTACATTAAAAAAAAAAAGAGATAGAAAACACTAGTACTTCAGGTTGGTAATCTTGGATACACACACACACGCAAAAGTTGGACAAACACATTTTCCACAGTGATGCAGGGTCGTGTCATTTCGCTGGCGGGATCAGCTTCTTCAGGTGGCAAGTGATGGTTTGCTGCAGTCTGTTGAGCAGGGGTTGGCAAACAGTGGACCTAGTGACCAGGAGGAGACTCGGGTGAAGTGGGAAATTTGAAATGTGGCGGAGGGGTTATCTTATGTTTAAGCCAGGTGTGTGTGTATTTGGTGGAGTATTGATGTGCTAGTTCCAAGCATCACAGTTCTGCACTGCCATTAGACGGTGGTAGGGTCCTCGCCACAGTGGTTGTGTAACAGGAGTCAAAGTTCTGGTTGTGTGATGCTGTGTGTGCTACCACTGGCTTCTCCTGCAAATTTACATTTTCCTCAGCAATATTTTGTTTAGTGTCTGCTGTTTGGCCATTCATTCTCTGTCTGAGAGTATAGGTAGTAAGGCCAATGTACTGTGCATTGCAGTGAATGCACTGTAGCTGGTAGATGAGATTTTCTGTTGCACAGTTGTAGCTGCCCCGAATAGGATAAGTCTGGTTGGCGAGTCTTCTATTAAAGGAGGTGGAAGATTGGTGCATAGCGCAAGTACTACAACATGGGCTGTTGCAAGGATGAGGCCCTTTTGGGGGTGGTGATATTGCTGACTGTGTCACTGGTTGACAATTTGGGGTGCACCAGTTTGTTTTGATTGTTGGAGGGTTGTTTGAAGACCAGCCTGGGTGGTTTGGAGAAAAAGTTCTGAGTTATTGGTGATGTCAGAATTTTGTGTCAGCAGTCGAGAATTGTTCTGAATTTGTCCATGCTCTCGTGGTAAGGGACAACCAGAGTGATATTCAAGTTACTGATCTTTCTTTGGGGATTTGGTTGAAGTGGCACACTTAATATGTTTGTAAAAAAGGGATCTGGGGTAGTCTCTATCAAAGAAGGCTTTGGCTATTGGATCACACTGTTTGTTTAAGTCAGTTTGAGTGGGGCAAATGCATCAATCTCTAGTGGCAAGACTGTAAGACAGAGATTTCTTGACATGGAATGGATGGTAGCTGTCAAAATGTAGGACCTATAGGTATAATGTGAACAGATGTTTCAGTTTTGCTGTTGTGAAGGGTTATTTCCACATCCAGAAATATGGTGTGTGATTTAGAGCATGTCCAGGTGAACTTGAGCTTCCTGTACGAGGTATGGTTGTTGAAGTGGATGAGATTATCATGTGAATTCCAGATCATGAAGATGTCCATAAAATGCATCCAGCAGAGTTGCTGTGTAGGTTAGTTGCTCAGAAAGTTTTGCTCCAGTTTACCCATGAACAGATTGGCGTAAGAGAGGACTATGCAGGTGTCCATAGCTGTGCTTTTAATTTGGAGGTAGTGCTTGTTTCGGAATCTGAAACTGTTACTGTTTAGTGCGAGTCGTGCCAGTTCTACAAGAAATACTGTGGAAGGTTTGCTTGTTGTGAGGTCTTTGATTATGATAGAATTCTATAGCAGACAGTCCTAATGAGCAGGGAATATTGGTGTAAAGAAAAGTGATATCTACAGGGATCAGGTTAGCAATTTGAGGGATGGTGTCCAGATTTCTCAGGCATTCTAAGTGGTCGAGTGTCTTTGATGTATATGATGGGAGCATCTATAACCAAGGTTGAAGATGAGCATCCACAAGTGCTGAGATCCTTTTCGTAGGGTTGTCACATTCCAATACAATGGGGCGACCTGGGGGTGGCCAATGTTGGGTATTGGTTTTGTGGGAGCAAGTATAAGACAGGTGTGGTGGGTTTTTCTGGGGTTTGAAGTTGGGTAGATTTGTGAGAAAGACCCTGGAGGGGGCCTTGAGATGCTGCACAGAATTTGGCTGTAGGGTCTTCTAGCCAATTATACAAAGTCTTGGTGAAATTTCAACCCTGTAATCTTGGCGAAAGCGAAATATATTTTTTGTACCACTCTGACCTGCTTTCAGGAAAGCTCTAACTTTTCATAATTATCATATGCTACACAAATGAGATAAAATTAGAGCACTGTGTTGCAAATTGTTTTGTCCTGCAACTACTACAGTTTCTGATAAAGGTAGTTCTATAAGTGGATTTCATTAAATAAAAAGGGGATAGGGTGGGAGGAATTCTGGAAAAAATTACTTTTGGAGTTTATATTAGACGTTTCACAAAGGTGTGTGTGTTTCTATTTAGTCTAAATTGTAAAGAAAAAACTATGTAGTGGGTAGGGCTTGTAATGATGCAATATTCGTAATTTTTCGGGACTCGGGTGTAAAATTCTTTCGTGTGTATGAAGCTTTGGAAAGCGTCTTAATATTTTTATCGGGTCTGAAGTTAAAAGCAGTGGTGGCTCGTTTCCTGTGATAGTTTATCCGGCAGACGTGTGCGTTTGTAGGTTATCGGGAGGACGTTTGCCGTGTTACGTTTTATCAGGAGTCCTGGTTACAGTTTTCGTTTCGAACATCGTTGTTTTTGGGATGCGTCGGCATTAATTAGACTAGTTCGTTTCTGTTAACAGCGACGTCGACAAGTTTTAGTTCCTCCATCACATTTTCAGGCAGCGTCAACAAGTTTTTGTTGTACGAGAGGTTAGTTTATGTTGATGGCACAGCAGTATTGATAACTTGTTGAGAGTGGGACATGTGCAGTTTTAGATGATGCTGCTGGCAGATGCCAGGCGCTTATCTCAGGAGAGGGGGGTGATAGGCAGCACAAAAAGAGGCGTCTGTCTGTCGCCCTTAGAGCAGTCTTATTCAAGTCGGTCGTCAGAAGAAGGTACTTTGGGGCAGTCACCCGTGAGGGCAGGTCAGAACAGTAGTCGTCGTAGTACAATGATAGTCTAGGTCGCGTCGTGTGTGACGTGAACCCCCACATCGGCCACTAGACTTTATTATTTTATTTCTCTGCCGGTGTGGGAGGTAGCCGCATATGATATTTATTTTTATGCAAGTTTTGAGACAATAACCTGTAAACTACTGTGGCGCTGTGTCTGTACTTTTATATTTACCTCGAGAGGTTCGTACTCTGCATAATAAATCTCCGTCTGTGAACTGTGTGGCTGAATGTTAAATAAATATATATAGATCAAACTAATCTGGAACTTCTTTCTTAAGTAACTAGCGTTCAATTTACTGAGTCTCTTGTTTCTACCTCTGAGCAAGCCGTGGCATTATTATAAATCACGAGTGTAACAAGTGTCGAACGGTACAAGATGGCACCCACCTGTTAGTCAGAAATAATATTATAAATATAACGTAACCAGCCCGCGGAAATATTACAACATGTCACCCAGCCGCGAGGCTGCATTATTCTAAACATTTCTTAACGAGCGACGGAACTTTACAGGCTATGAAGATAAGGAGACTGTGGGGTATAAAATGTTGAAATTGTACGAATTGAAAGAAAACCAAATTGTAAATTTCTCTACCCAACAGAATTGATTAAAACACGGTATTGACAAATATGGAAAAGTCAAGGAATTATTTTAATCTGAAAAATGTTAGGGAAAATGTAGGGAATTCAACCATAAGTCAGGGAAAATATCTCTGTGGTAAGAATTATTGAATTACTCTATCAAAATGTACTGCGGTCACTGCTTGTGAGTCATGGTTTTTGTTATAAAACAGTCTATTAACATCAGCAGAGATGGAAGTGTAGAATATTATACATTTTTATCGTACTAATTCTAGATTCAGATTCAGTATTTTTGTTTAGATTCTGGATTAGACTGGATTCCCATCATATCCTCGTTAGCCACAGTCACTCAGTCAGACTTATATAAAACAAGCACAGCAGCATGTCTGTAGTGTTTTGGTATTTTCCACCTCCTAAATGCAAAACTTACCCATTTCATAATTTGTGTCAGTCTCTGCAGTAGTAAAAGTCTTGTACACTGCTACATTTCCACTTTGTAGCCATTACATTACTTTGATTACACACGTGGTAACCCCCAAAATAATATGAATACACTTTTGTCGTAACAAAAATAGAAGTCAAGTTAACCAACGTTGCTCACAAAAATAGACGATGTTACATGAATTTCGTCATTTTACAGACATCTTAAAAGCAAAAACTCTGTACTAATTTTTTTACAATTCACGATGTAAACAGTTATAAATAAAGTGCACTTGACATTCTGGTGGAGTTTGTTTTATAATTTTTAAAATTTTTAAAATTCTGATTCTTTACTTAAATTATTTAATTTTTTTTTCTTAAAACTTATTATTTTTATAACTTGGTAATTTAAGCAGCTTCTGTTATTTTCCAATATAGCCATTTTTGACATGATTCGTAGCATACTAACCGGTGTTCCACATCATCATGAAGCAATAAGTCAAAGTCAAGTGAGCATTTACAATTAAATAGTTCTTTAAATATTTATAGTTCTTTATAATGCATGTGTGTTGACTAATGTTGAGTGGGTTTTGTAAACGCACTAACAATTAAGGGCTCAAAGGCAACGTGATTAATAACCAAGAATTATCGTATGAATGTTGATAATTGAAGTCTTTCCGGGTGCATGTGTAACAATTGTTTGTACTGGAATGTGTTGATGAGTAGTGTAGAGCTTCTAAGATTGTTTGAGATTAGTTTGATTTTTACCATTTAAATCAGTGTGTCAGTAAAATGAAATGTTTGAATTGGTAAATTTTTCCAATGGTCATGTGACACAGTTTTGTCTACCAAAATTATGATGCATTTAGTTTTCGATGTTTTATAAATAGGTAAATAATTGCTTTATTGATTTAGTGATGTATAAGTATTGTTAATATCAATGCATTTTGGAACAGCGAAGAAAATGCATTGTTTGATTGAAAATGTATAATGGTGTTGCTTTCTAAAAGGTATGTATAATTTTTTGCATGTTTTGACAATTTTAAAATAGCTCACACATGCATGCATACATTTGCATATGCTATAAAATATAGAATCAATATAGTCAGAGCTCTAGATGAAAAGTTCGGAAAAACCACAAATTTTTGCCTGAAAAATAAGTAAGTCAGGGAATTTTGCACAGATTATTTTGTGGACAACCTTTCAGAATGAGCCATGGAAAAACACTTCAGGGAAAAAGTTAAGACAAAGGGGCATACCCAATAGACATAATTTCTAAATGCCATTCTGTACAGAAACAGATAATAAAATATTCTTCAGCAACAAAGGAAGCTATGCATATATGGGCATGTTCTTTATAGAGGATGTTTGTAATTTAAATGATATGTGAAACACAAACAGTGAACAAGAAGACAGGCAACTCATGAGTATGGCATCTAAAGGCACATTTTTTACTCTTTCTGTTGCATGACCCATACATTTTTAATGACATCTTAAAAATATTTACATAACTGTTCAAATCACATTGTAGTTCAGCGTTCTAGTGCACATAAACTGAAGCCTCAATGCAATAAGAGTGGGTAATAACTGATGGTAGCAGCAGTAAGCATGGACAAAATACTACTGATGTTCATACATGCAATATAAGGGGATGTCACCAATCCCTTATTGGTTAATTGTTTGACCAATATCTGCACATTTGACCTATGAGAACAAAGACACTGTTCTATCTCCTTCCTTCAAGGTAAGTTCTCATTTTCTTCAGATTGAATGCTTTCCACATTGCTCTGAAGTTCATTTGAAATTATTGCAACTTGTGGAGACTGTTTTTTCATTTTTTCAACATAAAATACTGCTCATGACGACTCTTTCTAATCAAGCATACAATAAGGTAGTTTTTCCAGTGGCAGGCATTAGTTATGCAGTATTTTGTTATTTTTTAACCTCGTATAAACTCTTGGCAAATATTCAGGCAAGCTATAACTTCTGTAAAACCATTATTTATGTTGCTTTAATGATAATGATGTAAATGGTGTTTAAAGTAGCTACATTAGTCACCTACCATTTGTGCAAATGTCACTTCACTGGGACATTTACTTTGGTTACTGTCATGAAATTCTTAATGCAGTAGGTCTGGTAAATAAAAATAAATCTTAACTTTTAAACAATCAACAATGGGACCATATACGTATTCATTATTTTTGCTGGTCTTGGGTCTTCAGTTTGGGTATTCTGTATACAGTGATCTTACAGTAAACATTGGCTATTGAACCACTGTTTCAATTATCCACAGATTTTTTTGTAGACAGTTTCCTTAACCACCGTACAANGTTTAGTGTCTGCTGTTTGGATTCTATTATGTGGTGTTTTCTATTTTCTCAAAAGTGGTCTTTTGTGACTTGAGGTGTGTGTTTCTTACAGTGCCATCATTGACTACACTTTTTTTTCCAAGGAAGCATAAAGCAATAAATACTGCCTGCGACAGGGGATAGAGGAGGAGAGTCAGTAAACATTCTTTGTCTCTCATTGTCATGTGAGCAACTCATGCCTCTTACCCCAGTTTAACTCTCACTTCCGACCTCCCTTCCTTGGCTGTTAACGCAAGTGGCTTGAAGCTGGTTTTTATATGCTTACAGTTGGTTTATTTGCACATACTCAAAAATTGTATATAAGACTGTCATTTTATTTGGTAAAAGACTTCCATGATTAATATTATTTCACTTTTAAAATGCTTTATTTTTGAGACAAAGGCAAATAAAAACAATTATAGAGATTTGCATTTTTACGACCATTAATAATTAAGAACAACACCCTTGCACTTCAATGAATTAAACAGCACTCGTGTGCTTACGTATTATTTGGTGACAATGGGTTATCTTATATGTTATTTGAGGATATCAGTTTATCTATTTAAATAAAACATTATTTTATTTTCCTGCAAGAAGTGCACTTAGTAAAACTTGTCTATTGCTCAGTGTTTAAATGTATTGGTGACAAGAGATAAAGTATTTGCTTCCGAGATATAATTTTATTCAGATTGAATACCTATTGATATGTCCAATTTCTCAGTGCTGATACATTACTATAACTTCTGTTCCCCGTAATAATCTGTATTCTTTTACCACAGTTTTCTCAACTGTGATGTTTCTAAAAAACAAAACCCCTGTTGTTGGAGAGGGATTACTGTATTTTTTATGTTATTGATTGGCATAGTAAATTTTCAAAACTGTTCTCTCTGGATCTCAAACAAAATGTTGCACTGGGATTAAATTACTTTAAAGTGCTTCACCAGTTGTATTGAAACATGTACAGAGAAATGCATATAAAGGTATGTAGTATGCTGTATATTGATGGTAAATATTTTTGAAAGTTTGGCTAGAATAAAAATTTTTCTTTTTGCTTCCCTTGTTGAGTTCAAGCGATCCTTAATATTTTTATTGGCATGCCACTAAAATATAGTCTATTCGCAGTATTGTGATAGAAAATGTGGTAAGATTGTTCATGGTGCAGTACTTATTTTTTACCCATTATTTGAGCATGAAACTATTTTCATCAATATTGGATACAAAGTTTACATTGTTTCAAACAACTTGTACAGCATATTTGAAGTTTAATAAAATGAACGTGCAGTGTGATTGACACATACTTTTATCTGTTATTTTCGAATCTGTATATAAATGTAGTGGAAGTTTTTTGAAAGTTTCATTGCAACTTTGTAATCTTGTAAGATTATACAGTGGCCGGCAGTTATTTGGGAATGCGCGTTCCCTAGTCCTGTCTTGAGGGGTGTCCAGTACAGACTGTCGGACAACTGTCACGCACCGGCCGTATACGAGCAGAACAGAAAACATTTGCTGCACAGCCCGAGAGACAAAGTTTGAAAATTACACATTATAAAAATAACGTGCGTTCTTACGCACAAGTAATGAACTGTACTGCAACATAGTTAACAATAAAGCACATAAACTTAAAAAAAGTCACATAAATATTGAGTAAATTTTGTACATAGACTCGTATAATGGGATTCAACAAAACTTATTTATTCAGCTTTCTTTCTTTCTTTTTTAGTTTATGATGAGTATAAGTGCACGTGAACAATATGCTGAAATAATGAATGCAGTGAATCTCCAGAAAGTATGTAATGAATGATAAGTCGTGCAGTAAAATACCAAAATTCATTACCTAATTATCAATAAACTAAAATATTTAAATATTAATAATCATGACAAATCACATTAGATATAATAATATTGTTTTCTATATAAAGTTGATATAGGATGTTCACTATAAAGTGTGCACTTTTGAAAGCCCTCTCATTTGGAATAATAGTCAATAAATAAATTTTATTTTAGTCTTAGATGATATCTTCTGAGTAAGGTGAAATATACACACTGTTTATTACTTACATTGCAATATTTATTTAAAAAGGTGGTTAAAGGATAAAAAATGGCTGGATGGAAAAAGTATCTAGTACTTCAAAAGTGCTCACTTTACTGTGAACAGCCTTTAACAGTATTTACATAGTAGTGCTGTTGACTAAATATATTTTATAATTATTCTAAAAGATGGTTTGGCCAGTGATGTCAGCCTACTGGTGCATACCGGGAGAGTTGCTGATTTTGCACAAACTAGCTTATCCTCCATAAGTTTTGTCTTATCAGAATCCACAAAGTGTAATAGTAATTAGAAATGAAAGAGTATTAAGCTTTTACTCAGCAGTGTAAATAACGTCTTTTAAAAACCCATCAATGGCCACGTATGAGCATTTATCTCGCACTAAAAAATAATATGGCACTATTTTTACAGAACGAATGGAGCTCACAAATTTCATAAGATAACAGGCATGGTTGTTGGCAGGAATGATGTAGGCAAGCTGGTGGCAAGGAATGATGCATCATTGATCTTAAGACAGGGTGTTGTTTACTGATGTGCACAGTTGTGAGCATTTTGTTTTTCATTGGGCGACCATTCACGTTCATTAAAACTGGAGCAGAGAGATGTGAATATTATTATTGTTACTGATACAGTTACTGATACAGTAAGCAAATAAATACATACATATTGTTCATGCAAACATTGCACTTTACACTGTAAAATAACGTAATATTTTCAGTTTTTGTGGACAGGTTTTACCGAATGTGATATGCCCCTAAGTATTAAAAATTGTACAGCTTTAATAACAAAACTATTTACCTACAAGCACTTCATATTGTGAAAGACGAATAGATAAGATACACAAAAACTGTGTAGGCCTAATATCTTCTACAAACACTGTCTCAATTTCTTTATAATGCTTGTGTGTAAACATGTTCCATATGCGAATGCTTAAACAGTACTTAAAATACAAAATAGATTTTCAACAGCATTGAATTTCAATTCCCACCCCAAAAAAACTAATTGTACTGAATTTATAATGGCTTTACTAAAGGCGAACCATGGTAAACGTCATAAGTATAGGCGCCTTTATTATTTCCCATTCTCTGCTGCGAATGACTTTGCTGCACCTCTGCAAGTTACCATTCCCTTCCATCTTCAGTCGCGTATTTTATCTGCTATCAATATTTTTCGAACAGCCAGTACATGGCTGTCGGCTGTGCGCGCATCCCCTTTTTCCTTCTTTCTCCGGTGATCCCGCTTCTCCGCGCTGAGACTTGCCTAGATAACTGCCGGTCACTGTACCTTGGTGCAAAAAGTAACGTATGGTAATTAAAATTTTTGAAAAGGTATATACTGTGTATCAGGACCAGTTAATACATTTTCAGATAGCTCATATTGTGTGAGGAGAAGGTATTTTATATTTTGCATAAATTAATGTAGTTAGTTATTGTAATGTTATAAAGCTTTTTTCTTGTTGCTATTCTTTTACTGACTCCTCCTTGCTTTTTGTTTCAGAGGTTAATAGACAAAACGAAGGTGACCTGTATCAAGTGGGTCCCTGGTTCAGCAAATTTGTTCTTGGTCTCTCATAGCAGTGGCCAGCTGTATTTATACAACGAAGAATTGCCTTGCGGCACTACACCACCTCACTATCAGCCATTCAAGCATGGTGATGGTTTTGCCATTCATACGTGCAAGACTAAAAGCACTCGCAATCCCCTCTACAGGTGGGTCATCGGTTCAGAAGGTTGCTGCATCAATGAGTTTGCATTTTCACCATGTGGTACTCACCTGGCAATTGTTTCTCAAGATGGTTTTTTGCGTGTTTTCCATTACGATACAATGGACTTGTTGGGAGCTGCTAGAAGTTACTTTGGAGGTTTCCTCTGTGTGTGTTGGTCCCCAGATGGGCGTTACGTGGTGGTTGGTGGGGAGGATGATTTGGTGACAGTGTGGAGTTTTCACGAAAGGAGGGTGGTAGCAAGAGGACAAGGCCACCGCAGTTGGGTCAGTGTTGTAGCCTTCGATCCATACACAACTTCGTATAGTGAACCTGATAATGCAGTGGACTTCAGTGGTGGCTCAGATGATGAGGGCTCGATACTGCAATTACATCGCAACCATTCCACAAATCCTATACACAATTCTAGTGTACAGAGTGATAGCAAGGAGAGGATTTCTGGAAATAGGAACTCTGTGTCGGGTGGTGCATCCAACAGAAACTCATTTGGTTCGGACTTCAACAAAATGAATTCGGCAGCAGCTACGTGCTACAGGCTAGGCTCTGTGGGACAGGATACGCAGTTGTGTTTGTGGGACATCACAGAAGATCTTCTGAAGCAACCAGTGACGTGCAAATCTAGAACTACGAGTTGTGTGGGCTCTGGAGGTTTAGGGACACTGGGGGTCAATGGTTCGGCAACAAGCGGTAGCTTTTACGGGAACACTGTCGTGAGTGGTTGTAATAATGTGTCTGCTTCATCGCAGAACAACACGGTGACTAGCAAGTTCAAGGACCAGTTGATGGATGGGTCCACGGCGTTCGTTACGGACAATCATATTCTTAACAATTCGACTGTTAGTACAATGGTGCCATCTCTTACGCAGAGGTTAGCTGGTCTTGGCTTTGGTGAAAAGAAAGATGCTAGCGGGGCTCATAAGCGTAACTTTAGTTTGCCGTCTCGTAGCGGCAGCTCGGGTCCTGATAAGAACATCACATCAGGGTCGTGTCGTAGTAGTGGGGTGCACAGACTGTCACCAGATGATCCCATGAGGCTGATCGGAACAGGAGCATGTCCTAGGTTTGACGAGTGTCCTGTGTTAGAGCCGTTGGTTTGTAAAAAGATTGCTCATGAACGCTTGACTGCACTGGTTTTCAGAGAAGATTGTTTTGTGACTGCTTGCCAAGATGGCTATGTGTATACTTGGGCAAGGCCAGGCAAAATGGTGAGTATATGCAGTTGCAGTAAGTAACGTGTCACTATAATGAGGACCTGACGACTAATAAAGCTGTCTGCACAATGCAATAAACCAGTAGTTTTTCACAGAAAACCATTTATAGAACTTTACATAGTTTTTTCAGATGCTTTAGGCAGGATGCTAAACTACATTATTGTGGTCTAAGCTAGGATTATAACATTTGTGTTGAATATCGAGTGCCACTATGATATATTTGGACCCAGACTGGAACAGATCTGTCAAAGTTGGCTGCAAACTTCATAATGTTTGGTATCTGTATTTGTTACAATTCGTAATTTGTGGCATGGAAATTTTTTTTAGTATGTGTTAAATCGTACAGCTGTCTGCTTAAGTCCTGAATAAGTGCTGTGAATTATTAATTTTAATCAAGTTTTGTAGAACAGTCTGCAGTAATTTGGGCAGCGTAGTGATTTGCTCTAGATTTATTTAATTTGTTTTTATCTTAGAATGAATTTTCCAAATGTTCGTATAGTTCATTGCAATAAAAGTGAACACTAATATTAAAGACCAGACACTGGGATAAATTTTTAGTGTATCTATATTACAGTTTATATTTACACACAGATTTACTGTTAGTTTCCTCACTGTAAACTGAGCACTTTTGACTAAATATTTTACAAATTCTTAATTCTTACATGTATATGCATAAAAACAGAAAGTAAAAGAAATGGTTTCATTATTCACACATGTTCACCTAACACTTCTAATTCAACATCAAAACATTCTGTACTTTCTCTCCGTCATTACCAACTTTACAGGGCTCGTGTCTGTCGGTATGCCCATTAAAATGTATGCAGGTAGTGGCATTGACATTTTTCAAAGATTGATTTCAAATGTGCTCAATTGATCGTGAACAGGCTATGCTACAGCTGTTCTACTTAAAACTAGCTTGTGTTGCAATTACATTTAGGTTCCTTAGGACAATGTTGCTAGACTTGTAGTCTCAAGTTCGTTCCCTGTAGGAATAAATAATTTAACTGGCCATATTGTGTTAATGGATACGTTCAGCATTCAGCATTAAAAAGGAAATACTGAAGAGCTCATTCCCAGTTTGATTATATGTAGACCTTTATGTAACTGCATAGCTGTGGTGCTTGATAAATAATCCAAAAAAAAGTTTGCCATGTGTGATAATTATGTGGTCGTACTAATATGAAACTGTGTACATTTTAAAGTGAAGTAAATCTTCACATTAGTTAAATTGGTGGTTTTAAAAATCAACATTCAATTTTTATAATTTTTTTTCTGCAGTGCAAATATTTGTATGTGATGCAGTGGTGGCTGGAAATGCTGATTTTTGATGCTATTCAGTTCCACTGCATAGTGTGATATCTTTCAGTGGTTGACAATTTTTGAGTTAAAAAAAAATGTTTGTATTAAAATATAATTATTTGGATTAATCTCATACAATATTAGCATATCTATATTCAGCATATGTTTTCCTAAAAGCATTATAACTGTGGGTAATTGTTAAGGATTAGTGTGTTTTGAAAATATCAACTGATTATGATTAGTATTCTGGGAGCAGGACAAATTTTAAAGTACATTACAGAAATACACAAGACATACATATGTGCAGAAATTTTAATTTGTAGGGAGTTTTCTGCTGAAAATTGACAACTCACATTATGTGAGAAGTTAAGAATTATAACTGGGTTATATGGTTGGTACAAACTGCCTCTTTATTTTTCCTTAAAATATAAAACTGATCTACATGTAGAAAGAGGAGCAAAATTTTAGTCTTAGATAATTATATATGATTACTTGATAATGTAACCAAATAATTTTGGATATATTATTACCGTACACAGTTTCATGGCACTCGATGAATTTGAGAAAGAAAATATTTTCCAGAAAATTAGATATGAGATGTTAAAGTGAAAGGGATTATAATAATAACACAGAATAATACCAATAAAAATGTTTGTTGGGTATTAAGCAATATACATTGTAATACGCTCGTTCACATATTTTGAAATACCACCATTTTGTTGTTATAATTACATATAATAAAAATTAGTATAACTAGTCTTAAAAATGATTATCATCCGTATTAGCTAAAGCCCACTCATCTCTATTAAAATTATTTTTCTCTTCAGCTATTTTTCCACAACATTATCAAAATGCCAGACAAACACTCCTAGAGCCTAACAGTAATTTATTTAAAAACTTAATACTTTACAATTGTATTTATAGTGCTGTTGTGGTTTACTAAGTCTGACATACTGATTTTTCTTTCTTGTGCTATAATCATAACTATTATGTAGATCAAAATAACTTTAATGTTCTTTTACATATATAAAATACTGCAAGATAAAAAGACAGGGTAACGTTAATGTTTTTAACTCTGCAAAGTAAGGCTACACAACTCTCTTGCACTAATACTTTAAACACCTTATGGCCATTTTTTTTTGCCATTTAAATATCAGCTTAGCACCAGCATAATTTCCCCACAATTTCACACTGTACAAAATGAGTTTTTAAAAAAAGCAGAATATGTATTAATTACTAGGTTTAAAGTAAAAATTTTTAAGTATAAATAATACTCTAGATAAATGAATATACAGTCGAACCCTGTTATAACATTTCTTGAGGGCCCCAAGAAATGTCAGCCTAATGTAAGGGAAAACTTTATAAGAAGGTGATTTTGTACTGAAAAACATGTTTGTGGACCAAGAGAAGGCAGCTTATTAAGCAGGAAAATGTTATAACTAGAGACCTAAATATTTAACATAGAAAACAAAAATTACGATTTTTGAAAATTTGAGCTGTAATTCACAAATTGTACAAAATCCTGTAGTATTTTAGCGAATTATTATTGTTTTATATCACATAGTTGCTTCTTATGACATATTTAGTGTTCTTTTGCATATTCAAATACGAATGCATGCAGAGTTGGCCAGTAGATTTCTTTGATTTATCACCATAAACGAAAACATGTTTTACTTTCCATCAGGTGTGTTTACGGCCATAGATAACATGAGTGCAAGTGATGATGCGACACTTTGAGTGAACTTTCTAGTGCACGACCCTGCAAGTTTATTTGCTAGTTAGGAAACCCCGCTGTTTTAGTGTTCACGTCTACCAGGCACCATGTTATCTATGGAATTCACGCCNACAACTTTTGTTGGCATAAAACGTTTCGTTCAAAACGTAAACAAACTGTCAGAAACAGTCACCTCACAAACTTGTTCAATTTTTTAAAATATGTTGTACTTATTTTAAAGCCATGCCCCCAATATATTCGTGTTCTACGTTATTAGTAGAGTCGAAATATACCACTTTCTGGAGTTTTTTTTCTTATTTTCAGGAAAGCCCCTCAAGTAAAATTTTACCGAAAATGTGTTTATATACATGTACTAATGTAGAATATAATTGTAAATTTAATTATCACTTATTTTAATCTTGTTTTCTTTCAGCTAACTGTATTTTTATCGTACATGTTCTTTGTACATATGTTTGGTAAAAAATGACACGTTTTGAACAAACAAAAGTTTTGTCAACGGGCCTAACGAAAAAATCTTTTGTTGAAAGTTTAGATAGTTCAAAAACATAAAGATAGATTTCTCAAAATTTTTTTTCTTTTGTTCCTAGAAAGCACTTCTATTATTTTTTTAAACAGTGCTTTTATAATTTTGTATAAATTAAATACATTAGTCTCTTCATGAAACAGTATGCCTTTGCCAGTGCATTTGAACCGTTGTTCCAGGCAGAATACAAAATCTTAAGTAAGAAAATGTGAAATTGTCAATGCTGTCTGTTGATAAGTAAACTAGTGGTTTTGTCTTAAAAACATAACTGTATATTTCTCTGGAAGTTAGGTATTTTTGCAAGGAAATAACAATTTATAAAAAACACAGCTTTTCAATAAGAATAACACTGCCAATATCATGCTCTACGAATAGTGAGATTTCTCAAATTATGTATGTCTGAATAAAGAGCACATGAAAAATTGGAGCGATTCTCATGCAGAAACCTGCATTTTTGTAGCAAGAAAATAACAGCTATTTTTGACAAAAAATAACACATATTTTTGAAAAAAATCTACTTTTCCAGGTGTCTAATTATAACAGGGTTCCACTATATAAAGTTATTGTGCGTCTCTCCCAGTTCAATTTACAGTCTAGTTTAATATCTAACAGTTTACATTATTACCTTCCAAATTGTGTAAACTAAAAATAGACTCTTCAGTTTTATCTTCATTTACAATTCACTCATTAGCGCTAAAAAAGACAAGTTCTTTCAAGCATCTAATTTTTCATAACTTCATGTTTTTGTTCAAAGTTAACAAAGTAGTTTCATCTGTATTTCTCTGTAATAAAATTAGATAGGTCATTGATAAAAAAACAGCGAACTAGAATAGGCCAAGGACTCGGCCATGGGGTACTCCACTTGTAAAAAAAATCTGATCTTTTGTTTTCCACTTTAACAAATTGAAACCTTCCACTAACAAATTGAAACCTTCCAGACAAATACAACTCAAGGAAAGAGAGTTCATTTCCTTTTATGCAATAATATAAAAGCTTCTCAGTAAGGCATTTATGTGGTACCTAGTCAAAAGCTTTACTTAAATCTAATAATACAGCACATGCTCCTTTTTTATCCTCAAAACCTTTAATTATATAAGAAACTTATTTGTTACAGCCTCCCTCTCTTCCCCTCTCCCTCTTACACCTTTCTCACCCCTTCTGCCACCTTCCCTCTCCCCTCCAACCCCCTACTTCAACCATTCCTTTCTCTCCCCTCTCCCCTATTTTACCTCTCTCCCCTCCCTTTCTGCACTCCCATTTCCCCTTTTCCCCTCCTTCACCACACTCCCATTTCCCCTTTCCCCTCTTCTACCTTCCCTTTTTCCCTTTTCAATCTCCCCTCTTCCCTCTTCCACCTTTCCTTTTCCCCTCTACACTCTCTCTTTTCTCTCTCTCTTTTTCTGTCCTTTTTTCTTTCTCTTTTTGTTTCTCTTTTCTGTCTCTTTTCTCTTCTTTTTTTTCTCTCTCTCTCTTCTTTTTTTCTCTCTCTCTCTTCTTTTTTTCTCTCTCTCTGTCTCTTCTTTTTCTCTCTCTCTCTGTCTCTTCTTTTTTTCTCTCTCTCTGTCTCTTCTTTTTTTCTTCTCTCTATTTTTCTCTCCTGTCTCTCTCTCCTTTCTCTCTCTCTTCTCTCTCTCATTTCTCTCTCTCCTTTCTCTCTCTCCTTTCTCTCTCTCCTTTTTCTCTCTTCTTTCTCTCCCTTCTTTCTCTCCCTTCTTTCTCTCTCTTCTTTCTCTCTCTTCTTTCTCTCTCTTCTTCCTCTCTTCTTCCTCTCTTCTCTTTTTTTGTCTTTATTTTATCCTTCTCCCTCCCTCTATCCCTCTCATTTCGTGCACATTATTACACTATATTTTTGTGTCACTTTGCTACTTGTTAGAACAAAATTTTCTGTGTTGCTGACAGGTAGCTTATGTTGTCAATGTAACAAAAAATAATATAAAATATATTGTGATGGTGTTAAAGTTTACTTTGAATTTGTAATTTACAACTGAAACAAGCTTTAAATGTTTAAATACTTAATAAAAATTATTTAGATCTGATGATGGGACAGTTACAAATCCGAAGTTGGCAGAAGTTGCAATATGACGCGGCGTGTTGCTTCTTGCTAAATGAAGTGTTAATTTTTCTTCCTGCAAAAAATACTTAAAATTACCATATCGAGTTTGTACATATTGTGTTTTTTAAACCTACCAAGGCCTACCTACGATGATGTGATAAATCTGTGTTTCCATGGCAGGAATAAATATAACGTGTGTTGTGACAGCTGTGTGTGAAAGGGTATTGCTGCGTCTGTTACGCTGGACCAGTGTGTGTTTGATTGTAAATATTGGACGCACAAAATTTATATGTTTTAACCGTAAACTGTTTTATGACAATTAATTATTTGAGTCACGTCTGTGTATCACAATTTTGTAACTTTGCCCTAGGTGTTAAAAACACAATTGTGTAATGTGCTTACGTTTCTGTGATTTAAATGTTTGCCACAATCCCAACAAATTATTAAGACTAGCCAAAAAATTTTAAATAATTAAACATAGTAAAAACTAAGCACCCATGCAAAGAAATATGAGCAGAATAAAAGTAATGGTAGGCCTATTTGTCTACATATTCACCATTATCTTTTAAGTTTGTTGCTGCTACATACAAAAAATAAGTGACACGAGTTGCATTCTGAATTTACTGTCTTTTTTTTTTTTTTTACTGGTTGCTTCTTTGTTTTAATATTTATTCCAGCTGAGGCCGTCGTTTTCACGAAATAACCCATCACATATCAGTAACAAGAGGTTCACTGGGAATCTGGCTTCATCCAGCACAATTCTGCCATTACATGCAACTGCACACTCTTGACCTTGGCACCAATAATACAAGCACCACTCCACATTTCCTTTTTGTGACCATCTTTTGCCAATATTTCCAATAGACTTGCTTATTACTAATACCTTAGCACCTGTGTCAAATATCACCCAGAATTCCTGCCCAAATTTGCTCATATTTATAACTGATGAATTTATCACAGTCACTTGCCATGCTGGATACGAAAATTTCATGGTTTGTCACTGTCCTTTCTGGTATTAAACCTCATCTGGCGTTGCACTACTTACAAGGAGAACTCTTTGGTTAGAACAAACACAACCACATCAAACTTCAGTTATGTCACTTATGTACTACTTACTGATTTCAATGGTAATAGTTTCTTTTCTGTAAAACTCCACAGTTGATCAGTAGAGGTCTCTGAAGACAAAGTGCCACTTGGAAGTATAAAGAGTGGATCTGCATGAAAATAATGAACATAAAACCTTTGACATTCATAACCTCATTACAAGTGGCTAAGGTGTGCAAATGCATATGGGGGCTTTCTGTAAAATGATCAATGCAATAATCATTGCTGCAAAATGAGCAAATAATAAATGCAACATTTAGTTAACCCACAAAATGCACACTCACGAATGTTAATGTTGAAAACTATGAGATTTTGCACATGTTCACCACAGTGGTAACAAGCTTTCTGCCTTGCGTAAACATGAGTAGAGAGATCTCCTCACGCACACAGATTATTGTAGATTACGAAATGCATTTTCAGAATTAATATTTTATAATATAATTTTGGCTGCAGCATGTTTGAATAAAGTTTAATGTAGTCCATTTTGCATAAATTTTACTTTGTCTGAAAAAAAAAAACATCTAGAGGTTGAACATGTTCCAAAATTGTTTGTAGAATGATTTTTAAATGAACATTTTTCCCCGAAAGACTTCTTGAAATATTTTTTATCCATATGTCCAGAACAGGAATAAGATAATAAGAGGGATTTGTTAGACAGGTGTGTATTCGAAACTAGCAAAAAATAAAAAAATTCTGAAGACGTCCTTTTATTATCTGTTTGGTGGTCACCTTTGTTAGATTTCACTTGCCAGATGAGGTCCAAATTTTCCATTTTTCAAAGACTGGTTTAAATTTGAGTGTTGCATAGCTGCACAAATTTAGACCATATTTAATAAAACAATTATGCAAATATTTCTTTATTCCATGGTAAAGCCATTATTTCCTGGAGGTTGGGTGTGAACCATTTCTGATCTGGTCACCTTGTCACATTACTATGACACCTTGAGTGTTCATAGCCATCATGAACCCTAGATGTCTGTAGTTTTATCCATCCAAGAAGCTAACAAGCCATCTCATCCATATTTTCAGAATTAAACAATTAAACATGTATGTCATGTTCAGTCTATTCATTCATACATATAGTGGAAATGTGTTCCATGTGTTTTCCACTGGTCTTCACCATGTTTCCTTGAATTTTCTTCAGTATTTAAAACTCCGAAGCATCAGTTTCAGTTATTACTTTTCGTGGCATTTTTGCAGCATACACCTCAGATTACAGAACTCCTCTTATGGCAGAATATATGGAGTTGAGATCAAGTGACCATTGTGCCAATTCCATGGGCCCCTTCTAGTTAGCATTTGGGAAACACATAATTGAGCCAGTGAATAATGTGGCTTACAATTGTGCACAAACCATTTAGAACAGTTGCAGATCATGCATCTGCAACTTTTTCATCACCCAGCATATGGAAGTAATTTTCTCCACATGCTGGGGATTTAAATGAAGCCTTTCATCTTGCTGTTGGTGAACCAGTAGTGATCTTGTTCCCCTCTTCTGAGAACACGCCCTTTCAAGAATCTGGTTTGGGAACCATTCAGACATTTGAATGTACTGCTGTCAGTCTCAACTTGATGATGCAGAAAATGCAACCTGTAAAATTGAATTTTTTGCTTCTCAGAGCCGTCTGCAGTGTGGGAAAGCCAAATTTGGTGCTCAGATGCCTCACTAATATTGTAGGACTGGTTTTAAACTTAGCAATCACTGCAGTTTATAGCTTTCCACAGTGCTCCTTGATCATGAACCAGTTATATTTTGAGAAAAATTTTTAGCTGTGTTACAATTGCACTGTGACTTTTTGTTACCATCTGTGAATGTTTCCTGTTGAACTGTTTTACCACTTCTCTTTGCATCCATCCTTCCCATTCACGAAGTAGAAATATCTCGACTTTGGTCTTCCTTTGGCCATAGCACATCTGTGTTTATAGGACAATACCACAATTGGTTCCTCACTTAATAGCCGTACAGTACATATACAAATAGAAATTGAAAATTTGAGTTATTATTCACTGTTAGCTGGTAAGAAATGACATCTTTCAAACAAATTTATATGAGCATGTTGACACTATCAACCATAGTTTTATGTTTTTCAGTCTGAAATATAGAATAGTATTAAAGAAAACTTATCATAAAAATTTCTTAAACAATTTTTGTTTAAAAAAGTTTTGAGCAACTCTGTTTTGCTAGAATGCTTAGATACAGTTCAAGATTGTATTGCCAGGCATTTATTTAGAATAAATCGGAAAGTTTTCTTTACTTTGTAATTTTTTTTTCATATTCATGCATTTATTTTCTATAATTTGTACATAAAATATTTTGATAATAATATTCAAATATAATAAGAACCACTACTGTGGCATGTAAGAAAACTTCCTTAAGTTGAAAGAGTGCAACACTCATCCGAGACCAAATCAGTTAAGGTACAAAACCGACCATATTTTTAAACATCTCTCTATAAGCTTTTAAAAATACATAAGTGTGTATTTCAAGTACTCTTGCGTAACTGCTCATAGAAGTTGTGATATTATTAGAGACCACAAATCTAATTTTTCATGCCTCAAAACAAATTTAAATACAATAAGCGTAATTGGTGTGTGTTTTCAGAATTTATTCCAAAAAAATTATGAGTTTTAAAAAGTAATGCAAAAACATGTCCTGAACTTTTTTTTAGAGCTTTAACTGACCATCACAAAGTGCCTACAAATAGTATTCATGCTGTGTGTGTGGTTCTTTCAACCTTTCTAAACAGAGGATCCACGACAGGCTGGTGAAATGCTTTCCAGCTAAATAATTCTTAAATCACACCTGCTAGAACACCCCAACCACTCTGCAGATTCGAGAAACACTTGGGTTTATTATTTTAGTTTCTTTTTGTATGATGGCAGAGTTTGAGTATGCCTTGTTTTAAAACAATAACTGTCTCCTATTATTTCTTTATTATACAGCAAACTCCTGATTTTCTGGGAGGTTCACGGATTACCAATATTCACGTTGAAAGCATTGGGGGGGGGGGGTGATTAGGCCTACATACTGTACATGCAGGTTATGTAAACAAATAATATAGTCATATAAGAATTCAATATTTGACAGCTAGTGTGTGGCAACATCATAAATGATATTAACATCATCAATGATATTAACATCATCACATACACAAAATCCTGCATCAGCAAATCAGATAAATATGCAGCCAGGAAGGAAATCGTAGACCAAATGTTTATGTATTTTATATTGTTACAAAACGACTGTTATTATTGTAAAAGATTAAACTTCATTCTAGAAAAATGTGTAGGTGTTTTAACAAAATGGAACACCGTATGCGATAGTTTAGCTTTGTTTGTCTCTTCTTCGTAGGCTGTAGCTAATACTCTGCTAACGTCAGCACGTGCATGCTTCATATTAATAGAAGAGTCCGTACATCTATCGCAGAGTGTTTTTCAAAAATATTTCTACATTAATTTGACGTTATATATTTTAAACTCTAGTTGTTCCGAGCCCGCCCGAGATGAAAAATTTACTTTTAAAATGACGCAATAGAAATACTTTTGCGACACTAGTGAATTAGGTGACCGTGCTGCCATCTGTTGGCCAGTGCACACTGCTTGCTTTGGAAACCACACCCCTCTAATGCAAATATGCTAACAAATTTTCCGTGAACTCTATAAATATTTTAACTTAACATATTTCCGTATGAAGTGATTTTACTTGCTAATAATTTGAATTCAGCCTGCAATCGCTAACCTTTATGAGACCAGCTCACCATTTTTTTTTGTCCTGACTCCCCTCCCACTTCAGGAACAAAGCAAAAATAAATTTTATTTTTATATTTATTAAAAGTATACAATGTTTGTGATGGAATCATTTTTGTGATAAATAATATTAATGTTTATGTGACATTTTGTCATCCATTTGCATTTGGTGCCACGGTTAATTTATAAATAGCCTCTGCATGTATGAACTACTATAAACTACACAATTTCACCTTTTTGACGAGCAGTCGCCAGTTTTAATTGTGAAATATATTATTATTAGGAATGAAAATGTGCTGTGACAATTTCCCTGAATTCCTAATACTTCCAAGTTTCACATATATTCACTGTTAAAAACGTGTGTAAACATAGTAACAGAACATTTTTAATATTAACATAAATCAATACCGTATTACTTGACTGCAGACTGGTAATTAACAGCGTGTAAATACCAGCATTCTATAATTTGCATTTGTAGTTAGATTTTCAAGCCTAGTTTACATTTATTTGTCCTTTACAAATGTTATTTTTAATTTTCTCTTCATTCACATTTTACAGGCTGACATTTATTGGGACTTAATAATAAATTGGTTATTAAATAAAGACGGAAATTTTGTGACCAACTGTTTTTTTGTATCCTGCACATTAGAAAATTTTATTGTGATTTTAGCACCAAATAACAAGCTTACAGTTTTGTATTTGTATCTTTAGCTTTGTGATTTTATTCACATTATTGCAAATTATTCAGTTTTGATTCTATTAAACTTGTACTTGCAAATTGCTGAAATTTGCACTGTACATTTTTGCAAAGAGTCTGTGCTATTTCAGTGGTGGGACCAGTCCTCATTAGGCATTGTACTATTACACTACTGTAGGATAAGCCTGTTTTACATAAATTATGAATACAAAATTACATAAACTATCACGTCGCACATTTTTTGACACATATTCATAGATATTTTACCATGCACTCTATTAACATCTATATGGAGATTACAAATATAATCGTTACTACAATCAAAAGTCCAGCTGTGTAGAGAAGGGAACTGTCAGTGATAGCATGCACTGGTGATTGCTTCCCAAGTCAGCAGGAGATGTGACAGGTTGAGTATAGCATGTGACATAACCTACAGTTGTTGCAAGGAATGCCGTAGCCCTTCCAAAACTATTGTTAGTCCTCATTAGTGACATTATGCTAGGTAAGTACCAGCTGGTTAGAAAATTACCACACTATATTATTTTACACAGCAGAAGTTAAAGTATGGATGTGTGCAATGCAGCACGTGTGTTATTTTCACTGTTCAAGTATGTGCTCTGTGAGGATTAACTGTTTGGTATGGCAAAATAAATGTACGTATAACTTATTCACCATTTAATTCATGTGCTCAAGAAAAATTTGCAAATATTGAGTCATTGCTAATCATCATTGCTAAGCATCAATGTGATTATTACAAAAGAAGCATTATATTTTTAATGTTTAACTACAGATAATTGAAAATAATTTAAAAATGAAAATGTGGCACAGTTTAGTAAATAGGAAATTTGAATTGGTTTTTAAAATCAATGTCTGTAGCTCTAGTCCTGTGAACTCCTCCCCCCCCCCCTAATTCAACCAATTACACAGTGTTTATGACTCTGAGCCAGCGGTGATTTAGCGTGCTTGGTGTTGAAGGGTGTTTCGTCGCACATCCCGTCCAGCCCCACAATGGTGACGGCAGCGGCAGTGGGTCACGGCGGCACAGTGGTATAGCGGAGCCTCTGGTCGCCAGGTGCAACCTCCTGCCTCTCACCACATGTGCTGCTGTGGACTCCACTGTCATCACAATTCTAGTAACAGCGTTCCATGTTCTCCTTACAGCGTGACTGACATTTTCTCCTCCAAGACTTATTACATGCATACACTGTAAGTGACAATTTGAAATTTTTCTGTAACAGAGTTACTGTTCAATATGAATATTCAGATGAGAACAAAAGTTTGGATTTTAAGATGAACAGAATCATGTTTACAAGAAATTTTATTGAGGTATCTTTTCTTGCCAGTTATTGAAGTCGGCGGTTACATGCCAATAATGCATCAGCATTTGGAAATATTTGTTTTAGTAGTGTATATGTAGTTATATTTATATATATTTTTGTCGTATGACACACTCATGTTTCGGTACAAAAAAGGAATATAGCATTGTTAAACTGTTGCTGGTACTATTTAATTGGTTTAGAATGTTATTTTATTGTTATTAACGGATATTGATTGCTCCTGCTGTAGTACAGTTGTACAGTTTATTGTAGGATCAGACATGTTGTGTGCTGTTTATTCTCAACAGTTGCAATCATTTTTTTATATTTATTTTTCAGTTTACTGTATTGTAAATGGCAATGGTCAAGAAAATTTATTTTGTGGAAACATAAATTTTAATTGTAAAATTGTGGGATAGGGGTCTAACTGTTTGTTACCGTTTATAGTGACTATTTACGACTATGCCTAAATACTTTTTCTTGAACTAATTTCAGTAGGTTGTTTAAGTTGAATAGAAATATAGTTAAGTTTTTTCAACTATTTACAGAACTGAAGGTCATCTTTTACTCAGTAATTTATATCATCATGATTTGAAGTCCCTGTATTTATTATAAAGGTGCTGCTTTACACCAGTCATTACAGAAATTCACAATTTCAAACATTGGTTGGAAATTTGTTACCACAAATACTGATATTGCTTGTTCAATTTTGACGTAAATTTCTGATCAATTGCATAGTTGTATTAACATGCTTTGTTTAGCATATGGAGACTTATGGGATGTGCCAATTGTATAAAGTAACCTTTTTAACGCTTTATGGCTATGCCTTATCCAGGAGCTTAGCCTTTCACATTAAAGCATACTTGGGAAGTTAACAAAATAATCTAACTGATTATTAAAGTTAAAGTTGGAATAATAAAAAGTTAACTGATTAAAGTTAGAAGTAAAAACCCATGCAAATTAATTGATTAAAGTTATAACAAAATTAACTGATTAAAGTTAAAAGTTAAAGAACAACAAGAATTTTACAGTTAAAATAAAGTCTCAAAAAAGTTTCTCATCAGTGTTTATTCAGAATATTAAAAAAATCACAATTTACAGTCCTAGAAAGAAATTACCACAATTTAGTTGCTGGATGCCGAATAAGATAGGTCTACTTGTCAAAATGATGAATTAACAATCTTCTACAAAAACCATTTGAAGTAAAACTTCTAAAATAAACTCTTACAGCAGAACTTAACACGAAGCCAGACCAGTGCAGTGACTACAAAAACAATCAAAATGTGCCTGCCGCACTAAGACCATCAACTGTGCAACTATTATGATTTTTTGCGTAACGAGAGATTGTATCAATAGATCACGTCAGTGGCATCTCGCCTACCTCAAAATCGCGTTGCGTGTGACTAATGATGATCTTTGATTCAGTACATAACGTTAGTGCATCAATCTATATATTGTGGTGTGCAACTTGTCGGCTGTCAAATACATTGTTTATTGTTAATTAGTTTTTCAAGATATTAATGACATTTCCATATGTTTAGTTTTCATCTTCGGCCTCCAGACGATTGCAAAGTTAACTAACTTAGTTTTAATCGTTTTAAAATTAACTAAGGAGTTAAAAATTACACACTTTTTTAACAATTAATTTTAATTATTAATTTTTTTTAAACGTTAATTCCAAGTATGCATTAAAGGCCAGCATTTTGCCAACTTTGCCATGGTAGTCTGCTTCAGCAGTTATGAGGATTATTGCACATTTACAAATTAATTTCAGTATGACCACATCAATAACTTAAATATTGACTTGTAGTTCACATTGGGTACTATGCAGGAGCTTTCAAAATGTATCTTATATTTTGAAATTGGGAGATAAAATGTATTTTTTTTTTTGACAGTGTCTCCCTATTTGTTTTATGTACTCAGTTTCTCATACATATTGTTATCTGCAATAATATATATATATATATATATATATTTGTGTAATGGACTTTCAACAGATCAGGGAAACATTGCAATAGTTGAAAAGTCATTGTAGAGCTACAAGGCAAAAACTTTGTTTGAGCTGATTTTGTTGGATGATTGATATTTATTGTAGGACATTATTCTAGCTCAGTTTTAGTGAGTGGAATTCAAAACAATTGGTTTGTTAAATTGGCAAGGTTATAGCTTGTGTTGTTTTTAAATTGAAGTTGAACTATGAGTGTTGAGAAAAAAGGTGCATTTACTCTAAACAATAGTCGATTTACATAACTTGCTTTATGATGATACTGTTCCTAAGCAATGATTATATTGTATGTGACATATTAATGAACTAAGTAAAAGAGATTTATATATAATAGGAACAGGTGCAAGTGGAATGGTATGTGATCACTGCTTTGAGTAATATTGTGTTGTTTTACACTGTCCATTACTTGACATGTTCAAGGGTTTATGTTGGTTAGCCATGTTGCGTCCTAAATCTTTATCTTTCATTCTCTTAAACAAATGGGATGTACAGAAGCTTACTTCTCTGTCAAATGTGATGTAAGTTCTGGAACATTTTGAGAGTGCTTTGTCACAACGAGCTTTACAGTTAAGTAGCAGCTTTGTTGCCGGGCTACACTGTACACTGTAGCTACTGCATGATCTTGAACACTCATTACAAAGGGAAATATGAGGAAAGTGTTGAAAGAAGGAGCAACATATAATGAAGAAACAACTTTTTCAGTTTTTGCATAATTTGTTTTTATTACAGACATTATTTTAAGGGCTGAGTATTCAAATTTCCGTTCACAGATGATTCTGGTTTTGTTTACAGTCATCCCTAAAATAAATATTCTGGATATTATAGCACTAGTAAATTTTTCTTCTGGCAGCACCATTAGTTTTTTTATTGGTGTGTGGTGTTGAACAGTCTGTAAAAAAAGTAAAAATTCAGAATCTTAATGCCTGCATTGTGAAATCATAGAAGACCAGTTCTATTGTAGGCACAAGAGCATGCATCTTTTGTAACCCCCCTCCCCCCTTCACAATCACCAAAAAATTGTTAGTTAATCACTAAGCCATCCAAATGAAATGAGCATCGCCCATGAATGATACACTTTTATCCACTTATAATTTGGTAAAAATCATGCAGATTTCAAAACATTTTTTTTTCTAACTGATAGTGTGGGTGAAACACACTTAGTGATGGTAGAAAAGCAAATGAGCATTTTTGAGATAGTGGTGGTGTCATGTACCTGGGTGGCTATTTACACATTAGGGTTCCCTGGATTGTGTTTAAAGGGGGGTCCTTTTTTACATTTAGTTCAAACCCACAGGTATAAGGTTACCACCAGAGATAGTCTGAGAAGGGGGGGTTGTCACCCTGAATTGCACCCAAGGATGGAGTGTTAGTGGGCTTCTCTTCTGATGAGTGTGGACCCATGGTGCACGTCAAACTGGGTTGCATCAGTGAATACATTTGTCAACTAAGTATATGAACGTTACAGTTACTCTGGCCAATATGATTCATGTGCACTCGGAGAGTGACTCTAAAATATTCATTGCAGGTTGTTCTACTGCTCTCGTTGAGTAGTATCTGTGGAAGGATTACATTGTTTGGTCAGAAACTTGTGGCAAATTTCATTGTAGAACCTGCGATTGTATATTATTGGTTAATGTGCCAAGATTGCCTCCTACCCTGTGAATAACTTACGACTCACCACTGATGAACCACCAAATTGTCCGTGTGGAAACTTGGCAACAATTATCACTCCTTGCGGTATGTGGAACATTTGGGGCCATATTAGTTGTCAACTGAAGCTCATGGATACAAAGAATACATTTATTGTTCACACAGTTACAGTTTTCACATTCCTTTGTAAAATCCACACATGGTTATCATCCCCTTTTATTAGTTACATATAAAGTTTCAGAGTTAGTTCTTAGTTACGATTGTACATATTAGTACCACCTTCACTATAATTCTTGAACCTTCACCGGCATTGCTAATGCTGATGAAGTGGTGGGTGTCTGAAACTGGAATTTGAAGTCATGGATGGAGCACCAAAATCTCATCTGAAACTGGAATTTGAAGTTGTGGTTGGATCACCAAAATCCCAAGTCAAAAACAACATAGAGCTTTCTGTGAATTTTCATTTTGTCTCTCATCCAGAACTTGAAAACATACTTGGTGTTTCTAAAGACAGAATAGGGTACTATATCTACTTTGACACCACACAATCCAGAGAATCTGTGATTTGTGTCACAGTAATTCCTTCATTAATGTACTATTTCTTGTAACCATATAAGTTCTCAGAAATTGAACAAAAAGGTTTTTTTTATGGAATCTTTGATCTTCAAAAGAATACTTTCTGAATGTCTAGGCGACCCATCTTGGAGTTTGCATAGTAGCTGGTCGTAGCTGACTGACCACGGATGGTCAGCTGGCTACAGTCTGACAATTACTGATTATGATTACCTCAGTCACAAGGCTTATAAAGTGCTTTTCTGATGTCGTAGATTATAAAGTAGGTCTGAACTGTTACCTTTTGTGTCGTGCAGAATCATTGACATTTTGCAATCAGCATGTTTCATTTTGGCACAAAGTGGAAGGAATTCTAACTGTGCATGGTGGATGTAAATATCTGGGGTGTCACTGTTCAAGAAAAAAGTGTTCCTTGGTGATGAACCGCTGGCCAGAGTCGATCTGGGGAGCCGTCCAAATTTAGTATACTTATCAACCTGCATTCAAGCAGCCGGAGGAGAGTGTTTCCTTAACCTTACTGTTTCCTGGTCCCAATTTTCAGCTTTCTTGAGCTCTGCCAGCTGTCCATGCCTCAGACACCTTTGTGTTTCTTTCGACAATAAAATGGACTCTAAAGGGAATCCTAGTTCCACGTAATACCTAAACAGTTATCAGACAAAAGTTGAAGGCTCTGTCTCTTACGTGATCTCTTCTGTACTTTCGTTTAGAATGAACTGGCTTAATTGAAATGTTCATACAAAATGTAATTTTCATCCACCAAAATTAATTTTGGTGTATACTTGGAGTTTATAAAACAGAATTTTAAGTACTTGCTCAGAATAGTAGCTATCATGTTTGTTGTACACTTTACAACAGCAAGTCATAAACAGCCAGATGTGTTAAAGAGATGTCTTGCCCTTCATGCACTCAGAACCCTTGGTACTGCCTAGTAAATCACAGTGATGCTAAAGAATGCCATTTGGGCTGTTATGTAAGAACTTTGCTCAGTATGGAACTCTGAGCTCTGTGATACATAGCACATTTTGTGTTCCAGTAGACAAATTTGAAACCCAACAACAAAAATAACATCTACACATTAAGCCACCCTAAAATTATTGGTAATAATGCAGCATGATCTAATATATGCTGTTTATTACGATTGTTCTTATTTCCATACAGAATAAAGCAAAGTTGCCAACTTGTTGTTTCCAGAAAGGGGGCAAGTCTAAAAAACTTTCAGTGGTGGTTGGTGCTCATCTTCATTTAAATCTTACTGTCTCTCTCTCTCTCTCTCTCTCTCTCTCCCCCCATTTTCTCTTAAATACCTGAATTGTATTTTTGCAGAAACAACTGTGCATCTATACAGCACTTACTTCGTTCATGTGGGCCAGGGTTTTAAATGTTAAAACAAAATAATTTTAATGAAATATTGCTGTTTTTGGTTGTGTACAGACCTTTAAACAAGATATCTTTAGAAAAAAATTAGGCAAGCAGTCTACAATAAGTTAGTTATAAATACTTATTACAAGATGAAGTAGTAACCAACCACTGTCTTATCAACCCAGGGGAGCGACGCCCCTCCTGACTAGATGGGTGACCGCCTTCCCCCCCTTTTTTTTTTTACTCAGCACCTATGGGAAAAAGTAACATATCAAACTTGGCATTTTAAATTTTGTAATAGTTTAAATATATACTTGTGGAAAAATTGCAGTTACAGTGTAGCCTATTTGTTATTATTTATCATAAATTATTGATATTTTTGAGACCTCTTTGGATTTCATAAATACATTATTTTAAACAATGTAACCTCTGTTATAATTGGCAAATGATATATGAGCCATTGCCATTTGTGATCTAAATTATAAAAATTATTTATGTATTAATTATTGTGATAGGGTAGTGTTTAGAATTTTAGTTGATTATTAACCAAAGATACAATTTAAGTATTAGAGATTTTAGAAAATGTGCATTCCACTTTAGCATAAGGGAATTCTCTCAAAAATGTATGGGAATTGTATATAATAAAATGTACATAAAGTGTGATGTTGTGTATTAGTAAATCTTGTTTCCAAAAGATGGCCTACATAAAGTACGGTAGTATTGGCATAAAGAAAGATATTGTAGCTTTTACAGCTTTAATGAGTTGAAGGTAAACATTTCTATTGAATATCTTGAATTATAGTTATAAACTGGAATAAATTTGCTGTATTGAAACCATTACTAATTATCTGCACACTAAAATAATTCTGAACTTAGAGAAAGTCCTCTTTGTCAATATATTTTCTTTCGAATTTTACTGTGGAACCTCTATGTTATTGAACCAAGATGGATTGAATGTCCATATCCATGGAACAAATTCTGTAGTCCCATTTTTTATTTATCTGAATTTCAAGACCACATTCATTGAAAGTCTACATGTTTTGAAATTTTTTTTCAGTCCCCTGAGAAACCATGAATAGAGAATCCATTGAATATAAGGTCTTATAATGTTATTTGCAGTAATACTTTACATTGTGATCTCGGGTAGTGTGATATTTTTGCAAATATCGTAAAGGGTATATTACACAATGTGGTAAGGGTAAATACACATACTTTAACATTAATCACTGCAACTTTTGTGTTGTCTCTCAAATATGCAAAATGTAATGTTGTGGGTATGTTATTATTTTCTGTAGTCTTTTCTTTTTTATGTTGTTTTTTTTGCTATACTAGCATTTTTTATAATCCACATTGATTAGTAATGACATTGATATATAGTGCAAGTGTTAAAATAACATTATTATAATTCTAAAAATTACAATTTTAAAATAATTTTTACAGAAAAATTTTAACTATCTTTAATTTTGGTGTTTAGGTTTTAAAGCCTTCAGAATACTAACTATCAATATTGTAGCTACTAAATTGTACATCATAAGGGTGAGGGGAATATTGTTGCAACCGTTTTAGTAGTTTGTACAGTTTTCATTTTTTTAGTCAAAAAATATTTTCTTTCCAAGATGAAACTCTACATTTTAGAAAAACTATTTTCTTGTGTGTCTGCATGTGTGTGAAAAAGAGAGAGAGAGAAAATCAGTTGAACACAAAACTGTGGTGTTTATAGTTTGTTTATTTCAATTTTCTTAGTTTATTTGTGGAACACCTTTAGGTAAAAAAAATTAATTGGTCATATGTTCTTTTTCAACATTTTGGATGACGGCAGTAAAATTGCATGTCATAATGGTACTAACACCACATTCCACATGCATTTACTTCCACACACATGCAATTACAGTAGAACCTCACTAAAATACCCCATCACTGTTTCCAGAAATAAGGTCGCCAAAGATGTTTTGGGAAATTTGTTATCAATTTTGACCCACTCCAAGCCCTATGTCATAATTTGCAATTTATTTGCCTGCAGTTGGTGTTAAATTGCCTTCCCTAGCATGAAAATAACACGTTTTGTATTTAAATAAAAATCTATTTTAATTGCAGATGTCATCCGAAAAAATATATCCTAGAGGTGTATACTTAGTGTCACCTTGTCTTCCAATATGTTAAAAACATGGAGTGATACTGGGTTTTACCAAGCATTGGAAGTCCATTTTCAATTGTCTTTGGCATAAAATTGTGATTTTTGCATGTAATATTAATTTAATTCAGTAATTGGACATCGTCCGAATAAAATTATCTCCTAGATGTGTGTATTTGACTTCTTACAAAAGTTTAAATATTGCAAGTGTGAAGTACGTTTTCAGTGGCTTCTAGCAGGAAAATCAGAGGAATGGTTACTGAAATATTAATTTATTTTTGAATAAACATATCCTGGAAGGACATATAAAACCTCTTTGTTAAATAATGTGTAAGCACAGAGCAGCCATAAATAAATGTGACAAGTTGGTGTTATTAATTACTGAAGGCTTTAAACAAACCAATTTTAATTACTATTTATTAGCGTATATGTCAAAAATTACAATTTTTAAAATTAAATATTAATATTTACTTAGAAAGGTGATGTATGGATTGACGAGATTTGATTGCCCTGAAGTTATGTTGCTAATTGCTTCAAATACGCTGGATGACTCAGAACTGGGGGAGGTGAAGGTGGCTCTCGCCAGCTGACTGCATACACAACCTGCGAAGCATCTACAGACAAAACCCATGAACTGGTTGCAACCTCCCACCACCACCACCACCACCACCACCACCAGCAAACTTTATGCACAATCAGTACTGCTCTCCCGACACGTACAGCTACGCCCACAGATTACATGCATTTTCACTACTGTATTAATTATTATTAACACAAATGCATAGTGAATATTTTGATTTAGTTATGGGCAGGACAATTCAGCTGGGCGAATCAATTTGTTTCGATCAGTTCAGTATAATGATTTGTTCGAAAGAATTGTTCTTTTTGTTCTCTTTAGTATTGACTCCTCCTCACTTTCGGGTATTCATTATCTCTGCTTCTCGTTTTCGGCTCATTCTCCATTACACAGTGGTTATCAGTTATTCCTTTAGTTCAGCGCTTCCCAACCTTTTTCATCTCCCGTACCCCTTGNCCCCCCTTCAACCAAATATTCATACCACCATAAAATAAATGTTTTTGACATTTAGTAATGTTTTTAATCGTTAAAAGGTAATAAAAGATGCATCATATATGAAGTATTGATTTTATTTGCAATCCAAAATTTAGTTTAACAATGAAATTACATCCAAGCATAATGAATAACTTTTTCTCATTATTTTTAAAACATATTATTATCATGAATGTTTTATAAGAAAAGTATTTGTGATGAAAAGATAACTCAATGAGATCCTTGAGCTTGGATGCCAGAGCTCAGCTTCTTAAATTCCGGTTCAAATGATAAGTACAGTCTCAAATCAGGAGCTGCTTGAAGCTTGTTTCGATGTTTAGTTTTGATGAAAGCATACGAAGAAAAAGCCATTTCTACAAGTACGGAGCTTGTAAAAGGCAACAAGTATTTCAGGACTTTACAGCTGAGACTTTTATATTCTGTCCTCACACATGCCCAGAACTCAGTGAGATTTGCATGTTTGAACTCAGATTGCAGAGACGAATCTGTTGACATTTCTATCAGTTCTTCTTTCTGCGAGATTGACAATTTGTTAGCTTGCTCAAAAAAACATTGATCAAAAGGATTTGAAATCGTTATCTTCACAGCTTCACTCAGGAAAGTAGTGCCTGAACTCCTAGTGGGAGACTATATCGGATTTCACTTCTTTGGACAGTTTAAGATTGTTCTCAGCTAGGAAACTGTGAAGAGTGTTGAACGCTTCACTCTGATCCTTGATGATACAGGATTCCCAAAGGCGTAATTTCTTAATCCATTGATTCAATTTTGTCAGCAACTTTGAAAATTATAATCAAACTATTTTTTAATCCTAAATTTAGTTTATTTATTCCTGAAAAAACATCACTTAAGTATGCAAGCTGCTGAAGCCAATTGCAGTCAAGAAACTTGCAACCCAACTCAAAAGGGTGATCTGCAATAAAAACTTGGGTTTCATATCTCTATTCAAACAATCGTGTGAGTACTTTCCTTCGAGATAACCACCTTACTTCTGTATGAAAAAGCAATGTGAAATGTAGGCTGTCCATTTCTTCACATAACAATTTATATAGTCTTTATTTTGTTGCGCTGCTCTTAATAAAGTTAACAATTTTCAGACTGATTGAGCACTTCTTTCAATGAACCAGGAAGAGGTTTTGAAGCTAAGCTTTGTCTATGAATGGCGCAATGGCTCCAAGCAACATGGAGAGCTATTTCTTTGATGCGACCGCTCAAGCCTTTGTAACAACCTTACATAGATTTGCCACCATCAGCGTAAACACCACAACAATTTTCCCAATTTATCTCATTTTCATAGAAATAACCCTGAATAACATGAAATATGTCTTCACCTGTACATTTTCCAGTAAGAGGGTAGCATAGCAACAGATGTTCTTCAAGCACATTACCATCCAGGTATCTTGCAATAACAAGCAAAGTTGATCAATTGGAAACATCAGTGCTTTCATCCACTTGAATAAAAAAGAAGGAACTTTGTTTTATTTTTTGAACAACTGAAGATTCAATACCGTCGGATATATCCCCTTTTCATCTACAAATTATATTGTTTGATACGGGAATTTTTTTAATTTTTTGTACATGTTCTTTACCCAACATGCATCCAACAGCATCTTTAATGCAATGAGAAATTAAATTTTCAGTAATTGTATGGTTTTTACCGCTTTTAGCAATACGGTAACTGATTCTATATGAAGCTTCGACTGCATTATCATTGCCTTTGTTTGCAGATGACAAAAATGAAGTCACTTGAGGGCCTTTTGATAGTCGTTGGAAGAAACTAATGTCTGTTTGTTTGTAATTTGGATGTTTTGTATTTAAATGACTTATTAACAGAGATGGTTTCATACTTCCATTTGATAATATTTCTCCACATACAACGCACAATGGTTGACAGTCATCATCACCCGGGAATGAAAACCCATATCTCCAGTATTCATCAAGATATTTTCTTTTCTTTGCAGGTGGGGGAGCATTGTTGTTTCGAGATCTTTTAACAGAGCTTATCTTATCTCTTACCAGTGAAGGACTCTGTTGATCAGTTAATACACTCTACTCCGATTGCGATTGTAAATGAGACTGCTTTGAACTGCAGCTTGTTGCTGACAAGTCACCAGACTGAATGTCTAAGCTAGGTGCAGGGGTATTTAATGTTCCGGTTTTCAACCACTTATCCATCTTAACACTAAATTAATAACGATCACTAGGATTATGTTTATGTCCTCAAAACACCAGAAGGAAAAATAATAGCAAAACGTGATTGTACGAAAGGCTGATAGTACTTCTTACTCACTTCACATCATACGAGACACTGAAGTGGTGGTTTGTTTTATAGGTAGGTGGGGAAAACCCGGACGTCTTATCACTGTATGACTCGTGCGACTCTACTTCGACAGTCATCTCTCTCAATATCCCTTGACCTAAGCACGCAAGCACATTCTCAGACCGACACATCTGCATATTTTAGTTTCAAAATATTGATTTCCGCCATTACAGATATTTTTTTGCGTACCCCTAGGCTATGTACCTTTGCTTTAGTTAAAACAATTGCTAAGTGACTATATTTTATTTTTGCGAAAGATATTGTATGTGAACTATGAAATTCTAAACTACCACTTGGCATTGTCGGGTGTTAAGTTGCAAAACATTGGGCATGCAGGTGGTGTCTGTCAGACAGATAGTAGTAACACAATGCTTATTGTGAAGGCCATCCCCTCTCTCTTTTTCGCACTTTTTTACAATCTCTGATTACTCTTGATTCAAGATTCTTTTACGAACGAATCATACTTTCTGATTTTTTCTTCCTCTCCGCCTTTAATGATCTTTTGGTTCATGTTCTACTTTTGAATCGACTCAAAAGAATCTATTTGTTTTGCAGCGAACAAATCGTAGGATTTCGTTCATGCAATGATTAGTTCATTTTGAACTAATTATATAGTGAACAATCCACCACTACTGCAGTTATACAGTGAACTCTTGATGTACTGATAAACTGTATCCATAGTTATTTTTCAGTGGTCCCGGCAAAATTCCTATATAGGGTGAGTCGATAATGTATGCTAACCCGGCATGAACGGAATCCTTAGGAAAAATAAATAGGGAGATATGTATTTACAACATATGGCCTAAAGTGATTTCTGAGGGTGGCAGAGGTCCTGAAATGTTGCGATTGGAAATGTGTTATGCAACTATAAATTGGAAACCACTTACTAATAAGCGATGAAAATTGGCATACACGCAAACGTTTACAAGGCAGCCTAACATTCAAAAAGGTGTTTCGGAGATTACACTCCTTCATACATTAAATAGGGGTTGGCACCCTCCATTTGCTTAGAACTTTGTAACTCTTCACTTGAAGCAATTTGAGATGAGATGTTAGTATACAGCATGCAAAAAGCAATAAAAAAGGTTGCCTTGTTGGTAGTATACGCTGATCCCGACCGTTAAAGGAGAAATCACATGTTTAGTTGGATGGCAGCTTAGTAGATTAGTGGTTTCCTGGGACGTAGGCAGCCTGCACCACTGCCGTGCAAGACGCGTGACCTGTCCTATGGCAACAGGTTTGCAAGACGTGAATGGCTGAGAAGTTACTGCGGGTGCCTCATTGCATTGGTTCCTGTTTTCGTACCAATTGGCGATGAGGTTGCCTGTCTGCTAGCATTGTGTTGATAGTTTACACAGCAGATAGATCTTCAGAACGTGTGTGATGGGGTGGGGTAATGAAGAAATGAGGGACATGCAACTCACGTATGGTGAAATGCATGTGTAATGCATCAGCCGCGTGTCGACAATACGCCGGAAAGTTTCCAGCTCGACATTTGCCTGTTGCACGTGCATTCACTTCTGTTCATTGGCGTTTGGACTACGATCTGCCACAATTACTTGAAGATGAATCACTGAATCTATGAGAAGACATGTGGTACATGCACAGTTGTGCACCAGCAAATTTTAGTTGCACAGCAAGGCAGTAAGTGCATGCGCTGTACTGAGCACGATGGGTTGGCAGAGGCGAGATGGCCATATCTGTCTTGTAAACATTTGTCTGTATGCAAATTTTCGTTGCTTAATTGCAAGTGGTTTCCAATTTACAGTTGCATAACACATTTCCAATCGCATCATTTCAGGACCTCTACCACCCTCAGAAATCACTTTAGGCCCTATGATATATGTGTTTTCCTATTTATTGGTCCTAAGTATTCTGCTCATGCCGGGTTAGCATACATTAACGACTCATTCCGTATAAATAATTTATGGTTAACATTATAAAAAAATGAAGAAAAAAAAAACAGTTGTAGATTTTCAGCTTTATCACTTGGGATTGAAATGGTGTTGAAATAAAATGGCCGAAGGTAACCATGTTGACGATGGAGAACATACATTTGTCTGGTATTTTGCTAAATGAATTACAAATGTTTAGAAATATTGCAAACTAAACTGAGTACATGAAGCAGAGTACAGAAATCTGGTTAAAATAGCTTTTGAAATCCCCTCCAATATGTTTTTCATAATGACATAGAAAGACTAGAAGAATTTGTCATTTTTGCAATAGTTTTAAAACATTTTGCAAAGTTTTGGGTAGATCCTCCATTACATGGAAAGCTTGCATTTTCCAAGTTATTGACATTCTTTTCCAAACAGAATTTCAATTCAATGTTCTAGTGCCATTTCATCATATATCACATTTGCCAGTCATACACAAATGGAATGCCTGGAGTCTCAATCGAAAGTGCATGTACCGATAAACTGTATCCACGGTTAATTTTCTGTTTCCCCAGCAAAATTCCTATATAAATAATGATACAATCGCCAGATTTTATCGTTTATCGAATATTGCATCGTTTGAAATATCTTTCGGTCCCGTCACTTAAGATTTCTTGCAATGATCTTTTTTTAAGCTGGTTGTTTATGTAAATGTCTAATAACTGGTTGTGAAATACGTTAAATGTACTACCGTTCATCACCACTGCAACCCACCGGCATGGTACCCAGTTCAGCTGATGGTGTCGACGACTGCGAGTCGCGAGTCTGGCATACTCTCCCCTTACAGACCTGATGAGAGAGGAAGCAGTTACCTAGCAACCAGCATGGCATCTTTGCATATATATATATATATATATATATNCTCTACATATACACACACACACTGTGCGTGCTTGCTTGTTCTCCTGGCATGCCTGGCGAGATGGGAACCGGTAGAGTACATGAAGCATAAAATAAAACTAATCATGTGGTGTCAGTTTGACGCACGACAGAGTGACCAAGTACTCTGTCGGGTCTGACCTCTAACATGGTCACCACAGCATGGCGTATGCGGCAGTAATCTGATCATGGAAATTTGATCAAGATTATCCGTCAAATAGTTGCACCTACCAACACTAGTATTCCAAAGCAAATGGTTTTGCCTGAAAATGTTTGCAGTACATTTTAGTGAGGAATTATTTTTCGCAACAATGTTTTCTTTTTTGATTAAAAGTTGTGTTTTCCCGTAAGGTTGGTGTTTTATCTTATCTGGCATAAAATCAACATGATTTTAAAACAAAATTTTAATTTAACTCGATGGACAGCATCTTTGCGAATAAAATATGCCTAGAAGCATATACTTGGCTTCCCCTTGTTACCAATAATAGTTTGAACATCAAGCGACTTGTATTACCAAGCATAAAGTTAGTTTTCAGTAACTTCTTGCAGGGACATTTTATATTAATTTATTTCAATAGAGACATGTCTTTATGAATAAACGGATATCCTGTAAGGACTTATTCGACACCTTATGTTGTGNTTTTGAATAAACGGATATCCTGTAAGGACTTATTCGACACCTTATGTTGTGTAATAAGCTTAAGCACAGAACCAAAGATCAGCCTAACTCGCTACAGGCGTAAGTATATGGGAAAATCAGAGGACGAGGTTTTGAATGATTAATTATTGAAGACTGAAAATAAATACATTTTGTTCATCTTATTTTTTTATATCTGTCTCAAAATCACTAGGTTTTTTAAGTGAAATATTATTAATTATTTTAACTGTACATTTGCCACGGGAGCACATTGCTGCCAACGTAAGTATAAATTGCTGGATTGTGAAAGCTTTGACTGTCCTCGGCGATAATCGGCAGAGCCTGCTTCCTCCCCTTACATGACTGGCAGGGAGGGAGATAGTTGCCTAGCAACTAGCGTGGTATCCTTGCACCCTCCCTCTGGGTGCCGACTGGTTTGGAAGTGGAGGGGTAGATTGTTTCACTCCTTCCGCCGCTGGGCTTCTTCTTCTCTGTCTCGTCTGCCGCGAACACAATGCCTAATTGGTAACCTCTCCGTGTGCTCTCAGCTCATCGAGTGCTCATGAGACATCCATAATTTGGCTTGCATTCAGTGTCATATTATTTTTATTTTCAGAGGGTTTGAAAGTTTTGGGTTGGCTTGCAGTCAGTGTCGGATTACAATCTATTATACAGTATCTTGTGAGGTTATATTCTTTATTTAAACGAGTTGAGGTGAAATACTTTTTAATGTGTTATTTACAGTAATACTTTTTAAAAAATTCCAATTTTTATTGTGTTTTTTAGGTATTAGGTAATGTACAGCTATCATTACACTTAATATGAAGTCTAATAAGGTCAGAAGTTGTATTTTATTGATGTACATGTAGGAACCCTCATCTACTGATGTATGGAAATTTTTTGACAGTCCTCTGAAAAATAGTATAAAGGGAGCCAACTGTACAAAGTTAAGTAATGAAGTACTGAAAATTTCTTCTTTCATTTGTAAGCATGATCTCGGTAATAATAAAAATGTACTTACTACTAAAATGTAGACACATCCAATATCCATTTTGTGGAGCATTTAAATTAATAAAAAGGAAGGCAGCTCCAGAATTTTGCAGATTTATGGGTTTGCAGTCAGTGCAAAAGCACACTTAGTCAATGGAATTGCTAACGACAACTGTGTAATTGTTGAAACCAGTTATTGTAGCTAATATTGAGTTGGGGAGCAAGAGTTAAACACTTTCTTGTCTTGTGACAAAACTGTCTACAAGTTGTCTTGTTGACTATTGACCATATTTGGATGTCTATTGAAACAAGCTAAATGATGGTTGAGAATGTTTTCATGAAACTACTGATATTCCTTTAAAATCAAAATATGAACCTTGAGTGTAGCATTATGTTTTGTGACCAGAAGATGCATATCATACTCGCTCATTAGTTTGGTGGTATAAAAACAATTTTTTCATTTATCTAATAATTCTTTATCCAAATTAAGTGATGGATGGAGGGAAGGAATTAACAAATATATATTATTTTCAAAAGGTTGTTCTGTGGAGTTTGGAGCTATATTGACTCTAATCTAGCATGGTCACAAAATATCTTTCATTTTTAAATTTCAGAAATAAATTGGGCTCTTCTGGAGTTTACAAATTTTTTTGTACCGGGTCTTATGGAAAATTACTTCTTTCCGATATCAACCAATGTTTAGGTTACTTGTATTTCTACAGTCGTGGAAGTTTAGGAGTCGTTTACAATCCTATTGTACAATGAGATGTACAATTTAATAATACAACATATGTTGAATCATTATAGCAAACAGTTTTCAATTAACTCCGAGATGCCTTAGATTGATTCATTGTTCAGTGATAAAAAAAAAATTTAAAGTTGAGATTATATTTAGAATTATTGTCTTTATTTTGTATGTACAAATACATATCTAAAAAATTAAATAACTTTTAACATTTATTACTAAATATTATGCACTACACTGTTGACTCCCTTTAATTTTCACCTAGGTCAACTGCTGCCTCTAAATTGGCCAAATGTGGGCAGTTGACATGTTCTGTGGCTTGACTTTGAAAAAAATGGAGTATGGGTTGGAAGAGAAAGTAGTTTTAATCGAGACTACATGGTGGCTAATTCAGGTTGCATACTCAAATCATTTTTTGTTTGTACAGTTCACTTAAAAAATTGGCATAGTAAGTAGGGTATTTACATTTCTTACAATTTCATTATGCAAGTGATTTTAAGCATCAGCTTAGGCTTCCACAAATAAAGTAATGTTGGACACAATAATAAATACTAATACTGGTTTTTTAGTGACTTGCTTTGTTGTACACAGGTCTCCTTTGCGATGTTATTTGGTTTATTTCTCCAAGGATACTATTAATCCACCTATTTTTCTACTTCTTTCTAATGCCGACTTTGTACATACTGTTCATTGTACTTACGATTTTTTATAAATACATACGACATGGTAAGCCAAAGCATATAAAATCATCGTGGTAAAGGAATACAAGTGAAATCGCCATCTGTGCTGCTCCCTGGTGATNGTAATAAGCTTAAGCACAGAACCAAAGATCAGCCTAACTCGCTACAGGCGTAAGTATATGGGAAAATCAGAGGACGTGGTTTTGAATGATTAATTATTGAAGACTGAAAATAAATAAATTTTGTTCATCTTATTTTTTCATATCTGTCTCAAAATCACTAGGTTTTTTAAGTGAAATATTATTAATTATTTTAACTGTACATTTGCCACGGGAGCACATTGCTGCCAACGTAAGTATAAATTGCTGGATTGTGAAAGCTTTGACTGTCCTCGGCGATAATCGGCAGAGCCTGCTTCCTCCCCTTACATGACTGGCAGGGAGGGAGATAGTTGCCTAGCAACTAGCGTGGTATCCTTGCACCCTCCCTCTGGGTACCGACTGGTTTGGAAGTGGAGGGGTAGATTGTTTCACTCCTTCCGCCGCTGGGCTTCTTCTTCTCTGTCTCGTCTGCCGCGAACACAATGCCTAATTGGTAACCTCTCCGTGTGCTCTCAGCTCATCGAGTGCTCATGAGACATCCATAATTTGGCTTGCATTCAGTGTCATATTATTTTTATTTTCAGAGGGTTTGAAAGTTTTGGGTTGGCTTGCAGTCAGTGTCGGATTACAATCTATTATACAGTATCTTGTGAGGTTATATTCTTTATTTAAACGAGTTGAGGTGAAATACCTTTTAATGTGTTATTTACAGTAATACTTTTTAAAAAATTCCAATTTTTATTGTGTTTTTTAGGTATTAGGTAATGTACAGCTGTACAGCTATCATTATACTTAATATGAAGTCTAATAAGGTCAGAAGTTGTATTTTATTGATGTACATGTAGGAACCCTCATCTACTGATGTATGGAAATTTTTTGACAGTCCTCTGAAAAATAGTATAAAGGGAGCCAACTGTACAAAGTTAAGTAATGAAGTACTGAAAATTTCTTCTTTCATTTGTAAGCATGATCTCGGTAATAATAAAAATGTACTTACTACTAAAATGTAGACACATCCAATATCCATTTTGTGGAGCATTAAAATTAATAAAAAGGAAGGCAGCTCCAGAATTTTGCAGATTTATGGGTTTGCAGTCAGTGCAAAAGCACACTTAGTCAATGGAATTGCTAACGACAACTGTGTAATTGTTGAAACCAGTTATTGTAGCTAATATTGAGTTGGGGAGCAAGAGTTAAACACTTTCTTGTCTTGTGACAAAACTGTCTACAAGTTGTCTTGTTGACTATTGACCATATTTGGATGTCTATTGAAACAAGCTAAATGATGGTTGAGAATGTTTTCATGAAACTACTGATATTCCTTTAAAATCAAAATATGAACCTTGAGTGTAGCATTATGTTTTGTGACCAGAAGATGCATATCATACTCGCTCATTAGTTTGGTGGTATAAAAACAATTTTTTCATTTATCTAATAATTCTTTATCCAAATTAAGTGATGGATGGAGGGAAGGAATTAACAAATATATATTATTTTCAAAAGGTTTTTCTGTGGAGTTTGGAGCTATATTGACTCTAATCTAGCATGGTCACAAAATATCTTTCATTTTTAAATTTCAGAAATAAATTGGGCTCTTCTGGAGTTTACAAATTTTTTTGTACCGGGTCTTATGGAAAATTACTTCTTTCCGATATCAACCAATGTTTAGGTTACTTGTATTTCTACAGTCGTGGAAGTTTAGGAGTCGTTTACAATCCTATTGTACAATGAGATGTACAATTTAATAATACAACATATGTTGAATCATTATAGCAAACAGTTTTCAATTAACTCCGAGATGCCTTAGATTGATTCATTGTTCAGTGATAAAAAAAAATTTTAAGTTGAGATTATATTTAGAATTATTGTCTTTATTTTGTATGTACAAATACATATCTAAAAAATTAAATAACTTTTAACATTTATTACTAAATATTATGCACTACACTGTTGACTCCCTTTAATTTTCACCTAGGTCAACTGCTGCCTCTAAATTGGCCAAATGTGGGCAGTTGACATGTTCTGTGGCTTGACTTTGAAAAAAATGGAGTATGGGTTGGAAGAGAAAGTAGTTTTAATCGAGACTACATGGTGGCTAATTCAGGTTGCATACTCAAATCATTTTTTGTTTGTACAGTTCACTTAAAAAATTGGCATAGTAAGTAGGGTATTTACATTTCTTACAATTTCATTATGCAAGTGATTTTAAGCATCAGCTTAGGCTTCCACAAATAAAGTAATGTTGGACACAATAATAAATACTAATACTGGTTTTTTAGTGACTTGCTTTGTTGTACACAGGTCTCCTTTGTGATGTTATTTGGTTTATTTCTCCAAGGATAGTATTAATCCACCTATTTTTCTACTTCTTTCTAATGCCGACTTTGTACATACTGTTCATTGTACTTACGATTTTTTATAAATACATACGAGATGGTAAGATGCAAAGGAGTACAAGTGATGCTTTGTAAGCCAAAGCATATAAAATCATCGTGGTAAAGGAATACAAGTGAAATCGCCATCTGTGCTGCTCCCTGGTGATNGGTAAGCCAAAGCATATAAAATCATCGTGGTAAAGGAATACAAGTGAAATCGCCATCTGTGCTGCTCCCTGGTGATGTGTAGTAAAACTACTTACAAAGCATCGTGATACAGTTAGTGGCAGAGATACATATGCACTAGTATTATTTTGCCACTGCGATTTATTTGGTAAACAAATGATGCATCATACTGGCTGTCTGCTGTGTTCTTTGTCTATGGTGCTAGGACTGAGGTATGTATAGGCATAATATTCATTCTAAAACTGTTTGGCAGTTATAAGTGGTAAACCTTAGGAGAAGCTGACATATCAGGTGTAATTGAATAAATGATAAACACCAGAATGGGGTAGATGAGTACAAATGGAGCATATTTCATCGAGGAACTAACTGTCTAATGTCCATAGTTAACTACAGTGGCAATGTGCAAAGGCAGGTATGCGACTCTGTGTACTTGGCATGTTAAACAGTTTGTGTGCAGTTCTGCACACCTGATAACACCGCTCGGTACCGCATGGTCTCAGTCTCTGTGGTGCTACATTCCTCTAGTTCCTGAGAGCTTGTTAACGGAGTACTTGGAGGATGTTCCTTTAGGTGCTCGTGAGGTGCTGTGGTTGTAGCAGGATGGGGTCCTGCCTCATTTAGCCATTGCTGTTCGCTGGCACCTTGACGTGCACTCTGAACCGTAGATACACCATCTAACTTTTGGCTGTGAGGCAACATAAAATCGATGGTGTATGTCACACCACTTGACACGAGGGATGAGCTTATTATGTAGATACAGAGTGCAGTTGACACCATCAATGCCATGCCGAAAATCTTTGCAGGTAAATGTGCTTGGCAGAATGCTTCACCGCTGCATTGCGTGTGGCCAACAGCAGCTGACAATTTGAACAGACACTGTGAGCCCCATGTCTTCTGCCAAAATGTGTAAATAAATTTTCATTTCACTACATTGCCCTTCGCATTATTATTGTGGTTGCATACCTGCCTCTGGACATTGCCACTGCATTTGTGGATTAACTTATGGAAGTTAGTTCCTCGATGAAATGCTCCATTTGTGCTTAATTACCCCACTCTGGTGTTCATTATAATTAATTTGATTACACCCGGTATACTCCAGTTTGGGAAATTATGAATGATAATGGTAAGTTATTGTCGTCTGTTCTGTTTATTATGTTTAAAAGTAAATGCTGTTGTGCTATAATATTAATGATAACATTACATATGTTTTGCAAGTATTTTCAAGGATTTCTATTTAAATTAAAATATAGTACATACATTATTAGCCATTATCAGTGTGCAGTTAAACTCTTGGTTACAAGACATCAATGTTAACAATAAATTTAAATGTGATTTTAGGCTTATCTAATAGTATTGGGGATGATAGTAGTGAGGAATTTGTTGTCGGAGAAACCGTCCACAGATGCGGCACTTCAAGTGGATGGAAGAGTTTTGAACATGTGAAAAGACCAGGTGAATGGAAGAGGCAAGTTGCAAAGAGATTGAACAGAGGTGAGAAGTATATTTGACGTAGAAGAGTGGAAAATCATCAGCGTTCACGTCGGAAATATAATAATCAGTGCCGATACTAGTGTAATGCATATTCTCACCAGAAATATTGCAGGCAATATTCCATTACTATTGGAAACTGTGATCATGGGATCTGTAAAACTTATACTCGTGCATACAAACAAACCCATATTTCAAAGGGTAAAAGAGTAGGTTCAAATGTCAGCAAAAGTGTGAGTATCAGCATTTTTTTATGTAATAAAAGTACATGCAAAACATTTTTCTTGAAAAATTAGTAATAAGAGTTTCATGAATGTGGTACACAAAAAATAGTAATAGTTGAGTTGTGTGTCCCCGACAGACAAGCGAGGATGACAGGAGCCATCTAATAAAACTCGTGTGGAACAGAGCATGTTTGTTAAACAACACATTATTTCTTCCCCGAAATATAGTCATTACAGTAGATCTTGAAATCCAAACACGAGGTGCCTATGCTCAGAATATATCTTGAAGACTATGTTCAAGTTGTGTAAAGAATACTGTGAAGGACATAGTAAATCTCCTGTGAAAGAATCTTATTTCAGGAATATTTTCAAGATTTTTCAATCTTAAATTCCACAAACCTTTACTTATAGAGGTGTAAAATGTGATACTCTGGAGACTATCATTACGGTAGGTGGCTTTGATTTACAAAATTCTCTACTCTACTCTCTATACTCTACTCTTTACATGTGCCAATGCATATTATTGGTAGCAGTTATGGACGTATAATAGTAGTGAACATAATCTTGCAACAGGAAACTGTTGTAGTTATATTTGGCCAAAAAGTTAAGGATCAAAGGGATTTCAAGAAATTGCTTCATCTTTACCCAGTGACATTCGGGGACTGCCTTCAAGTATTACGCATATGTAATACTTGNATTTCAAGAAATTGCTTCATCTTTACCCAGTGACATTCGGGGACTGCCTTCAAGTATTACGCATATGTAATACTTGCATGACATCTGTGCAGGGCAAAAAAAAAAATTGTTTAGGAGTTTTGTTGTCGCCCATACAAACAACACTGGGAATCATAGATTTCTTGTTTCGGGTCACGTGTACATGGAGTGCAATCAACATTTTCGGTTAATTGAAAAGATCGAGAGGAANATTTCAAGAAATTGCTTCATCTTTACCCAGTGACATTCGGGGACTGCCTTCAAGTATTACGCATATGTAATACTTGTATGACATCTGTGCAGGGCAAAAAAAAAATTGTTTTAGGAGTTTTGTTGTCGCCCATACAAACAACACTGGGAATCGTAGATTTCTTGTTTCGGGTCACGTGTACATGGAGTGCAATCAACATTTTCGGTTAATTGAAAAGATCGAGAGGAAAATCCCCCCCCACATTCGTTCAGAATGATTGGATGGATACTATTGCTAAAGCAAGTTTCAAGTTTATGGCCATTTGGATGACAAAACTTGGTTTTGCAAGTATGGACGAAATCAATACAGTAATGAAAAATTGAGTGAAAGATGTCCTGGTTCCATTTCAAAAAGACATCTACATACACATTGTTCTACAAAACCTGTTGTAATGAGCAATATGTTTTTGAAAAGTATGATCTAAAAAACCTAGCGCTGAAAGAGTAAATATACGTTGCCTATCACCGTGTCTCCTCACTTCAAAGAATCACCACAGATCAAGTTTCCAAAATACAAAAAACCTCTGGAATTACTTCCATTCACTCCAGCTTACCATAACGGATTCTTGAGTTCTCTTCCACATGAAGCAAAACGAACAAGAGCAAAAACCTAGGAATGTCCCTCTTAAGAAAAAGTAGTACAGATTATGAAAATGATTTGTTGGATTCAGATTATAATGGTTTTAGTTTTTTTCACACTGTCATATTCTTTTTCATGTAAGCAATGTAAGTTGTTAATAAATAAAATAACATTAAAGCATTCCTAAAACAAATCCTACTGATTAATGTAACTGTTAGAAGCAAAGGGATGCAAGTGCATAATACTGTAGTTTGTTGTAAAATTTTCATAATTGCGTTCATCATTCCATTACTTTTTTTTTTGGGGGGGAGGATAGCAGATTATCCTCTACAATCTCTCTTCCAAAGTTTTAATCAATTTTTCTCAAAGGTAACTGAAGTGCATTTATACCCCTTTGCTTTTGACGGCTTTGTATTTGTTGCTACATTGGAGCATTGCAAGGCAGAACTGATATTAGCATTGTTCATAAAACTACAGTATTCTTTTAAAAATCTTGTGGAAATAATAGCTAGAAAAGTAGGATCAGGTAAATTTTAATAAGGGGATTGTTAGCCATCATGTTATTATAACAACATTGTTTTTCTGTTATGAAGGCAATGGAGTACGTGGGCTGGCCAGGCAGCGCGCAATGACATCACATCTGACAGCAGCCGCATGGTAGTAAACAACTAAAGTGTGCCCACCTCGGGAAAGTATNAGCGCGCAATGACATCACATCTGACAGCAGCCGCATGGTAGTAAACAACTAAAGTGTGCCCACCTCGGGAAAGTATCCACCAGAGTGGTGTCTTTTGTGCCCTGGGAAACAGATCCATTGGCATAGCGAGTGCCTGAATTGGACAGGTGGGCCCATCCCAGACTCGGGAAATAGCGAATAAGGATAGGGTGGAGAACATCCCCCTTTTACAAGACACATCACCGAGACAGCAAGCAGGACCAGACGGATGGGAGTATATCTAGGTCAAATCTCACTGAAGTACGACAACCTGCTCTGAGTTCCAGTTACGTAAATTCTCAGGTGACCGTGGCACTTATATACACACTGCCACTTCCCACAACTTCATCAATGAACAATTGCTACCACCTCACCAATACAATGAACAGGTAAAGACGGTGATATTAGTGACCTACAGTGGTGACACTCAGGAGTGTGGTGTTGCCAATATAACACTAAATATTCGGGATAAAGGCATGGCCATACCATTTTTAGTGACCCGGGACTTGTGGGAAGATGCCATTTTGGGAGTGCCGTGGATAATAGAACATCAGTTTGTAATCGAACTGCCATGGGATTTTTATCCATTTTGGACAAAAACACCATAAAACACTGTATGACCTAGGNTCAGTTTGTAATCGAACTGCCATGGGATTTTTATCCATTTTGGACAAAAACACCATAAAACACTGTATGACCTAGGACTATGACCAACCGGTGAATACCCCTGTCATGTATCTACAGGATTTCAATCACACAGTACCACACAAGTATCAAAGTGCAGTGCAACGATTTTTGCAAGAGAGAATCTACNTCAGTTTGTAATCGAACTGCCATGGGATTTTTATCCATTTTGGACAAAAACACCATAAAACACTGTATGACCTAGGCCTATGACCAACCGGTGAATACCCCTGTCATGTACCTACAGGATTTCAATCACACAGTACCACACAAGTATCAAAGTGCAGTGCAACGATTTTTGCAAGAGAGAATCTACNTCTACAGGATTTCAATCACACAGTACCACACAAGTATCAAAGTGCAGTGCAACGATTTTTGCAAGAGAGAATCTACATGTTCACCAGCTTGGGTCCATTATGCAGCACTACCATAACGGATCACACCATTCCCATCACCCACAAGGAGCCACTCTACACACCACCGAGGGACTGCATGCAGTATCACTGCAACATCATTATTGAACAGGTTAGTGAAATGTTACACGATAGTGTCATTGAGCCCTCTGAGAGCAATTATAATTCTGCTATTACACTAGCACCAAAAAAAGCACAGCTTGTGGCGTTTTTGTTTTTCCACCTTGTCAATGACATCACCAAAAGCACAGCTACACCTGTCATTAACATCCATGGTGATCTTAGCTTGTTGGGGTCGGCAAAAATTATGTCTTCCTTTGACGTACTTTCATCGTTATTGGCAGATACCGGTGTCACCCCGAGACCATCACAAAACAACCTTCACTACCCCAAATAGGAGACTTCACCAATTTTGTNGCAGATACCGGTGTCACCCCGAGACCATCACAAAACAACCTTCACTACCCCAAATAGGAGACTTCACCAATTTTGTGCTATGCCCTTTGGTCGTATGTGTGTCCCCGCAACATTTCAGGCTATGATGTTTCAGGTACTGGACAGGTAGATCGGCAAGTTTGTGACAGCTTATTTGGNATCCCCGCAACATTTCAGGCTATGATGTTTCAGGTACTGGACAGGTAGATCGGCAAGTTTGTGACAGCTTATTTGGACGATGTGGTCATGTGGTGAGACACATGGGAGGAATACTTGGCATCGTGCGTGCTTCGGGAACGAACAGTAGTTGNGGACAGGTAGATCGGCAAGTTTGTGACAGCTTATTTGGACGATGTGGTCATGTGGTGAGACACATGGGAGGAATACTTGGCATCGTGCGTGCTTCGGGAACGAACAGTAGTTGAAACATCCAGAGCTATCATGTGAGCAGCAGCAGTAAGCCATCAATCAACAGGTATGGGAACAACAGGCCCGCTATGNAAACATCCAGAGCTATCATGTGAGCAGCAGCAGTAAGCCATCAATCAACAGGTATGGGAACAACAGGCCCGCTATGTTCACACCTGGCTGCCAACCACCCACCTCCCACCACGGAAAGTCCAGCCGATGGAGTAGTATTTGTATGAGAACACCCTCTGTCTGTAGCGAAACATAACTTCTGTGCAAGGTTCCTGTTCACTGGAGTGAGCCATATACCATCATACAGCATTTGAGAAACAGTACATACCAAGTGAAAGTCGGCAGTCACAGGGTAGCGAAGGTCCATCGCGACGACTTGTGGCTAGCCATAGGGGAAGAGGATGGAGAACCACTACTTCATATCGAGGAGGGAAATAGACTGCAAGAAGGTACGTCATGCTCCCAGATGCCTGGCGCCCATATGTCCAAGGGTTATCGATGGGGTGGCGGGACAAAGTGTGTTGAGCAGGACTGTGTGTAGTCCAGCAGGGCACACCAGACGCTGCTAACCTGATACCCGCCGCCATTTAACACCTTGCCAATATCACCACCGCCACCTTTTGCAATGGAAACACCGCTGTCATTCAGAACCTTATTAGTGGCACCATCACCACCATTCGCAACAGAAACACCTTCATTCAGCACCTTATCAGTGGCACCATTACCACCATTCGCAGCGGCAACACCACCATCATTCAGCACCTCGTCAGTGGCACCACCAACACCATTGACATCGGCAACACCACCATGCACCACCTCATCAGTGGCACCACTGCTGCTGGCTGTGATGTCATTGGTCCTAGTAGCCCTCCTGTTACCGTCACCGATGTCGGGCATCCTCACACTCATAATGGGGATAGCAGCAAGGGGCAGGATAAGCTCAGTCGAGACCAGTACCACATCATCACCCTTATTACCACCAGCATGGGAACCAGACGGGTACAGCAGCGATGCCTCGGGCGCCTCCCTGTACCACCCCCTCCGCCACTTGCGACAGCAGCCTGCACCATCGACGTCACTCGCCAGAGCAGACACCATGGTCGTCCTGACGACAATGCGCTGTGCTACTACCTGTGGCTGCACGCACAGCACCACCCACCTTGCTGCCAGTCGACAGAGTGGGGATAGCAGTGCAGGGTCATGTGATGTCGAATGGGTTCTGAAGGTGGGGGTGGGGGTGCACTTGACTCCTTCCAGGGCACCTACTCCGAAACCTTGTCGTCCCTCACACACTATCTGTCTGCAGTAGGTACGATCATGCCAGCCGCTGTAACTGGCTACCTATCAAACTGCCACAGGCCATGTCTTCAAAAAATGCGAAGCGAGTCAAGCTACTTGCCAAACAGACCACAGGACATAACTATTGATTACATAAACCAATGAGTGCAATGAACTATGCTAAATTACATTCCCATTTTGGGTTTCACAGGGAAGTGAATGTGGCGAGTGGCCTAACTTTCGCGCGAAATAGGGAGTACGAAGTGAAGGTAATGTGGGCGACTGGCCCACATAATCTAGAAGGCCCAGTACAACTATACAAGAATAGTTTTGTAGTCAGAGCAATAAATGAACATGAGCATGTGTAAACTCAGGCCATATTACGGCCAGCAATATTAAATTTGGCATAACTCAGTGCTGATCCGAGCAGTACAAGCTTCTACCGCCAACTTGATAATGTGAACTTTTCATCAACCAAATTGTAGCAATGCCTGCCTTAATTATGTATCAGTTTAACGTTACCTTGGCGGTCGGGAGAAGTAATGAGGATGTCGTCTGGCGACTATGTTAAGAAAATTCAGGATATTACCCAATATTCCTATTTCGAATAGATTGGGTGCCAGCTCACTGGGTGAGCAAGAAGTCACAGTTCTCAGGATCGTGGGCTGAAGACCAAGCGGCTTTATCCCCTGACACACACTGTACTACTTTACAGGAAAACGTAATATATAGCCGGGGTGTTTAGGCTCCCCAGCATGCCTTAGTATTACCCTTTACCTTATAAATAAAGGATGCATCCTTGAGGCGTCTATGAATTCCTGGATAGTGCCAGAGCCCGAAATACATCACTAAATGAGAACTCACAAGTTTCGGTTGACTCAAGTAAAATGTATTGCCAAGGCCTACCAGCAGCCATTGCTGTACAAAAAGGCCATGAGTCTCCTTACAATAGTAGTTAAACCTCCAGGGTAGATAAATTGAGCTGAATGAGGGGTACTGTGAACACAGGGAAGACTGTTGGTAAACTAAATAAAAATTCAGTAAATTACATTAATATATTGCAGTTAAGTGTTCTGAACAAAGTATGAAAGTTGCCTGCGACGCACATGCAGCACCTAAGACCCGTGGGATCCGACTGCCGGGGGTAGCACGGGCGAACCGCATCCTCGCCGAGAGCTCGCGCCATCTCGCGAGGTCGAGGTATCTTAGTTTACTGACCTCATTACATAAACATGTAAAACATACAAACAATAGGACTCTTCAATGCTCGGGATGGACATCCCTTGGCTTGAGGAAAGTTTAGAGTTCTTTCTTAAGCACTAATTAAAATACAAAACATGATTATGTGGTGCTTTGCAGAGCGCGTGAGAAATTTAGGTCTGTTTAGTTTTGGGGCACTCTACGATCGGAACGGTCAGGTTGAAAGAAATACAAATTATTTCCCATGTCAATAATTGGCTTGATTAGACACACAATTGCACTCGGAAAATTATATAGAACACTTTAATACTTGCTACTCTACACCTCATTAAATATGCACGTGGCGTGCATTTATTCTGCGATTACTTCGCAATCCCCAAAGGGTGAATTTGACGAACATTAGCGCATGGGTGATGAATTCTAATGCTATTTAATACACATTCTAACACTTGATTCCTATCGTAACTACACAGATATCTAGGGTCACCACAGGCACTCGGTATCGTGTCATGATCTTTTCCCAAGTGAACGATGCGTACATGCATCGGGATGCACGACGTGCATGTTCTGCAGGCCGCACTGGTGAAGTGACTGGGCCGATGACGTGATAACAGTGGCCATGCCAGGCCATGCTGGTGTGGTTAACATCTCCTAATGGACTTTTGAATTAATTGCTCAATTGCATGACGTTTTCGTCACTTTTTTGGGTCAATGCAGGTTTGTAAGCTGCTTGTTTGAACGCAACTTTTTTTCAGCTAGATCCGACGTGTGTACATTGCGTATATGCTTCACAGGGAGACTTAATTGCCATGGGTTAACAACTGTGAAATCCTTGTCAGCTACTACATAATTAATTGTATGTAATGTGCAAATTTTCAGGGTACATTTATGTTATAGGTCTGGCATCTTGAGAGGCCAAAATACCTCGGGGCATGGGGCGAGCCAGCAATATGTCGTTTTCTACCACGAAAGCATAGGGTTCTTAGCCTGGGTATTATCCACAACCATTTCAAAGTCTCGTGATAATCCGAGTAGGCCTTATCAGCCATATTTCAACACCACGAGCACTGTCGACTGCCCTGAATCGTATCAAGTTATGATTCTTAGGGTTTTAGTGGCTACAGATACATTTTCACGTGGTTGATGCTTGGTGGCTGTGTGGTGTTGGGTTAACTGGAATTTTGAGAAGTAGGACAAAGATGTAAGGTGGATTTTGTGATTGGATACACGACTAGGCGCCAGACGCCATAGGCAGGCAGTGTCGATAATTGCTGTTGATGATCTCAGGGTACGGCAGGCCATTCACCTGGATGTACACTGTCTCTCGGTGAATTGTATAATGATAAGCCCCTGAGGCTAGGAGAATCAGATGTTACTCATACCTGACACTTATGTCTGCTGTGTTGTGGGCTTATTATAACTGACCCACACACATTTAACTCAGTTGAGCATACTGAATTTATGGTGACTATCGTTGGATTAGATGAAAGCGGGTTGTATAGGACTCGTACCCCGAAATGTCGTAAGGTGGTGCTTAAATAAAAGACACGATGAAAACTTCTGTGTAATTGTCCGTGCATATAAATTACATCACGATTTGTGAAAGGTGATGCAATCTCTGGCCTACGAGCCCGCCAGATAGGCTGTGCAGAGAAAAGGAATGAAACGGCCATTGTGAATTTAGTGGAAAACTATGCTTCCTTAGGCGATTCAAACCCTGTGGAAGAAGGAGTGAGGACTCCGGGTGAGAATTAACAAACAGGTTCCAGAAATGATGTTACTATTAAGAATCGACATGTTTCGAAGCACAAAGCTGAGTTCACCCGGAGCTCATGCGCGATGCGACTGACTTCTTGAGACACTTGACGGCGACTGAATCTGGCGAGCCCAAGAGGCGTGAACTATGGCGGCACGTGGCTCGCCCGGACTACTTCCTGGATGATTGAAAGTTTTGCAAACAATTTAAAGACATTAACCTTTGCACAAAACATTAATAGAGAATACACAATGTTACGCTGAATATAAAACAACTGCAATTTGACTTGGATGACTCGAAATGAGGATAAAACAATGTGGATGAAAAAAACTTGAATTTTAAATTTTACAGAATAAAATTCCCCGCATCCCCAACACGATGGGTTTTGGCTGAGTATTGTGAAGGGAGGGGTGGTAGGTTGCACTGCAATGCACTGCCCTGCCCTACCTTACACTTCCGCTCACTATCCTACACTGTACTCGGCATCTCGCTGTGCACTGGTCACATGCTGGTGCAGTTGAGGCAGTGGAATTGCGGTGTGGCAAATTGTCTGAGAGGCAGGACTTCGTCCTACATCATGGTTTGAAAATAGTCTTCAGCTATAGGTAAGTTTTCCGGAGTCTGTGTGCTTCCACTGCTTTCGATGACGGAAGGTAAGTGAAACATTGGAAATTATCAAGTTAACCATTTATGATAACTAAGTTGTTATAAATATCGTGGAAATGTTTGAATTGTGTTATTACACTAGAAAAAGCGAGAAGATTTATTGTAGGTACAGTAACTGTTCTCGTTTGGTGCTTGTAGAGGAAACGTGCCGGGAATATTTCAGTGAAGTATCCAAAATGACATGAAGTTAGCAGTTATGATAGATGAACAGCAATAGGTTAAATATAGTTTTTTGCTATAGCCCAACCAAGCATTACTATTTGCTAAAAAGTTTTATATATNTGGAAATTATCAAGTTAACCATTTATGATAACTAAGTTGTTATAAATATCGTGGAAATGTTTGAATTGTGTTATTATACTAGAAAAAGCGAGAAGATTTATTGTAGGTACAGTAACTGTTCTCGTTTGGTGCTTGTAGAGGAAACGTGCCGGGAATATTTCAGTGAAATATCCAAAATGACATGAAGTTAGCAGTTATGATAGATTAACAGCAATAGGTTAAATATAGTTTTTTGCTATAGCCCAACCAAGCATTACTATTTGCTAAAAAGTTTTATATATNTAACAGCAATAGGTTAAATATAGTTTTTTGCTATAGCCCAACCAAGCATTACTATTTGCTAAAAAGTTTTATATATATGTTGATTTCGAGTTACATTACTAGTAATTGTATTCGGTGAAAAACATACCTCTATATCAGACCGAGAAGATAAATTACTTAATTTGTAAATTAATTCCTGACTGACTTAGAAAACAATAACGCATTTACATATGTCCAAACTCAAAAAGAAAGAGACGACCGAGGTGTCATCAAGATTCCCGACGAATGCCATTATAGATATGTCTGTTTCAATATTTTATGTAAACACACTTTCCGACACCTTCATTTAGGCAGCACCTGCATAAAGGATTTCTGGAAAAACATTTTGGTTAAATAAAACAAGAATGTTTGTTCAGGCCTGTGTTTCATGAACACCACCTCCAGCTGAGTGCTGTCGACACCTGGCAAGGGCCACTCTGGCTCTACCTAGGAAGCTGGAGAAGGCCAGTCGCGAGGGTGGTATGCGAGAGAAGAGTCGTGCTGCCAGTTAGTTGTTGCATGTAGCCTTGTACACTGCTTAAGTAAAGAATGTGAAACAGAAATCCGGCAGAACCAGTTTACAGGTCAATACTTATGGGTTGATTCCCCACGGTAGTGTGGTATTTAGCGAGACAACTTTAGGCCATGTGCGCATATGAACATGGCATAACTTCCACAGTACAGCAGCACTATGAAACAACAGTCTTTGCACCTTCTCACAGGCGGGTGACAGGTTCCGCTTTGCATGATCTCAGACCACAACTTTGTACTGGCATGGAGCGAGTCAACAACGAGCTGTGTGCTTATAAGAACTCGATGTGACCTCAACATCATGAAGCACTTCTAGTACAGCATCTACATAACAAGAAGCCTACACACCTTCTCACAGGCAGGCAGTAGACTCCACTGGGTGAGTTAAGCCTTTTATTCCTTCACCTCATTCGAGTTAAATTGGAACATTTTCTGCAGACATACAGTCTGCATAATGGGGCCCAGTACCAGTTGGTAGATGATATAGAGGTTTATAATTCCACATACAAGGGAGCCATTGAAGAGTTGTTGACAAANCCCAGTACCAGTTGGTAGATGATATAGAGGTTTATAATTCCACATACAAGGGAGCCATTGAAGAGTTGTTGACAAATGTTTTAGACAAACCTTTCAAAATTTTGAAGTGTGCATATGTGCATGTTAACCTGCAACATGTGTTCACTTGCATANGGTTTTAGACAAACCTTTCAAAATTTTGAAGTGTGCATATGTGCATGTTAACCTGCAACATGTGTTCACTTGCATATTATGATATATGAGCGAAAGAGGTAAGAGCAGAAATGTACTGGTGCATTGCTCGAGTGCCATACATGTGGACAATTATTACATATACAGTGGGAGGAAAACAGTCCGTGTTTGCTGGACAGTTCACTTGCACTTGACGCACAGCTCCCCAAGTATGATCTAGAAGCCACACTTACCTTTAGAACATGTGTTGCCAGCAGTTGGAAACAATATGCTGGTCATTCACGTCACCCTCTGGCAACTGGGGTTCTCGTGCAGACTTTCACTTCCACCTTCGGAAACCTAATATTTCATACCATCACAATGATACTGTGCTACACCATGCCTCCTGACAGCACTACCAGCACCCAACCAAGCCATCATGTAACAACATTTCAACTACACCAACCAAATAAACAACAAACGAACCGACACATCTATGTCACTGCTGGGCAAGCAGATGTAGCCTGACTTTACCATCTCTAATCGAAAGGTAACTGTAAATTATAATACTATTCACCATGACACCAATCAGCCACCCCTTGCTGCCTTGCGTCCAGTCATTGCCCGTTTTCGCGGGATCCCCCGCACAGCTCCTGCAGCTTTTATTGAGAACTGTAAATCATTTATCAGGCAGTATGGCAGGTGCATTGAAGAGTGGCAGAGCTTTGTCCGTGACAACTAGTCCATGAAGCTCTTGTATGGTGAAAGTCTGTGACATACCTACTCCAACTTGCAATTGGACGAATTAATGCAAGCATTACAGAGCCAGTTTGGTAGCGCATTCACATCTGTGTAGGCCAAAACAGTGTCTTACTCAAACCCAAACAATTTTGATTACACTTAAAATGCACCTTTTGAGATTCTTTAACTGGTCACTACCAGAACGAGACTTGTTATAAGTGGTCATTGTAACTATTGCTGGAATTCCATGCAGTTTTGGTACAATTTTTCAATAGGAGACTTAAAAAAATATGCACACCACCATCATTCTGGAGAGAAACCGAAACCAGCCATGTTGTGACAGCGACTTATTGTCGCACGATGGTATCCCGGGCACAGACAAAAGTGCTACACCTGGCTTCCAGTAGCGACGATTCGCATTATTTCGGCCAGAAAAGTAACAAAATTCTTCGCATCTTCAAAATGTTTTGTCGTCGAAACCAGTGAATTGGGAAACCCATGGTAATAATGTGTGGGCGGGAATGGAAATGCTATGGTTAAAGATGTTTCGACAAGGATGCACTGCTGCCATTCCCCTGATTATGTTGCAAAGGTCAGTAATTTAACTGTCACTGTGTATGTCCAAAAATTTCGAATGTTAACAGCAACCGATCTAGCAACAGCAGTCAACCTGCACAAGAAAAGGGAATTATGGTAAGGAAGCCAATTTATCCAAACATCACTGAATTAAGCAATACTATCAAACCTGATATAACAATTTACAGATAATTCTTGGTCATCAGCAGCAGCCATTACCAATTCATGCATATCTTGGTACTTGGCAATGGCCAGCACTGTCACATATTAATTAATTTTGCCACTTCACACATTTCTGTGCAAAAGTATTTTGTGATCCCTGCTAAGGTTTCTTTCTTCTCATTTTAGTACACTATTCTGCTGGCAACTTGCACACACATAGGAGATTCTCTAGGATACAAAACCATGACAATCCGCACATGTGATCTTAGAATAACAGACCTTTAATAGTACACAATCCTTGGAATACCTTTGCTAATGAAGCAAAAGTCAATAGCAGAACCAGCTGCANAACAGACCTTTAATAGTACACAATCCTTGGAATACCTTTGCTAATGAAGCAAAAGTCAATAGCAGAACCAGCTGCATGACACATATTTTCAGTTTAAAGTGGTGCTGCACTGTTTGCAATATTGATCATCGGTTAGCTGAAATGGCACCCATCGTCTAGTTGGCATTACTGGATAATGACATCCCATTAGGATACCCAGAGGCCTTACATCGACTCCTCGAAGAGTGGTAGGAGGTATTCGCTGTCCAAACTCTCTCTTTACTTTCCACTGTTGCAGAGTATATAATCCATTTAACTCATGACGTTCCCATTAACACAACATGTAGAAGCTACCTTGCACTTTAGGCTAACAAATTCAAGAAATGCTCAGCAGCAGCATCAATAAACTGTCCTAGAGTCACAGTTTCACTTTCAATATGGCTTTTTAAGAAAGATGATATGTGGCAATTTTGTGTAGACTTTCGGCCTAGGAACAATTTGAATAAAAGTGCACCTCAATTTAACATTAGCTCAGGGATGCTCTAATCTTCTTGAGGTGTGTTTAGGTTCTCTCATTGTTTGTTCTGACGAGTGGCTACNACATTAGCTCAGGGATGCTCTAATCTTCTTGAGGTGTGTTTAGGTTCTCTCATTGTTTGTTCTGACGAGTGGCTACTAGCATGTAGGTCTTGAGTCCCAGGCAGCCGACACTTCCAGTCCTGCGCCATGCCATTCGGCTTCAATGATGCACCTGTCACAGTCCTTGTAAAAATGGCATGTGTTCTCGATTACGTAATGAAAGAGTTCACCTTACCCAACCTTTATATAGTGTTGTGGTCGGAGGACTAGGATGAACATGTGAGCAACCTGTCACTTGTGCTGGCGAGGCTGCCAATCAGTAGAATTAGGAATGTTGTGTCTGAATATTATCTTGGCAACACCTGTACTGATTTTTTGAGACAAGTGAAAGATGGTGTGGGTAACAAACTGTAGCGAACACATGATGTTGGTAGACGAATGCAGACTACCCCACATGCAGAAACAGTTGCAGAAATTTTACGACATTATCAACTGCCTGTGGGAATGTGTGAAAGAGTTTGCCATAGTTACTTCAATGTTCACAGCGATATTGTTCTTTCTCGTGTTCTCGTCACCCCGTTCCAGCTTGTCAGCTGTTTCTCGGTGCGTATTTTCTGATTTCCGGCGCAATACACATGATTATTTTGTGATATCTCGGCACTCAACAGATCTCATGGGCTTGCTAGAAGTGTAGGGGGTGGGAGGGCCACGCATCAGCGACACGTGTTATAGTCGGCACACGCATCTTTCTCCGCTTGACCTTTCCCTGTGGTGACTGGACTGCCACGTGTCTCTCTAAGTCCCTACACTGGTTATNTAACTTGACCTAGTTTTCGCAGCGGGTGACATGGGTAATCACTTACCCAAAGAGTCTGTTTCTGGCTGCGGGCGGTGTCTTTTTACGCCTCGCACTTGGAACCTGGATGCGCCTGGCATCTGTGGTGATGGTGGGAAGACTGCTTCACTTCCTCTCTCGGCATTTACATCACTGGACTGTTGCTTTGCAGGCCCCTCCTCGGTTTATGGCTGCAGAATCCCAGCTTTGTTTCTTGGTCGGTGCACTTCGCTTCTCGCCTACTGTATATTCTGCGTCCGCTTTCTTCTCGTGTGCGTTCGTTCTCCTTCTTGTCTTCGCTTCTCGCCTGTCTGTCTGTCCTTTGCTTGTACTCGCTTCTCGCCCATTCTCTTTCCCCTCATTTTCCCGTGCGCATATACTTTGCTGGACGGTAATCACGTCTCTGGCGCACGTATCTAGCGCGCTTCACACTTCGTTATCGCGCCCGGCGCAGTGGCAACGTTATCTCTCCGCCTCGGCGTGTATTAAAGGAGATAACGTTCGGCGCTCTATTTCTTATCGGTCCGCCCTGCGTGAATGAATACTCGGGTGTATTATCTGAGATAGCATGCGCGGCGGCGCTGTGCGTATTAAAGTAGATAATGCTTGGGCTGTTCTACTTCTTGATATTTATTGCCATTGCTCGTTATCTCTCTGCGCAGGTCACTGTCCCTTGACGTAGTGACCCACTGCGGTTCATTTTATTTTTACTGTTTCTGAGCATTTGTAGCCCGATAAGCGCGTCTCACCTGCACTCTGCTTACCTTCCTGGCTTCACGGTTACACACTCGTCCGCCTACCTAATTCTCCCTTCATTGACATTGTCCCTCCTTCAGGCCAATTATGACTTAATTTACTATTCGGTTCGGCGCGGAATTTCATCCTTGTCCGCCTACCTCACATCATTTCCCACTGTCCAGTGGAAATGATCTCGCGTTTTCCCCTACTCATGATCGCTCCTCGCTTGCTACTTTCGTCGCTAATTTCTCCCTGCTTCGTCTTCGCTAGACTCGCTTTATCTTCCTCGCTCGACCGCACTCGTACGCTCCTCGCTCGCTTTCTCGATCGCCTCTCGAAATATTCTCGCCACTTTATTGCCCGTCATTCCNCCGCACTCGTACGCTCCTCGCTCGCTTTCTCGATCGCCTCTCGAAATATTCTCGCCACTTTATTGCCCGTCATTCCGTGGGCTGTGGCCTATGGTATCGCTAATCTCCCTCGGTTCTCCCGCCTTACTCTCTCGAACTTGCTCCTCCCACACAAACTCGGTAATTTCTCGGCTGCCTGCTTCGGTAATTGGGACTCGTAAGGTAATATTGCTGGACGCCACAGGGTGTTTAGATAGACTCCTCCTTACTAGCTCGGTAATCTGGTACAGTTCAGCCTGACTAGTTCAGCAATCTGGTACAGGTGATACCCCTTTCCTCGGGTATACAGGTATAGTCTGGTTCTTGATACTGTCTCTACAGACTTATCATGCCCCACATTGGGCGCCACTTTAACTAACGCTAAACCACTCGTCATGGCGCCAATTTAACTTGACGAGGCTGAGCTCCACGTTGGGGAAGCCAACTTAACTTGACGCCTCACACTTGGGAAGCCAAGTGTACTGACGCGGGCTTATCTAGGCCCCATGTTGGTCGTGACTATTTAACTTGATGCCACGCCACTTTGTAATACAAAGTGGCTTATAGGGTCACAGTTTATTCCTCCAGGCATAGACTATAAGGTGCCTAGAAGGTTAAAGGTTTTTCAATAAGGTAGTCTTTTGACGTTTCACTTAACTGGATAATTATATTGCCTCAAGTTTGAACAAAAACAACAGACAGCAACACTTCCGAAGTGTGGTAATCTAATTTGGCTATTCGTATTAACTGGGGCGACTTCGGAATGGAGGGGAGGTTCTCTGGGCGGCGACTTTATACTTAACTCTGCTGTTGGTGCGGGTATGATGTCAGGTGGGGATGAGCTCCAGCGAATTGGGCGGCCTTGGCAGAGGCCCGCATTTGCTGTTGGCTCCCTTGGACTGCTCTACTGCGCCGCACGAATACTCCTAATCCATCACACGTCTCTCTCTCTCTCTCTCTCTCTCTCTCTCTCTCTATATATATATATATATATATATATATATAAAACATTCATCTTGTAGTCTCTGTTCTCCTGGAAATTGAAAAAAAAAACAAGCTAAAAAACAGACCATTTGAAGATATTGCTTTTAGTTCGTACTACAAGCATTGACTTCTGATGACGCCTACGCCATCGCCAAAGATCGATCACAACTTATGGTTTAGGGCTTTCTTGTTCTCCCTTATTTTTGTAAGCTAATGTGATACTCACGTTGCTTTACTGGTTAAGGGCGCTCCAACATTATACACTTGTACATAGAAGCCCATAGTATATTTATCGAGGAATGACCTTCTCTTTGTTCGCAATGGTTAATTCTAAGCCAATGCACAGGTTCCTTTTTGGAAATTAAATATTTATCATGGTTTGTAACGGCTTTTCTATAGTTTTTTTTTTTTACATTCAGAGGCGAGTCTTAAAACTATCGGCTGGACATGTAGGTGTGCTGTAAGAAAAGAATATTTACTGTCTACATGCGACTCGCACGCAATGCTGAGTTGTGTTGCGACCATCATTCTGGATTTGCACTCATTGCTCGTTTTCTTCACCCACACTTTTGTGATTTTAGCATTTATTTTTATTTTTTTTCCTTTTACTGGTATGTTACCGACGATTGCATCCTGCGAGACGAGTGAGTGACTTCTGCATCATCAGGGCTTCCTGCGCTCTATTCCCAGTGTTCTAATGTGTTTAATGGGAACCTCTGAGTGGACGGCATACATTTGTATGTATGGAGTCTCATCACCCCGTAGCCCTTCCTCTCGTAGTTACGCCCATGTTCACACCACCATGATAATAACTGCCCAGACATCACTCTCACTTATGGATGGTAGGATGGGTATAGGAACTGTTTCAGACCGTGGTTCCTGACATCAGCTTATTTATTTCGTCCTCCTCTCCGCTTACCACGCCTTTATGAATGTAAGACATGAATGATGAAACACTCTGTACAGATGCAAGAAACGAAATTTATTCCCCAGATAAAAATTTTACGTCATGTATTTGGAAAACATGAGCATTATTTAAACTAACAGAACAAAAGCAATACAATAAAAGCAGTACAATACAAATTACCAGAAAATTATTTAAAAGTAGTTTAATACGTTTCCATTTCAACACATAGATCCCAACACTTTACTTGAAAATTAACTTGCATGTTCTTACTGAAACTGGACTTAAATTCCTTTATGTTAAATCAGAGTTAATTTCTGNTACTTGAAAATTAACTTGCATGTTCTTACTGAAACTGGACTTAAATTCCTTTATGTTAAATCAGAGTTAATTTCTGTAAACCAGGGCCGTGTGTTGAACCACTTAGAAATTTATTTTGGCGAAAGGAATAACTAAATAATAACAGGTAAAATTAGACAAATTGTCTAATTTTTAAATAATAACTTATAATAACATTTTTTCTTAAGTTTAACACTTTTAAAGAAGCAGTTAAAAGCAACCACAGGCTTTAAATGTATTTATAAAATTNTATTTTTTCTTAAGTTTAACACTTTTAAAGAAGCAGTTAAAAGCAACCACAGGCTTTAAATGTATTTATAAAATTTAATTATTTGTTGCTTAAGCCACCTTATTTACTGTGTCATTTTGTTGTCAAAAACTTGGTTAGAAAAATTTGGATANTAATTATTTGTTGCTTAAGCCACCTTATTTACTGTGTCATTTTGTTGTCAAAAACTTGGTTAGAAAAATTTGGATAGTTATGATGTCACCAGTTCAGCCATGTGTGTTGTTTACATTTAATATTATTAGTTTTTATCAATACTCATTAATATGCATACTGCTTTTAAGATTGTTGTATGTTTTACGGACTGGACCACTCAGTATCGGACCCAGTAATGACGGCCTATGTGGAACTTACCAAACACAGAAATGGCAAAAGACACACCAAACCAGATAAAGATAATGAAAACAGAGATTTCTGAATGTACGTCAGTTTCTGGTGCCACTATATTAATAAATTTAAAAAACCAAAGAGGCAGTAATTTTCATCGCATGCGAAATATCGCTGTCAATTAAAATTTAAAAGTTGTTTACAACTACAAAATGATCACACCATTTCTGACATTCATGTTTGTACTACATTGGTAGGTCACAAAAGAGCATCATTTAGGCCATGTTTGAATTGCCACTTCTAGTTTACTAAAAGGTCACGTGTCCAGAATCAGGCCGTATCCGAAGTCAGGTATATCCTTGTGTACTTGCATCCTTACATACTTTACTTACCCTTGGCACCAAACTTGATGAATTCGGATAGGCAGTCTTGTTGGCTTCGGCAACATCATTTAGCCGTCTGATCCTTTTTAATGAATGTATATTTCTACAAATAATTTGATAATTGCCGAGTTATCAGGTTAAATAAAGGATTGAATAATATAGTTATTTAATTTACATAACTTTCGTTGTCTTGCTGATTTTACGTGAGTTTATAATTTTAATTGCTTGTTTTGCCGTAGCTTTTGAATGTATAAACATAGGCCTCCCACGTAGCACAGTATATAAACCGGATATCCCAATTATATCCACAATATCCAAAAGATGCCTAAGTCCTACAGTGAATCTATAAATTATATGCTTTGGATTTCCATTAGTAGGTCTATATACCGGTTTGTACCACTTACTGGATATCATTTGATATTACAAAAACCAATGGCCATTACTTAAGTTAAGTGACTACATCTAAAGATGTATATAGAAAACCCAAGATATTGGGCATACATTTGGATGTCTTTTGGTAGTATTTTGAATGTAACTTTGCTAATCTTGGATACCCTTGTATGTCCTGAATATCAGAGAGTGACATCCATCAGATATTCTTTGGATATCTATGCAGTATATGGGCTAGTGCGAATTTATTGTTTAGACCGTTCTTTAAGGCGCACCTTACGATAATTATTCACTCAGTACGAAATTCTAAGCTACCCAACAGTAAGGTAGCCCTACAAAAATTTAAATAAAATAATTATGTTGTATATCAATAGCAACCTACAAATTGCTTCTCAAAGTGGCTGTACATATACCGCAAGTACGCGAGAAGTATACATATTCATATACTTGTATACTTCACTCGCAATTCAATCAGCACTTGTGATGTCACTTCTGGGGACAGGTACGCCCAAGTATGCACTTCAGGCGAATTCGGACAGAATCTGCTTTGACTTAAATGACGAGGTTAATGGTATTTTAGTATTTAGTATGTAATGAAACTTACTAAAATACTAAATTACCACATCAGAACCACTTTTGAACAAGTGACTATCAACGGCGTCTGAATTGAACAATACTAAATATTAAGATATTTATATATAAAATGGTTAATTCAAACATGGCCTTAAATTCGAAGATATGGTTCAAAATTTAAAAGTTGTTATAACAGTGTAATTAAAAACTATGGTAGCGTATCACATCTTCATACTTATTTATTTGAGGGTATATGTCTACATCTGGTTTTAATTGCCGTATTTCGTCAAACATTCATTTTTATTTCACATTTATTATTAGGCCTAAACCTGTTCGATGGCAGCAATCTGACATTAAAGTGGGTGTTTTTAACCTATGCGCAAACAATGGTACACAAAAGTAAGAGCATGGATGCTATATGTTGATACGTCTGCGAACCCCGTACTACAAAGAATAACTGCCATATTTTGAGGAACTACAAATGCTATCTGGCATGGTTTGAAAAACTTCGTATCAGAATTTCACGGAAATTTTTTTCACCAGCTGCCATCTCTGAAGAAAATACTAACTAAAGAGAACTGCATGAATCGATACAATAAAACAATGTATTTTAATACATTAACACTTACATTATAACTTTGATGATGGGATGGAATGAATGATATGTATACAAAACAGTTATGAATGGTAAAACACAACACTTAATGTAATTTACAATGGCGTCCCTTGTATAACCACGCGTCTCTGTGTCTTTTAAATTGGTTTTAAATTCACTTGATTCTCGCCCTGCAATTTTACACAAAAGAGAATGGTGGCACTGCTCTGCTCACACGCACACTACATTGCAGCAACTTGCCCTTGCACGAGTGTGTTCGGCGCTCGGGCACGCCGTGGTTGTTGCTGCAGTGGGGTTGGGCGCGTGGCGTGGCAGATCGCGCGGCATGGCAGATAGTCTAAAAGAGCATCAACAGTTATCTGGCGTTAGGGAATACTATACTATTTACAAACTTTGCCATTTTATATATTTGTTTTAAAAATTTATCTCTATTTTCATTCTTTGGAATTATGCGCTCTTGATCGGTGTTGCCTCACCCTCATCACCAATTATGATTATCAGTTCCACTGTGGTTTTGATTTCAGNCAGTGGGGTTGGGCGCGTGGCGTGGCAGATCGCGCGGCATGGCAGATAGTCTAAAAGAGCATCAACAGTTATCTGGTGTTAGGGAATACTATACTATTTACAAACTTTGCCATTTTATATATTTGTTTTAAACATTTATCTCCATTTTCATTCTTTGGAATCATGCGCTCTTGATCGGTGTTGCCTCACCCTCATCACCAATTATGATTATCAGTTCCACTGTGGTTTTGATTTCAGANATGCGCTCTTGATCGGTGTTGCCTCACCCTCATCACCAATTATGATTATCAGTTCCACTGTGGTTTTGATTTCAGAATTGGTGTGCTAATATAAGTCATAAATATACATCACAAGAACTCGGTACTAAATCACTGTGAAATTTCGAAATTACTTTGCGTATAACTGCATGGACACTGCTACATAATTTTCTCTTCTGTAGGATATTATTTGTACTATAGTTCAGTCACCAAGGTGACTGGATTGTATGATTTAGAGTAAATGTTTAAAGAACACTGCTCTGAAACTTACGTACATATGAGACAAAGCAGTTGGCATAAAATCATAGCTGAGCACTTGAGATATAAGATAAAATTTTGAAGTGGGAGACAAATTTAAAATCGATGGAAAATGTTAACACTGAAGTTTTAGCTGATGTTAATGCTGAATCTCAGAATATTGGCAACCAATCAATCTGTTGCTTAAGCTATTACGAAAAGATCTGTTTCTAGCAACTTTACACTTCCCACAATTTTGTTTATATTTCACAACAAGTAAAAAATTGTACTTTGAAAATGCAAAACAATCCTATGTTCAGTGCTTCATAACTGGCTGAAATGTTACTTTAAACAATGCAATTAAGTGCCATGCTTTCATTCAACTAAACATATTTGGGAGTATGATTTTCATGGAATATGACAAATGTGTTGATTAACACAGCCTCCAATATCATGCCCTTGCAGACATTATTCGAACAGACATTATGAAACGACAATATTTATGTAGCTTAATTCACCTACTGGTGGCCAAAGGCACATCAGACAACATTAGACAATAATCTGTTGTTTGAGTAAACAGGAAAATATATATGCTGTGGAAAGGCCAGACAAGGTGTTAACTGCAAATACAATTATGCAAATATTGGTTAAAAAAATTGGTTTTATTCGGGCCATTTCATGACAGATCACCAAATTTAAATACATGATCCTGCTTTAATGTCAGATTTTTCTCAGAATGTTTTGCTAAATGCATTAACATNGATCACCAAATTTAAATACATGATCCTGCTTTAATGTCAGATTTTTCTCAGAATGTTTTGCTAAATGCATTAACATGAATTTTTTTCCTGAATTATTGAATGAAAATGATTGAAGCAGAAATTGTGGAATATTACAGTTCTGGAGCAAATTATATTCTCCGATGACTAGCACTAGTACACTGAAGTCACTATACGTTTCACAATTGTAAAGTTATNTAAAATAACACTACATGAATTTTTTTTCTGAATTATTGAATGAAAATGATTGAAGCAGAAATTGGGGAATATTACAGTTCTGGAGCAAATTATATTCTCCGATGACTAGCACTAGTACACTGAAGTCACTATACTTTTCACAATTGTAAAGTTATCAGACTCTTTCGTATTGTAAACGAAAGCTAATATTTCGTACTTTCTACATTTAGACAGAGAAGTAGCGATGTCCCCCAAAATGAAATTCCAGTAAGCATTCAATACAAACTTAAGCCATTTTGCACCCCAGTATGGTTAATACCATAACTCATAAAACACAACTAACAAACATTTAATATTTTTATTTTATACAGATAATATTGTAAGGGGATAGTAGATAAAAAAATTAAAAAGGTATTTTGTTTATGATTTTTAATAATGCAATTTTGTTTAATACTTAGGTAGGCCTACCTTAAATCTGAAATATTCCTCCTTTGATACAAAACCATTATTAGAATTAAAGTGGCTTTACTACAAAATAAGCTAAATTCAAGTATCACATGATTTTGGCAAACTGTCTTACCATAAGTAGGATATGTACAGATAATTTCACCCTTGTTTATACATTCACCAAAATTCTTCTTACTATTTCGTTATAGTTTTTGCCAATTTATTAATGATGTCTTGAACATCTACTTATGTTGCCTTTTATTTACTTAAAAAAACTGCTACCACCATTATGGATACCAGAAAGAAAATAATAATTAACATATTTACCTGCTTGTTAGAAAAGACCAAGAGCAATTAATGAAAAATAAAAACAAGTTTATTATAAATTATAGAAGTTCCAGAGTAGAATAAAATAAATAAATCCACGAGTAGTAAGGAAATAACTTCTGATATATTTTTTATTAAAATTAAAATTGCACCTTTTACTGGCATAAGAAAATGAATGACATGATGAAAACAATATTAACTTGTATGATAAAATAGAACGGCCCTTACAAGACATATTAATTGTTTCAATATACGTATATAAATGCCAAGACATTATCTTTTAGAGAGCACAAAAATATTTTATAGAACAGGAATCTTAATTTTGTAACAAACTTTTCTTATTAGCAGTTGATGTTAACTTTAAGAGTTGATAAAGTTTACAAACTTTGGGTTCAATAAAAAATAAAGGTGATGGGGAGATGTCTGGCAGAGAATGGAAAACAGAAACCGTCATTGCCATTACTTAGTGAACATGACGGGTCACGAGTACTCCATCACAGCTACATGGCTGGTCTGCGAAGCTGCAGTATTCCCCAAACTACGGCTCGGTATCTAGGTACTGGGAACTGCTACTCAGCTAGCAGTGATAATGAACAGTGATACTGCGATTCAGCTAGTGTTGATACTGCGATCAATGATACTGCAACCTCCACAACGGAGGTAGAAAATACACTAAAGTAGTATTGTAGCACTAAATTAACTACGTTGGTTGCACAACTAATCTACATAATAGAAAGTTAAGATAAATGCGACAAAACCACATCCTATTCACAAGTGCAGCCTTGAAGTAGCATGCCATGAAGTAAGATGTTCTCAGTTAGCCGATATGATAAAGAATGCCTGGTTAATATACTGTGAGCACTCGAAGAAGCACGCAGCTAAACTTCGGGAACTTGCCACTAGATGGTATAGACTTACCCAAACGGCAGCTTTCGAGGCTTTCGCGCCTCGTAACAATGTGAAAAAAAGTTGACACGAGAGGAAAATTTACGGGGCTTGATGGACACAGCACAAAAAATTCGTCGCCAGATGCAGCTGCAAGGTGAAAAATTGAAGTAAAATTATATCCCCATGTCAAATTAAATTAATATAATAAATTTGTTAAAAATTAAGCACAAAATATACAAAAAATTATTAAAATCTTTTAAAAATTGTACATACTACCCCTCCCCCCTCCTGTTCAAAAGATGCTAGGGTGTTTCTCTCCATACCTATTGCTAAAAACAAGATCAGTAACACAAAGTACTGGTCATGTTGAAGTTCATATTAAACTATACAAACTTATTAGTAAGTACATATTAAAACTAATAAACACGATGACATTGAAGACGAGAGTGCACTCTTAAGATTAAACTTATATCATAATTTCTTATGAAATAGTACCTAGGTTTTTGATGAAGAGCTTTGCTCCTGTATCTAGCATCGATTTGCTTAATATTGTTAAGTGAGCTTATTGAGATTAGTTAGCTTGTTGAGCTTAGAGAGCTGCAACTGTATGAGATGTATGTCACAAGAGAAAGTAACTACCCAGGTGGTTGATCCGTCCACATGACCACCTAAGTGACCATACACAATTGTTCGGCTGACTAACCTATTTTAGGTTAGGTGAGGATTTCTTTAAGTGGGAGATGTGGGCGTGACCCATGAATTTCCCATTAACTGGGTCGCAAAGTGCAACTTTAACTGGTGTGAGACAACTTTGAATTTGGTAAGGACCTGACCACCTGTAGGCGAGTTTAGCCGCTCTCATGTCGATGGCTTTACTCAATGTGTGTGCTCGGCATAACACAAAATATCCCACTTTGAATGGGTTCTGTCTACGATCTTTATCGTATGTTTTCTTGGATTTTTCATGTTACAACTTCAAATTCTCGCGAGCAATTTTCCAGATCTCCTTGATATCCTTTGGATCATCAGGTAACATATCAGCTAATGACCAAAGATTGGAAAGAGGAGTGTATGGTTTTTAAGTGGACACGAGTTCGAAAGAGGTTGATTTGTGTCCCTCATGGTGTGCATAATTAAATGCAATTTGTAAGAATTCAAGGTATTGGTCCCACCTATCCTGGCTGTCAGCTTGCAAAATAATAAGCGCTGAATGAAGAATCCTGTTGAAGCGCTCTGCATGTGACGGCTGTGGATAGTAAGGTGTGGTGGTAATATGTTGGATACCATGAGTGAAATACATGTTTTTGAAAACCTCCAACTGAAAATGTGGACCATTTTCTGAGACAACAACTGATGAAATTCCAGAAATTNTTAAAATGTGGACCATTTTCTGAGACAACAACTGATGAAATTCCAGAAATTTCAAAAATGAAATTATTTAATTAAAATATTGTTGTATCTGAAGTTGCTTTGCATAGTAAAATAAGCCAAACAAATTTGGTAAATGCATATATGCACACAAACAACATCTTATTACCTGACTTGGAGCAAGGGAAGGAATCGACAAAATCANGGCTGTGGATAGTAAGGTGTGGTGGTAATATGTTGGATACCATGAGTGAAATACATGTTTTTGAAAACCTCCAACTGAAAATGTGGACCATTTTCTGAGACAACAACTAATGAAATTCCAGAAATTTCAAAAATGAAATTATTTAATGAAAATATTGTTGTATCTGAAGTTGCTTTGCATAGTAAAATAAGCCAAACAAAATTGGTAAATGCATATATGCACACAAACAACATCTTATTACCTGACTTGGAGCAAGGGAAGGAATCGACAAAATCAGTGAAAATTTTCTGTAAAGGTCGCTCTGCAATGTCAGATGAAAGTAAACCAAGTTTAGTATCTTGCGCAGGTTTGCTTGAAGCACAAAGCTTACAAATTTTCACTCTTTCTGAAATGTTGTGGTACATACCTTGCCAAACAAACATACGCCTAATGGCATTAATGGTTTTGTAAGTACCTAAATGAACTCCCAATGGGGATGAATGAAAATATTGAAAAACCATATCACGAAGATTTTGAGGTAAGACAATTTTATGATCTCTGGCGAAACGGGGTTTGCATGCAAAATGCCTTTAGAAAACTTATATTGCTTAGGTGCAGTACCTTTTTGAATATTATCCATAATGTCGCAATTGAAAGAAACGCCTGTTGGCTGGGTGGTATTGGGTTATAGGAAGTCAGGCGGTGAAAAACATTTTTAGGTGGTTAGTGGACTTGGATGCCCGACTAGGTGCTAGACACAGTCGGCAGGTGGTGCAAATTGTTGCTGCTGGTGATGATCTCAGGGTAAGATGGGTCGTTCGCCCAGACGTACACATCCCTCGGTGAAATGTTGGAAGAGTCCTCGCTCCTGATACTTACCTGTAAAATACTGTAGGCCTATTCAGGCTGACCCACATGCCTTAAACTGTAAAAGCTCTGAGTTGAGCATACTGGCTAGTTTACGTGAAACTGGGTGAAGGCGGGTTATAGAGGATCCGTACCCCGAAATGCACGAAGGCAGTGCTTGAAATAAAATATACGAAGTCTGAAAACTTGGATGTAAATACTCTTGCACAGAAACACTAACATCACTCTAGGTGGAAACTTTATAGGACTCTGGCCTACGTCCCGCCAGATAGGCAAAACTCCGAAAAATACATATTTGTGCATGAGAGTAAATTATTGGTGCATTAAGCTTCCCCGGGCGATGCTATTCCCGGAGAAGAAGGGGTGGCGTCTCTGGGTGCAGAAATAACAGGTTCTGGTACATTACATTAGACTATTGCAGCTAAAGGTGATTGGCGCGAAAACTTGAAGGAAACCCGGAGCACGACGCAGCACATGCCGACCTCTTGAGATGCTAGAAAGTGACAGTGTGTAAGACTGAGTATGGTGAAATGCTTCAATATGTTGACCTTGCTTTAAAAGGAGGTACTAACCATGGTTGGAGGTAGAACGTGATCAAATACATTCTTATGCACAATTTCGTGAATACTCTGAGAGAAGTATTAGAGTAATAAAGTGCAAGGCTGAACTTCACAACGAACGTTTCCACCCAAATCATAGTTNTACTCTGAGAGAAGTATTAGAGTAATAAAGTGCAAGGCTGAACTTCACAACGAACGTTTCCACCCAAATCATAGTTATTCTTTGGAGGCTCATTTCACATCACTGTATGAGCGCACTCGATACATGACCCCACTTATGTCGGACGAGGAGTCCATATCTATTGTTCTTCCCTAACTTCCCCGTCATTATGAATCAGACTTGGCGAGTAGATCTATCACATGAGTGCAGCAATTTCGAGAAGTGCTCTTGTGTTACGCTCGTTTAGATATTATGTCGCGAGGGAATACAAATACAGATCAACCAGATTCTTCAGGTTTTCCCAGTGCAATCAACCAATACAGAGTTTAGTCGCCCAGCCATTCACCTGAAAAGGAAATTGTTATACTCAATACTCAACATTAGGATAAATTGTTGCAGGAAAATACTTGTCACGACTTACCATTTTGGCGTAAAAGATACAGACGACAGCATAATGACGAAAATCGCCAGTCTTATATTAGGAAACGAAGCAAATCAGGTCGTAGAGATGATGAAAAATGGTCCCGATGTAAACAAACTAGTAACGAACGTACGCCATAACGATATCGTTACAAATGTGGGAGCTCTCCAACAAATGATACATAAAATGAAGAGGCGATGTTAAAAAATTTTGCACCACCATTTTCACTGATCAACAGTAATTCAAAATCGCCATCGCTCACTGTGCAAAGCCAAGCAAAGCAAGTCAAACTAGGGTTTGTCGGTATTGATGACACTCGGATGTCGGCCAGTGGTAGATTGAAAAGGGTGCAANAAAGCAAGTCAAACTAGGGTTTGTCGGTATTGATGACACTCGGATGTCGGCCAGTGGTAGATTGAAAAGGGTGCAACGGAAGCAGAGTCAGTTATCTACCATAACGTATTTACAATTTTGTTATGCGAGAATGAGAGATCTAGGACGAATAATACAAGTGCAAGTTGGTGTGATCACCTTTACCTTCGGTCTAATGCTTGCAGAACGACATCATTCTCTCTACTACTGACCAGACTCTATTTGAGACCATGTATGGAGTGCCGTCACGTTCACCCATTCCCAGCCCTTGACAAAGAAAACCTGAAAACGACAATATAAACATTGGAAAGGCCGACTGCGAAAGAGTATTACAAGAAATTCGACAATTGGTGAAACAGTGCTTATATCACGCTTCCAACACACGTGAAGAAAGGTGCAAGCAAAGTGAAGAAGGAACATGATTTTTAGATCGGGGAATTGATCTTAGTACATGCGCATAATGTCAGTAATCAATCTGAGTTTTTTGTGGAGAAATTACTCGCTTGAAATAAAGACCCATATCGAGTGTCAAGTATTATTTACAGCAATCGCATCGAGTGGTCACTGGTAGATCGTGATGGTAATTGGTAACTTCAATGTTATTCACTTATGAAGATATAAAATAATCGGTCCAGAGCTACCAAATAATGGTGAATAAATGAAATTAGCACTGACTCTACTTGGAAGCAACAATGGGAATGGTGGCATGAAGTTTATTTTGTATGTATTGTGCAAGTACTTCATGGTGAACACACTCCGCTTGCAGCTATGACCAATTTATTGTCTGTTGTGGAGCAGTTTTAACCAGTTTTGATTTTAGCTTGCTATTGTTGTCCGCACTTGCATAATGTGTAATTTTGCCTGCATCAGCAGTTCGATGATCTGAATTAAGCAAGTCCGGGAATGAGGTTTCTTATTGATTAGATGTTTGCCTGGCCCGCCGTTATGTAAGCTNAGATGTTTGCCTGGCCCGCCGTTATGTAAGCTCCACAATATGTTGAGTGCTGTGTGTTAAATACGGTCTCGAAAGAAGTTTTATGAAAATCAAATTGCCAGTTCTAATCGTCACTCGATCTATATTTCTCCGGATCAGGAAAGAGTAAGTTGCCTCAGCATGTATATGATGATACACAGAAGAAATGTTATCGACTGGAATAATCTCCCTATGTTCCATGTCGAGTAAAATTGCAAAGAATTATCACAGGAATAAATACATTTTCTCTCTGTCTCTCTGGTGTGAATTTTGACAAAGATATTATTTTAAGTGAGTATTTATTACAATATAATGAACNTTTTCTCTCTGTCTCTCTGGTGTGAATTTTGACAAAGATATTATTTTAAGTGAGTATTTATTACAATATAATGAACTGTCTCAAGTAGTGCTTTAAGGGCTCCTCTTTGTTGCGAGTGTAACATTAAAAAGATATTAAGGTGGAATATCAAACACCATATTTGCTCTTAATTTGCTTGCAGAGCTATCTAACACTAGCGAGAACAGATACAAGCTAAATTGCATGCACTCAGTTCACAAGTTACCCGCTAGGTAACACTAAATGGGACAGAAGCTGCAAAACATAAAAAAGAAAAGAATGTGTATCATGGAGCTATGCGCTGTTGCCAGTCCTCTTACAAACACTCTCCCGACCGGCCAGCGGTGGTTCCTCGACATGCGCCATTGAGGATGAAATAAATTTGTTGGGCTGGTTATTTATCTCTCAAAACTATCAAACCCTGTGTAAACCAGCACAAAATACAGACAAGACTCTTTTCACAGTTAGAAATATGTTTCATCCTAATTAAATAATATAAATTTTAAGTTTAAATATATAATTATACACAACTGTTGTACCTTAATACCAAACAATATATATGGAGGTAATTAATAAATAATCCGTATTCGAAATAAATGGCATTTTTTAACATACCTGTTCGATGCAGAAATGTGTCTATATATACATGCAACTCGTAATGATTGTCGCAAAATAATATCGCAACTTCAGATGTCTAGTTCGAATATGTCTTCTATATTTACATAAGCATATGTAGTTACACAGTCTTTTACAATGTAAGATTGTGGGATATGCATCTTAGGATACAACTTGTATACAAATAAGATATATAAGTTTTACATTTCTGAAATAAATGGTTTTCTTTTGCAGTAAACGGGCAATAAGTAATTTGATTTCCTTTAACGGTTTATATTAACTAATTTGTTTAGTTTACAGGTAACTTCTAAACCTATATTTTCTTCTCTTTGACCACTGTGTGCTCTTCAATCACATGTAACATTACCTGAGCGGTCAGGGATAGTAATGTGGACATCGTCCGGCGACTATGTTAAGAAAAGTCAGAATATNTCAATCACATGTAACATTACCTGAGCGGTCAGGGATAGTAATGTGGACATCGTCCGGCGACTATGTTAAGAAAAGTCAGAATATTACCAAATATTCCTATTTCGAATAGAATGGGCGCCAGTTCACTGGGTGAGCACGAAGTCACAGTTCTCAGGATCGTGGGCTTAACGACCACGTGGCTGTATCCCCTGACACACACTGTACAAATTTACATGAAAATGTAATAAATAGCTGGAGTATTCAGNCTGTGTAAACCAGCACAAAATACAGACAAGACTCTTTTCACAGTTAGAAATATGTTTCATCCTAATTAAATAATATAAATTTTAAGTTTAAATATATAATTATACACAACTGTTGTACCTTCATACCAAACAATATATACGGAGGTAATTAATAAATAATTCGTTTTCGAAATAAATTGCATTTTTTAACATACCTGTTCGATGCAGAAATGTGTCTATATATACATGCAACTCGTAATGATTGTCGCAAAATAATATCGCAACTTCAGATGTCTAGTTCGAATATGTCTTCTATATTTACATAAGCATATGTAGTTACACAGTCTTTTACAATGTAAGATTGTGGGGTATGCATCTTAGGATACAACTTGTATACAAATAAGATATACGAGTTTTACATTTCTGAAATAAATGGTTTTCTTTTGCAGTAAAAGGGCAATAAGTAATTTGATTTCCTTTAACGGTTTATATTAACTAATTTGTTTAGTTTACAGGTAACTTCTAAACCTATATTTTCTTCTCTTTGACCACTGTGTGCTCTTTAATCACATGTAACATTACCTGAGCGGTCAGGGATAGTAATGTGGACATCGTCCGGCGACTATGTTAAGAAAAGTCAGAATATTACCAAATATTCCTATTTCGAATAGAATGGGTGCCAGTTCACTGGGTGAGCACGAAGTTACAGTTCTCAGGATCGTGGGCTTAATGACCACGTGGCTGTATCCCCTGACACACACTGTACAAATTTACATGAAAATGTAATAAATAGCTGGAGTATTCAGNCGACCACGTGGCTGTATCCCCTGACACACACTGTACAAATTTACATGAAAATGTAATAAATAGCTGGAGTATTCAGGCTACCCAGCAAGCCTTATAAATGAAGGATGCCACCTTGAGGCATCGATAACTTCCTGGATAGAGCCAGGGCCCGAAATACAACTCTAAATGAGAACTCACAAGTTTCTGTTAACTCAAGTAAATTGTATTGCCGAATAGTGTACACAATTACATGTATAGAATGCAAATTAAAGCGGACCTGGCTCACAAGGCCTCCCCGCGGCCGTTACTGTACAAAAAGGCCAAGAATGGCACGAAAACTTACAATAGTAATTAAACCTCCGGGGTCGGTAAATTGAGCTGATGGAGGGGTACTGCGAATGCGAGGAAGACTGTTGGTAAACTAAATAAAAGTTCCAGTAAATCACGTTAAACTCTTGTAGTTAANGTACTGCGAATGCGAGGAAGACTGTTGGTAAACTAAATAAAAGTTCCAGTAAATCACGTTAAACTCTTGTAGTTAAATGTTCAAAACAAAGTATGAAGTCCCTTTCCATATTAATTTTATTTTTTAAGTGTGCCAGACATCTACTTTTAGAATGGCGGCTATAATAACACTTTGGATTAGTATGCTATGTCTGCGAAGATATAAAAACTGTCTTAACTTAATTTTTTATGCGGTATGACGACAATAGTCGAATGTGCTGATAAATATTCTTTTGCCCTCAATTTCCGAAAATAGCGTAATCAAAACATAAAGGTTTTCTGACATATCTTGAACAGCAATTAACCTATTCCCACACAATTTTACGTACACATAGTGCTATAGTAGGGTATACGAACTAATATATTTTTAATGTGGCACACGTTTTTTTATGTCGTTGATATAAACAATTTAGGTTTGCATGTTATAGCCATTAAATGATTATCCAAATTTAATAAAAATTTGTGACTATCAGTTTTCATTAGAAGCGTTAATTATGTATACAGAGATCCTCTTTTACCAGCTTTTTTGCAAAATATTGCCAGGTGAGATATTTGAATATTTTGCCATATTGCTGGAACAACTGAGCTAATTTCCTCCAATTTCTACAAAANAGTTCAGAACAAAGTATGAAGTCCCTTGCCATATTAATTTTATGTTTTAAGTGTGCCAGACATCTACTTTCAGAATGGCGGCTATAATAACACTTTGGATTAGTATGCTATGTCTGCGAAGATATAAAAACTGTCTTAACTTATCTTTGTATGCGGTAAGACGACAATAGTCGAATGTGCTGATTAATATTCTTTTGCCCTCAATTTCCGAAAGTAGCATGATCAAAACATAAAGGTTTTCTGACATATCTTGAACAGCAATTAACCTATTCCCACAAAATGTTACGTACATATAGTGCTTTAGTAGGGTATACGAACTAATATATTTTTAATGTGGCACACGTTTTTATATGTCGTTGATATAAACAATTTAGGTTTGCATGTTATATCCATTAAATTATTATTCAAATTTAATACAAATTTGTGACTATCAGTTTTCATTAGAAGCGTTAATTATGTATACAGAGATCCTCTTTTGCCAGCTTTTTTGCAAAACATTGCCAGGTGAGATATTTGAATATTTTGCCATATTGCTGGAACAACTGAGCTAATTTCCTCCAATTTCTACAAAACATTAGTGAAGGCCATGTAAACTTGCATGATTTAGGTGGACCCAGACACGTTTTTCAAAATGATGGTCATATTAATATTTTGATAAGTTTTTAATATCAATTAAGAGACCTAACCAAATTTTTTAAGGCAATTTTGTAAGATAGCACTAAATAAAAAAAACATAAATTTTTCATCTCATTTCTTGGGAACCAATAATTAGATTTCCACCAAATTCTTTACACAAGAAACGGTACGGTAGGTCATGCAAACTTATGTTTTTCAAGTGGCCTAGACACTTATTTTCAAAAGGACGACCTTGTAAATACTGTAAGATAGTAAACCCATTAATTTAAAACATAACACTGATTATAGCCTAAGTTGATGCTCTGAATCCGACCCTGTAATGCATTTGATTGCACACTAACTTATATGAGGTGTTTTGTGTTCGAGTCCCGGTTAAGGCATGTGTGTATTTGTAATTGTCTTACTACTATTGCATATGTTTCTGATTTCATCTCTAATCATATTGCTGTTAACAAGACGTCAAGGCCTATTTACCGTCTAGGCTTTCGATAACTTCGTTAAATGTGATTTGCATCCATGTAGAGAAAAGTAGGTTAATTAGTTATACCAGTAACTGTTCGTTATTAATATTTTTTCCTACTATTCATCGAGCGGCATCCTGGCACCCATAGATTTAGAAGTTGACATAAAATAATTTCTTAATTAGGTATTTAAGACTGGCGACGCCTTATTTCCACAAAATATTTTGTATTTTCACGTCCTTCGCACTAACCGATTTGAAAATCAATGATCTCGATAAACGTAATGGCAGGCCTTGCATACATAAAGTGGAACAGGATAGCAACTGTGTGGCGTGCAATAACCGCGCGAACTCACAAAATTGTATTTGTATAATTGTCTTTATTTGACGAGTGAATTTTTTTCTAACAACCTAACAGCAGCAAAACTAAAGCCCGGCACACACGGGGTAATTTCTCCTGCGAGTTTTGTTAAGATATTATTTGAGAACTAGGCAAAGAGCTATGTAACTTGGTTACTCGCGGGGTCCGTCACTGGTNAACTTGGTTACTCGCGGGGTCCGTCACTGGTTTTGCCGCATACTGTATGGGTTTCCTTGCAAGCTATTGCGTCAAATAGTAACGCTGGAAGCCATAACAATTTTTAACAACTGGCGAAAATAATAAACAACGAACTTTCTACGGCCAAGAAAGATTGCTATAGTTACGCTACTTTCAGTTTATGAATCATAAAAATAAAAATTGTGGGCGAAATAAAATACTGTAGATAAGAGAATGGTTAACCTGAAGGAACGAAAACTGGCAATACTTTTCAAAGAATTCGGGTTAGTACACAGATAATTTCAAAACTGTGTACAAACATGTTTCTTCTATGCATTATTAACACTGCCAAAAAAATCATGCTGCCATGTAAATAAAGTAGCACTATTACAATTACTGAAAAATAATAGACTAGCCAGCAAAACTGCGGGTAGGCATCGATGTTTGCAGTTGATGAGTAAGTCCTAGAGACGNGCCCGGCACACACGGGGTAATTTCTCCTGCGAGTTTTGTTAAGATATTATTTGAGAACTAGGCAAAGAGCTATGTAACTTGGTTACTCGCGGGGTCCGTCACTGGTTTTGCCGCATACTGTATGGGTTTCCTTGCAAGCTATTGCGTCAAATAGTAACGCTGGAAGCCATAACAATTTTTAACAACTGGCGAAAATAATAAACAACGAACTTTCTACGGCCAAGAAAGATTGCTATAGTTACGCTACTTTCAGTTTATGAATCATAAAAATAAAAATTGTGGGCGAAATAAAATACTGTAGATAAGAGAATGGTTAACCTGAAGGAACGAAAACTGGCAATACTTTTCAAAGAATTCGGGTTAGTACACAGATAATTTCAAAACTGTGTACAAACATGTTTCTTCTATGCATTATTAACACTGCCAAAAAAATCATGCTGCCATGTAAATAAAGTAGCACTATTACAATTACTGAAAAATAATAGACTAGCCAGCAAAACTGCGGGTAGGCATCGATGTTTGCAGTTGATGAGTAAGTCCTAGAGACGGGTAACACAGCGCTGCGCCGCGCAATTGCGCTAACTCAGTTCACTGCGCATGGTGCGCCAACTCACTTCCTTCAAAATATGAAACTCACGACTCAGTGGCGCAGTGGACTAGTCAAGTAGATATCGGAAAATATCGATATTAGTTGTATCGACTATATTAAAATATCGTTTTACGAAACTATGTATATAGTAGAAAATGTTGCGACTAGCTAAAATGTGAAATAATAAGTTCTTAGCGCCCTGCGTTACTTATATGCACTTGCAGTTGTTTTGTTTCTATAGAATACCATGCTACACGTGGCTGGCGAAGCGTCTGTATTGCATTGCATACAAAATATAGCAAAAAAAAATTTTTTTACCCAATACATGGCTAGAGTACTGCGAATTTAACAATGGATTTTTAGACCTTTGTTTTATTCATTTTATTGTCTATATACTTTTCTAATCGTTAAATAATATTTCATAACCGTTATTTACTTCCATCCTCAAGCAGACATTAAGATTTGAATGCTCCTATCTTATGCTCTTACAATATGTTAGCTTTTGCGTTTTTACATTCTCTAGGAAATTTAAGAGCACTAATATGTACAAACGAACCCAGTTGAAACTTCTGTATATTAATAGGAAAAGTACCCCAACATAAATGTGCATACAAGTATATATAAAAGGTGGCTACTAGCCTATTTTTAAGAACAATAAAAAAAATTGCCCATTTTAAAAATTAAAATCACTCAATTTTTCATGAAATTCAATTTTTACCAAAAATTTCTATTTTTCATAATAATGTCTCATTTTCTCAGAAAATTAACAGAATTTAACAAATCTAGTAAATCTTTTATCCCATCTTATTAAAAAAATTTTTTTTAAAAGAAAACGTGGCATAGGTGGCACAAAAACTTGTTTTGGCCCAATATAATGAAAATTTTCCTCACAAATAGGGCCAATAGCCACCTCTAAACCAATTTTTAATTAAAATCACCATTTAACTTAAAAATCAAACCATAAAAACAATGAGCGGTCACTGGCCCACTTAAAAAAAAAAGAGAAATTAACTACTTTCTACAATTTTTCACTTAATCTTTTATCAAGCGGCCACTGACCATTAAAAAATTATGGGGGGACAAGTGGTGCAATGGTACTATACCAAATAAAACAAAATAATATATTAAAAATATTGAGGGCAAAATGGCACAACAATACTTGATCAATTATTTTCCCATATAAAACAATAGAAAAAAACAAGATTGGGATGATATTTCATAAATGTGGCACAATGGTAACTGAATAAATAAAACATTATGGGATTCTCGCTAGTGGGAAACCACTCTCTGGAAAATTAAAAAATATTAAAACAAAAATGTATTGATTGACTTACATTACAGAGTACACCAAAAATAGTATTAAATATAAATATTATTAAAGTTTCTATTAAAAAAAAATGTTATATAATGTTGAAAATTAAAACTAACACATTTTTACTTTACCATTGCATTCCAGACATAATCCATTTAAGAATTCGGATTCCTTAGAATTAATTTGATCATATCTTCTTGGTAAAATCATTTTCAACTGTGTATCTAATTCAACAAAAATTGAATAACATTTGGAGGTAAATAAACAATCAATATTCGTAATCAAATAACACCAAGGTTTTAATTCACATAAGTTTATTCAAAATTTGTGTCTGACTCATTCAATATAAAAAATTACGTAGAAAAATATTATTTTCATTCTACTGAATAGTATATGAATGTATCTAAACATCTGCATAAAATTATCAATACATTTTGCTGTTTCAACAAAGTTTCCAATTTAATAACATAAAAAATTATATCATTTCGGGTTTATATATATCTTATATTTTTCTTAGTTGTAAGAATATAGATATAATATAAAAATAACAGATACTGATAATAATACTACNGAAATTAACTACTTTCTACAATTTTTCACTTAATCTTTTATCAAGCGGCCACTGACCATTAAAAAATTATGGGGGGGGGGACAAGTGGTGCAATGGTACTATACCAAATAAAACAAAATAATATATAAAAAATATTAAGGGCAAAATGGCACAACAATACTTGATCAATTATTTTCCCATATAAAACAATAGAAAAAAACAAGATTGGGATGATATTTCATAAATGTGGCACAATGATAACTGAATAAATAAAAAATTATGGAATTCACGCAAGTGGGAAACCACTCTCTGGAAAATTAAAAAAATATTAAAACAAAAATTTTTTGATTGACTTACATTACAGAGTACACCAAAAATAATATTAAATATAAATATTATTAAAGTTTCTATTAGAAAAAAATGTTATATAATGTTGAAAATTAAAACTAACACATTTTTACTTTACCATTGCATTCCAGACATAATCCATTTAAGAATTCGGATTCCTTAGAATTAATTTGATCATATCTTCTTGGTAAAATCATTTTCAACTGTGTATCTAATTCAACAAAAATTGAATAACACTTGGAGTTAAATAAACAATCAATATGCGTAATCAAATAACACCAAGGTTTTAATTCACATAAGTTTATTCAAAATTTGTGTCTGACTCATTCAATATAAAANTCAAATAACACCAAGGTTTTAATTCACATAAGTTTATTCAAAATTTGTGTCTGACTCATTCAATATAAAAAATTACTTAGAAAAATATTATTTTCATTCTACTGAATAGTATATGAATGTATCTAAACATCTGCATAAAATTATCAATACATTTTGCTGTTTCAACAAAGTTTTCAATTTAATAACATAAAAAATTATATCATTATAAAAATTATATCATATATCTTATATTTTTCTTAGTTGTAAGAATATAGATATAATATAAAAATAACAGATACTGATAATAATACTACTACAATATAAACAATGTTTTCTGAAAATACTTCGTACATTTAATAATATAAAAAGTTATACATTTTGTGTTATTTATTCTTTCAATTGATCATAAGTAAGATTTCTTTGACTTATCAATACCACATTTCATATAGTATTCTCAGGAACATTCCTATTAAAATCAACACTAATTTTGATATTTGTTTTATCTTTAACGAAAGTTGTTTTCCTATGAGCACAGTCAATTATATAAAATAGTCTTCTTACATAATAAGAATAATAATTATAGTCACCATCGAGATTAAAAGTTGGTTTATAATAAAGTTTATTGTTTATATAATTTCTCATGTTATTGATTCAGAAATTTTAAAATCGTGATATGCTAGATATATTTTATGAAATAATCCTACATCGAGATCTAAATTACAATTTTCTTTAGAAAAAAATTTATTTCTTCCATTTATAACATAAATATTTCTCAAATTACAATGATCAAACATAGAAGCACGATCTTTTCTATTAGTTTGAAAACCAACTATTACATACTCAGGCATATCAAATTGCAAATTATTAAATTCATCATTTATATAAAAATTAAATATTCTTGTATTTTGAGGAACAGCTTTTTATAAAAAATAGCCAATAATTAAAGTAAATATGAGTGTTTGATTTTTATAATTTTTTTATAGAGCAAGTTGTATTTCCTTCGTATTCTACAATACATAGGCCACATAATTTCTAATCTTTGAATAACAATTTTTTCTGGATCAGCATAACTTCTATCACTGTTCCATCAGTTTTTTTTAGTTTTATGTACAAATAAAAAAATATCCTCAAATGAATTTAAAAAAAAGTTATCTTATAACCATCTTTAAAATATTTTTTTTTTGTTATATCTAAGAAAAACAAAACAATCTAGATGGATAAATAAGTTCAGTTGGTTTATCTGAATGAATATATTCTACTGGATATTTATTATCAAAACCAGACATTTCTAAATCATATTTTTTTTTGATGAGCTTACCAAAGCGTGCATCATGGATGTTTTTAATACAGGATTGCTTCAATTATTTGTCAATGTTTTGAAATTTCTACTCAAGAAAATTGAAATGGAAAAAAAAAATTCAGCAAATATCAATATTATATTATTTGGCAAAATAGCCAACACTACCTCTCTTTGATAATCTAAATTGTACAGAAACATACGCATCATTTGGGANTAAATATTGTATTATTTGGCAAAATAGCCAACACTACCTCTCTTTGATAATCTAAATTGTACAGAAACATACGCATCATTTGGGAAAGAAAATCGATCACCAATATTAATATCAAATATTTAAATTGTTATTAGTTTGACCTGTTGGTGGAAATGTTTGCCTCCCAAAACTTTCGATACTTATAAAATTCATTATGTAGTAAATATATATTGTAAATAAAAAATAAAAGATCCAGAAAAACAAATGTTCAGTATAAAACTACTTACAGAAAAATTTAGAAATTATAAGGAAACACATGAGGTCGGGTATGAGAAAAATAAAAGAAATATTAGTCTGTAATTCACGAATTACAAAATATTGGTAAAAAAAAATTAGAAGAATTAGTAGAAGAAAATAAAAATTTAATAGCAAATTGAGATACTGTAGCTCTTAAACTATCCACCAACACAAAAAAAAATTTCATTCTAAAAAAATTGTAGTTAATGATGATCAAGACGGTAAATTTTTTAAATATATGTCTGGAATTAAGCCATTAATTAATCTCGGAAAAGACGTTTTAAAAAATATTAATGTTATTAATGAAAAATATGGGTTGAGAGGAGATGGCCAACATTTTTATATAGATGGCACACAAGTAAATATTATTAATAATAAATTATTTCAAAAATAAAGGATATGATTTAACAAAAGGACTTTCTAATTGGTTAACAAAACATTAACACAAGGACATTGAAAATAAATACATTAATGAAGACTATGATAAATATACACAAATAGCTTTATCAACATATTTGTTATATCAAAACTGTGATTCAAGTAAAAAAAATTAATTGGAATAAAAGTGGGAAATACAATAATATTATTAAATAAATGTATGAAAAACATTGAAAGACCATTATTCTGCTCACAACGAAACACACCCGAAAGATTATATTCACCAAGAATGCCAAAATCTGGAGATGGAATAAAACAATATAATGACATTCCAAAATAATTAATATGGATGCATTATGTAAGAAAATTAATCGATCTATTATTAGTTATTCATGGCGAAGAAAATGCTGGTAATAAAAATCAGCATCATAATAAATTTTCTGATTTTGTTGTTAATAATCGCAATGGAATTTCATATCTAATTTGAGTTTTAAATGTTGTTTCTTATTCTTTTTGGAATTATGAATATCATGGAAAAGAAATAATAAATTAGGCATAAAATAATTTAAATTTACCAGAAATGCATTTGCCTAGTTATAATTATGGTGGTCCTTGTACAATATTAGACTAACTATTAGAAAGAGGCGATAAAGAAATTAATAAACTTGATGAAGCCTATAAAAATCACGATATTGCTTATAGAGGTTATAATAATTTAGAATCAAGACATGAAGCTTATAAAATTCTACGAAAATAAGCTAAAGAAATAATGTTAGATAAAGAAACACCAATTGGTGAAAAAATTGCTTGTGCATTGGTTTCTGGGAGTATATTTATTAAAAGAAGATTAGGCTGGGGAATCAAAATTCATTAATATGATAAAATTGCATATACATATATAAATTTTATTTTACATACATGAAGATTAAAACTATAACTTTTGTTATTTCAATCAACTTATAGAATTATAAATAGTCAAATATTTAAAGAATGATCAAATTGAAAAGAAGAGTAAAAGTTAAAGAAATGTAAGAACCTTTATTAACATTATCACTAACAACAACTAAAAAATTATTAAATGGCAAAACAGGTTCTGGTTTATAAACTGGAAGATTTTTACCAACTTTGTGGGCAGCCTTGGATGCTCTTGGCATATTGGCTGAAGGTGTCGCCTCGATTTATATTTCTGCTGAACAAACTAAAATAAATAAGAAATAATTAAAAGAACAAATAAGGAAAATAAAATTGGCGAAGGAATTGTAGCAAAGAAAAAAGAGAACGACACTAAACATTTTTGAAATAATTCCATTATTGAATATCTATATAAAAAACTATGAGAAAAAATTAAATATAAAAATATTAGAAAGATTTATATGATTGATGAAACGCCAGATAAAATTAATACAAATTAATGTGAAATTGTTAATTTAGACATATATGCAAGTACTAGTACTCACTGGGTTTTTATTATAAAATTAATAATAATGATATTTATTACTTAGAGATTCATTCGGAGGAAATATTCCTATAGAATTAATTAAAAATTTTGAAGATAATCATACATATTATAATTATGAAGGAATTCAAAATTTTAATTCGGTTATCTGTGGTAATTTATGTTCGGTAGTACTGGATTTTTTTTAACTATGCTATTTTTCTAACATAACTTCTGTATTATTAAATTACATATTTATTCGGGAAGCCATTAATAAGTCGTTGGGATAAATACTTTAAAATTGATAACAGAGTAAAAAATATATTCTAAACATAAATTTTAATGACAATGTTACAAATAAAAATTTGATAATTTCCAAGATAGGCTTAAACATGATCATAAAAATCAGAATGATGAATTTAATGAATAAGTTGATAATATAATTGATGTAATAATACCTGATGCTATTAAAGCTAGATTAAACCAATTTCCTTCTAGCACAGTAAAAATATTTGCTCATAAATCTAGTTTGTTTAAATATGTTAAAAACCCAAAATTTTTATCAATTAAAAATGATATTGCTTTGAAATCTGAGTTTAGAGATTATAATAAAATGACGAATTTTATGGTTTTAAAAAATATGTTGTTTTGAAATCCAAGTTATGTGATTACATTAAATATTGTACATTTTATAATTTTAAACAAGATTTTGCTTTGAAAACTGAGTTGAATGATTACATAACAAGAAATAATTTGAGTAATTATGATATAGGAAGTATAAAAAATTATATAGAAACTTTAATAAATTTGAAAATAAATGAGTATGTTAAAAACAAAAATTTTGACGATTTTTAAAAATATGCTGCTTTAAACTCTGAGTTAAATAGTTATGTAACAAATAAAAATTCTAATGATTTAAAAAACGACGTTGCTTCAAAACCAAGTAAACTGATTATATAAAAAATTATAAATTTCATGATTTTGCTGAAAGAACAAAGAAATATCATACAAGAATGTTATATGACATTATTCCATCAATTATTGATTCAAATATATCGGATTTAGATCACAACATTGCTTTGCATGATCTATGTGTTAATAATCTTGCAACTCAAATTAATAAACATGCATATTAACCAAATAGGTGATATTCAATTTGAGCTTAATAATTTAATAAATAGTCGAAATAAGTAAAGTTTCAACTAAAAAAATAAAAATTATAAATGTATATTTATGGCAATTTTTATTTTACAAACAACTATTATAACATAACAATTATGGCAATAAAAACAAATGATTAACAAACATCGTTAATCCAGTCGCCTCAATGGTGACGTAAATTTGGAATATTTTCAATCAAGTAGTATGCAAACAACAAATTTAATAGGAAAATTTACTACTGGAAAATACAATCAATATTTTAAATTGTATACTGAATTAAGCTATTTCTCTTCTTTATTGGATTGTGCATTTTTTATAGAAATAATACAAATATTTTCGATTCATAAATTTTAAGAATAGCTAGAAAAGGACACGATAAAGATTTTTCAAAATCATTTCCTATAGAAAATGGTGATCAATTAAATATAGAATTAGTTGGTGGAATTCAAATCGCTAAAATGTATGAAATTAATATTTGTATGACTTTATAGTTTTTAAAGAGGAATAAAAAGTTATCTTACATAAATGGGTAACTCTTGGTGTTTAAAGAGTAAGAGAGTAACTAGAAATAATAATATAAAAATAGAGAAAAAATTGAATGGAAAAATATTACAAAACGTATATGTTCTATACGAAGATCTAAAAAATCATTCTATAATTAAAATTTTGAAAAAAATTGGAGCATTTGCGAATGTATGATAAATTAATTATATAAACCTGTAAGAATAAATTTTCTTATAAGAATTTGTTTTTGGAATTTATGGTCTATGACAAGCCAATTTAATTGAAACGAATTCTGGGGATTTAATTGGAGTATCCAAGATAAATAAAGGGAATAGATATATATTATCAATCACTGATTTTTTTTCTAAATATCCATTTACTATTACAGTTAAAGATAAAAATGGTAATATTGTTGTGAAGGATTTTGAATCAATTTTCATAACAAAAAAACCAAATAATTTACAAACAGATAATGGTTCGAAATTTTATAATTAAAAATTTAAAGAATTAATGAAAAACTATAATATAAACCATCATTCAACTTTTTCAGAACTTAAAGCATGGATTATTGGAAGATTTAATAGAACATTAGAAAACGAAATGTCCGAAAAATTTTCTTTTAATGACTGTGGCGACCAAAGTATATAATTATACAAAACATGGAACTATTCAAATGAAACCAATACGTGATAATAAAGCTAATAGAATATTAAAAAAGAATAAAAACATAATGAAAAAAATATTTAAAAAATCCAGATGGTATGACTATTCCCCTGAAAATACATAAAAATTTACTGGCTAAAAGAAATGAACAAAAAAATTAAAAAATTCAAGGGTCAGGAAGCCAAAACCCGAAAATAATGAAAAAAATATTTAAAAAATTTAGGGGTTGGGAGGCCGCACCCTGAACTAAAAATGTAAAGGTGGTGGTATTGTTAGAATTTGTAAAACGACGAAAATTTCGAGAAATGTTATACAGCAAATTGGTTAACATAATTATTTAAAATATATAAAGGATTTAATGATGAAGAAATACAAGGTAATTTTTACGAATATGAAATTTAAAAAACTAATTTCATGATGGATATTTAGATGAAAAAGTTTTAGAAATAAAGGGTGATAAAATGTATGTTGAATTGTTAGGCTTTGATAATTCATATCGTATTTGGATAAATATCATTATATAGTTTCATAAAATGAAATTCTTAACCCGGCATTTCACCACGGTTTAATCACTCATAAAATTAGATATTTTAGTTAAAAACTGCAGGGTCTAAATTTTTAGACCTTGGAATCTAATATAAAAATTCTTAACCCATTCTGGGAGACAGAGATTAACTAACCATAATTTGTAAAAATTTAGAGTGGAGGGATGGCTATGCACTAAACACTGAATATTTTTAATTTTTATAAATTTTCAGGGCTCCGGGAAGCCATTTCACTCATTTCACTGATATATCTTCTTAATTTTTTCAGTGCATCCAATGGTAAACCACGAAATTCTATAATAAATAAAATATAATATATCATTCTTCATGAAGTTCACGAATTCTATCTAAAATAATAATTTTATATAAAATATATAGTGTTTCTTTTAAACATTCGATAAAATAGGTTTTTTTTATTAAAAAACGTAATTCTAATTTTCGATGGCGATTTCTGATTTTTTTCAGAGGCCTGGTGCTGGAACATATTTCAATTTTCCAGGGCCTCTGGTCTCAGGGCCTGAAACTTCATATTGATTAAAATATATATAAATAGTAATACAAATTTAAGTATTTCTTTAAAATCTATATTATTTTCTTTTTAGAAATCAATAAATATACTTTTTTATCGCTTATTAACCCACGACAAACCTTGCCATGCATGAAGATAATTAATTATATTTAATAAATAATTGTATAATAAAATAAATTATATATAAATGGAAACTATATATAAAAAACGAACAGCTCTATTATAATTTTCAACACTTTTGTATCAAGATGATAATAATGTTAGAAAATTTGTAGATAAATTACCTAACGATTTGATAGAATTTTTAATTTATATCGATGATGGGGAAAATACAGACAATATACATTTATAATTTATGGAACTATATAGATTTAAAGATAATTAATATTTTAGATTTACTTACTGATTGATTTGTTTTATTGTTGTTTGTGTATTTGCACATGTAGGTCTTTTATTGTTTATTTGATAAGCCTTTATATTTTAATTTTCTTCTATAGTTAACCTTGGTAAGTTATTTTTATCTTCCAAATTATTGTAAATTTTTATAATTAATTTTTGAAATTGTTTAAATGATAAATTATCCACTACATTATTATTAGTTTTATTTATATCTTTTAATTTGTATAATGTTTGTTGAAAAGTGATTGGTTCAGGAGTTATAGATTCTCTAATAAAAATATTCGAATGAAATTCGTCTCTTTATCATTAATTAGATCCACAACAGTATTATTTTGTTCACAAATGAATTTAATACATTTATCTAAATCTTTAAAATAAATTTGATACGTTTATTTTTTCTCATTAGCTTTGAATGGCTGCTAGTAAAGTGAAATAAGTTTTTATATAATACTGTAATAAAAATGTTCAATTCTTATATACAAGCTAATACATTGTANTTCAATTCTTATATACAAGCTAATACATTGTATCCTCTTCTGGCCGACCTGTATTTTATTTTTGAGTACCACCAACTTAAAAATAATTATGTTTAGCACATTGTTTAGTTATGTAAAATATAAACAATATAATTTTTTTTACTGTTTTCATATTTTTTAAGGATATATTCTTATTTTATTGCCATATATTTTTCTTTTTGTAACTCTTTTTCTTTGATTTTCAATTTATTTTCAAATACAGTAGTTAGTTATTATTTTTGTTTTGCTTCAATTTAAATTTATTTTCAAATTCAATATATTCATCAGTTTTCCTTATTTCTGGAAGAACCTCATGAATAACAGATTTTTAAAATTCTTTAGAAGCTGGTAATTTTGATTTCATAATTAAACAATGTATGCTATATTCATTTATTAATATTGTTAATTTTTATTATAAGTAAGACCCAGTATTTCACTGGGTTTGAAAAGATTCTTGCATTTTATTTTATTACCAATATCCACATGCTTTCAAAAGAATCATCTGCATCTTTATAGTGTAATATTTCACCAATATCTTTAGCCTTGAACCATGGATTATTATTTTCATCTAAAACAAACAGACCTCTCTTATTTTGATAGAGCAATTTGATTTTCAGATCCAGAATCAACTCTATAACCAAACAATTTAATTATAAAATTTAAAAACGATTTATTAATTAAAATTTTTTTAATCATTGATTAAATTTTTCATTTTATTAATAACTTCAGTATATGTGTTACATGTTATACCAAACGAAGATAAACAGTTTTTTTCAGCTGTAATTAATCGATTAGTTTATTGATTACATTCATGTAAGCCGTATTAATTCATAAATATTGCCGATGTTTCATCCCCCCTTAAGGGCGGTGTTTCACGGCCCTTTAAAATACCTTCTTNTTGATAAATTTTTAAAGCATCGTTATATATTGTTTTATTAATTTTTGATAACCCCAACGAATTGCTACCCTTCGAATTTTTATCCTCAATATTTAAAAACCCACATGTGTTTAAATAATTTTTACACAAATTTTTATATTCTTGTGGTGAGAAAACTATTTTTAAGGTTTATAATATTAGTATTAAAAAATTGATTTACATATCAAAAAGTTTAATATCATATTTAAAAAATAAAATAGATATATATAAAGGTGAAAAAATTAAAATTCATCTGACTAATATTTATTTTTGTTATCATGTAAAATTGATTATACAAAATGACAAGAACGAAAACAAACATGTAATTATTGATACTATGCTTCTAAAATGTATTACATCTCTATTTTTATAAACTGTTTTAAAGAATCACTTCATTGAACGTAAACAATGCATTAGACTCGACCATTCTGTTTCTAGTTGGCACAGTGTGCTGTATGGGGTCCCTCAGGGCTCAAACCTAGGAATGTTATTTTTCTTCATTTTCATTAATGATTTACTGGCATATTTGCAGTATGTGATCTACCACTTGTATGTGGACGACTTCCCTATATACTTGAGTAATGTACCAAGAAAATTAAACAGCAACACTGATAAAGTTAATACTGGCATGTTTAATATAGGTTAATGGTCCATGAATAATATGTAACATATAAATGCCGATACAACTGAGTACATGATAATAGGTTCCAGAAAACGTAAAAATACAATCGATTCACTTAACTCAGTTACATTACTGTAGGGACTCAACAAATATAAATTACCCAGGCAGTCATGAATTTAGGGTTACATATTAACGAATTCCTTATTTGAGCAGATCATATTAACAACATTTGCAGAAATTTATTCACCTCATTGCACTCTTTTAAGCGTATGAAAAACTTTTTTCCAATAACGACGAAAAAAACTCGTTGTAGATTCGCTTAGTTTCCCTATCATAGGTTACTGCGACGTTGTTTACAGTGACGTAACTTCTGAATTGGCGGCAGAACTAGAGACACTTCAAAACACATGCGTACATTATGTATTTAATTTGAAACTTTGAGACCATGTCAGCTCTTATTACAAAAAATTCAACCGGCTCGATCTGGAAGAAAGACGCAAGTTACACAAACTTATTAAAAAAAGACACTTACATACGGGAGTCCTAAATATCTTGCTAATAAATTTCAATATCATAATGTGAATCACAATCACCATACATGTTCATGTGAAACATTTCACCTCATAGTACCCATTGATGAAACAAATTTTTTCTCCTAATTTTTTTCGGTGCCTGGTGCTCAGTTTTGGAATGACCTGCCCAATGAACTGAAAAGGTGTTCCAACTTCAGTTTGAAAATTAATTTTAAATTAAATGCATTTAATGCAAGCAAAACATCTGAAGTAGTACGGTGCTACGTCTGTTATTATTTCCATCTGTAATGTTTTTAAGAATTTAGTACATATTAGCTTAAGACTCTGTTTAGGTAAGCGTACTTTCATTATCTTTAAACTTAACTGATATTTACGAACTTGGCATAATTCGATATCTTGTTATTCTTTTACTTTTGGTTTTATCGTGGTTATATAATTAATTGTATATTATAGTGTATATTGTATTTCATAATTCTTAAATTGTGACAAATATTTACAAAACNGGTTATATAATTAATTGTATATTATAGTGTATATTGTATTTCATAATTCTTAAATTGTGACAAATATTTACAAAACTAATTTTTATACTGAAACGATTAGTTTTATTGGTGTGTTTTTTGTTACTGTGTTTTTTTTTAAATTATGTGTGTTAGTGTTTAATGCAATTAATTCCTCTTATGATAATCACACAAATGTATTAATCTGTAGGTACNTATTAGCTTAAGACTCTGTTTAGGTAAGCGTACTTTCATTATCTTTAAACTTAACTGATATTTACGAACTTGGCATTATTCGATATCTTGTTATTCTTTTACTTTTGGTTTTATCGTGGTTTNTATTCTTTTACTTTTGGTTTTATCGTGGTTTTATAATTAATTGTATATTATAGTGTATATTGTATTTCATAATTCTTAAATTGTGACAAATATTTACAAAACAAATTTTTATACTGAAACGATTAGTTTTATTGGTGTGTTTTGTCTTGTTACTGTGTTTTTTTTTTAAATTATGTGTGTTAGTGTTTAATGCAATTAATTCCTCTTATGATAATCACACAAATGTATTCATCTGTAGGTACTTTGTTAAGTGTAAGAGAAGGCGAAAGCCTTAACTTCGCCAATAATAAAACGAGTTAATAATAATAACAATAATTTGAATTGTTAATTCTGAATTAATATCACATTCTTACTCTGTGATCAAGCTGCCATTTGTTCCTTCTAGAGACATGCCTATGGTGTGTTAGAGCATGGCCAAACATGCAGAGTGAGTGAGTGAAGAAATTTGGGTGCCTCTTAAAAGCGAGGGCTTGAGAGCCGATGAGAGTGATTGAGGTGAGTATAGACCAACGCCGGAATGAAAGGGTTAGGGAAACTGGAGATCCCCGAGAAAACCCACCGGCCTGCAGCATCGTCCGGCACGATTTCCACGTGCAAAAATCCAGGAGTGACCCGACCAGGTATTTAGCTCGGTTCGGATTGGTGGGAGGCGAGCAGGCTAACCGCTCAGCCACTGCGGCCCCGCCTAACATACAGAAATGATGTAGGATCACTCCCCACTCTTTTCAATGTGCTCCACAGAAGTTGCTATTGCAAGGCTTGAATCGACCACAGAGTACTTAAAAATACAGAGGCGAAACAGCCGCGTGTACTGCGAACTCCAGCCGCACATGCCAGAAAAATGGCTTCATTAGCCAGCAACATGTTGGTACGACGTTCGCCAGCCATTGCTTGGTAACCCAATTGCAATCTAGCAGCTCAACCAATCAGACACAAGTCCCATTCCTAAAGCCTCATGCCCAATGAGTAAACGAGTTCACTAAAATCGAAACAATGTACACAAAAAAATAATAAAACAACAAAAACGAAAAAAATAAATAAATTTGGTTTTGTGTCCTTATCTTTTTTGTGGCCCGAACTTACGCCGCTTCACCTCTCTTCCACAGCCAACTCCACCAAACTACAAGCTGCAATTTCTCCCTCCTCAGCAGCTTTCTTCCGTGTCTATCGCATCTGCTTGACCTTCACCTACCCCCTTCCGCTCCCCTTCCTCTTCCATATAGCCGAATTAATTTTTACCCACAAAATTCATATCACAAGTAATACTCAACACCGAGACTGTATGTATGACAGGTTTCGCAATACAAATTTTTATAAGAATAGTTGGACACAATTTGCCGATAAATTTAGGCCAGGTCCTTCATATTCAGTACACATTTACCATTTCCCACCCCGAGGCAGTATGTATGACATGTATCACCCCAAACAATTTTATAGGCATAATTGGCTACCATTTGCGAACCATTTAGGCTACGCTCTTGAAATTCAGTAAAAAGGCATGACTTATGAGCACGATAACATTGGCACGACACAATAAGCCTTACAGACTTTTATAAACATAGTTGACTATAATTGTAGGGCCAGTAGGGCTGAGTACTTTAAATTCAGTGCAGGTATCATTTCCCATATCGAGAATGTAGGTATGACAAGATAAGCACTACTACGTATAATAGTAATAGTTAGCAACCATCTGCGAACCATTTAGACTAATCCCTTGAAATTCAAAACATATACATCATTTGTGACCTCGAGAATGTACAAACTACATTATCAGCCATACGATGTTTATAGGCATAGCTAACCATCATTTGTGGACCATTTGGGCTAGGTTCTTGAAATTCAGTACGTAAGCATCATTTCCGACCCCTAGAATGTAGGTATAACATGATAAGACCTACTATGATATATAGACATAGTTGGTTACAATTTTCGAACAATTGGGGATAGGCTCATGATGTTAAGTACATAGGCAAAATTTATGACCTAGGTAATGTACAAACAACATAAGTGTTACATTTTATAAGCATAGTTAACTATAATTTAGAAACAGTAAAGTTGGGCCCTTGAAAAATAGCATGAAAGCAACATAATATGCAATAAGCTCTCTTATCATTACCGTTGTATTGAATTTTTGATTCATTGAAGATATACATACAAATTAATATTATATGTAAAACATACCTTTTTGACCAAGTCTTCTTTTGTTGGACAAACAAATAAACAATTATCATCTGAATTATTTCTATAAAAATTGATTTATATTCCCCTTATATCCCTATTTCCAAAAACTTGATAACAATATTTCATTACACTAAGCAAATATCTTAAATAATGAAGAATTCTATTTGTTTTATTACTTATTGGCTGGTAAAAATGTTTGTCTAGAAAAATGTTTAATTTTATTTGATACTGTTTATTATAAATGTTATATACACAACAGAAATTACACAGTTTATAAACACATATAAATAAATTGAATGTTAATGAGATAGTTTATAAAAATTATGATTTTTGTTAAATGAAATAACGATAATATAAAAAAAATTAATCATTTTTTAGATTCAAAAATTTATATGACAACCACATGCAAAGATATAACAAAATAAAAACATTATGCCTTTAATCTATTGCCAGATAAATATCGACAATTATAGACCGTACATATAAAAAAAAGTAAATGATAAAAATGGTAAAAAATTAAAAATTAATTGATTATTTTTTGGAAATTGTGGTAAAAAAATAGACAAGTTAATGAAGCAAAAAATAGTAAATAATTTTTTAGTTCCTATAGCAGTTAAACATTTAGATTAAACTCCAACACCAAAACGAAATCCCCTTTAAAGTGTATTATTTCCAGATTACGGTTCTATAAATTAAAAGAAATTAAATAAAAAATTATAAGATTCTGAAAAACAAAAGAGAATCAAACCATTAAAATAATATAAAATCATTAACCTTGGAAAAAGTAATTTTATTACTTAAACAATAGAAATGACAATTTATTTGGAATAAGCTAAGATGTAAATAAAAATAAAATATTTGACTTTCATAATGATGGTATTATTAAAATAATATAAATACAAAGGAGTAGAGGGACTTTTAAAATTGCTTGCTTGAAAAATAATAATAAAATAAAATAATAATAATAATAATAATAATTTTATTGTAATAATTATGCTAAAATTGTTATNCCGAGCGTTACACTTTTTCATAAGTGACTCCCAGCCGCAACCTAATTTAAGACGTTGTCACGTCAAAAAAATTAATCATTTTTCAGATTCAAAAATTTATATGACAACCACATGCAAAGATATAACAAAATAAAAACATTATGCCTTTAATCTATTGCCAGATAAATATCGACAATTATAGACCGTACATATATGAAAAAGTAAATGATAAAAATGGTAAAAAATTAAAAATTAATTGATTATTTTTTGGAAATTGTGGTAAAAAAATAGACAAGTTAATGAAGCAAAAAATAGTAAATAATTTTTTAGTTCCTATAGCAGTTAAACATTTAGATTAAACTCCAACACCAAAACGAACTCCCCTTTAAAGTGTATTATTTCCAGATTACGGTTCTATAAATTAAAAGAAATTAAATAAAAAATTATAAGATTCTGAAAAACAAAAGAGAATCAAACCATTAAAATAATATAAAATCATTAACCTTGGCAAAAGTAATTTTATTACTTAAACAATAGAAATGACAATTTATTTGGAATAAGCTAAGATGTAAATAAAAATAAAATATTTGACTTTCATAATGATGGTATTATTAAAATAATATAAATACAAAGGAGTAGAGGGACTTTTAAAATTGCTTGCTCGAAAAATAATAATAAAATAAAATAATAATAATAATAATAATAATTTTATTGTAATAATTATGCTAAAATTGTTATGAAACAAATGCTATTCATTAAAAAATCAAATTTCAAAATACTATAACTATCTAAGATTGTAAACAAATATAATATGTATAACTATCATAAAAAAATTATGGGATGAAATAATTAACTCAAAAATATCAATATCTGAACCAAATACTCTAGTAAAAAAATATATTTTTATAAAACCGGAAATTGGTAAAGAATTGAAAAATTTAATAATTTACCAAAACAATTTATTTGAATGTATGATATAAAAAATTAAATGGTATATTACTAGTTCTTCATAAAAAAGAAAAAGACAGAAATAAAAATATTGTAATGAAAATGTTAGAATAATAATAAATATGTTAAATAATATATGTTCTGATATTGTTATTAACAATCCTAAAGGAATTCTGTATCTAATAAAGAGTTTCAAATGTTATTCCTTATAATTTTTGGAATTATGAACATCTCAGCAAAGCGATAATAAATTGGGCATTAAATAATGCAAATTTATTATAAGTGCATTCACCTGATTATTACTATTGTGATCCATTTACTAAATTAAATGCTATTTCAGAAAGAGGCGATAACAAAATAAACAAATTAGATGAAGCTTGTAAAGATCATGACACTTTAAAAAAATAATAAAGATATAGAATGAAGACATAAAGCTGAGAAAATTTTACAAGAACAAGCTAATGAAATAATGTTACAGGTAATTTATATTGGTGAAAAACAGTTATTATTGGTAGTAGATTTACTTAAATAAAATTAGGTTGGGGAATAACCAATTATCAAAATAATTCATTACAATAATTTTTAAAGATAATTTATATAGTGTTATATATATAAAAAATTTACAAATAGCTTATTAAATTAACTTAGATGATTAGAAATTTATAAATTTTTAACAAAAATTATATTAAGAGAAAAAACAAAAAATTAAATAAGGCAAATTACTATTATTAACTACGTGTTTATTAATTTACATAAACATATTCTATAAGTGGACAAGAAAATGAGATGACTGAAGACAAGATTAAAAGCAGTACTGTTTTTGTGACCATTTTGATAGTTAACTAACCGCGTTTTAATAGAATATAAATAATTTCTTGTAGAAAGAAATAATTTTCCATCCAATATTTTGTGCGTCACTTATTTAAATGTAGTTTTTACCAGTGCTAACTGTAAATTAAAAATACAAATTCACTTGTCACATAACAATAAGAACGTATTTACCAATGTCCAGCATTTATTGTGTTAATGATGCTTTCTCGCAGGACGAGTATAAATAACACACAACGGAAGATCCAGAGGGAGGATCATAGGGTCATGACCCATCCCCAAAAAACCCAATTTGACAAGAAACTGCACTATGCATGTTCTACAATTGACGTGAAATATTATCTGAATTGTTAAAAGTATTGATTTTATTTAACCGATTGAATATTATTTTCTAAATTTATGACAATGTAGTGCACTTCTCCCTTGCTACACCTGCATCTGCACAATGGATGACGCCACCCCCTCCGGACACAAACCAAAAGTCTAGATTTGCTCCTAAATATGGTATATAGCATAATGTTAGATACCAGAGGGATCATATGGTTTTATTTTTGCTGTGTCAAATAAGTCAACTCTTTTTCATATCTGCGTCTGAATTAACCAGGTTGTGTATTGATAATTTGTGGACAATAGTTTGATGTCAGCCACATGTTCTAGAGAAGATTGCAGAACCTGAGTGAAGATAAAAGCTATTCTTTAGCTTTGCAATTTTCTTTGGTGGATACAGTACAGTAATAGTTATTTGCATTAACATCAAAATTTTACTAATTTTATTCAGGTGAAATGTGTTACATCAGGGCAAGTGTAGATCTAAAATCATGAAGCCAGGGAATTCTAAGGCACCAAGAGAAATGTGGAAATCTCAAGGAATTCAACAAATCTGCAAAGAAAAATTTGGTTATTTTTAATGCTAAACATAAATTAAACAAATTTCCATTATTTGGTTGAATTACACTTAATTATAGGCAGAAAAACTATAATTTTGATTATATATGTGTATATACACTGAAGAGCCAAAAAAACTGGTACACCTACCTAATATCGTATAGCCCCCCCCCCCCTCCGAGCACGCAGAAGTGCCGCAAGACGATGTGGCATGGACTCGAGTAATGTCTGAAGGTATGCAGGAGGCACTTCACACCACGAATCCTGCAGGGCAGTCCACAAATCCAATCTGCGCCAATTTGAGAAAGGGTTGCACGTCTGTCACGTTTAATGATTCTCGTCGGTCATAGTTTGTCCCGTTCTTTCACGATCTTTTTCCGGCCGCAGCGATGTCAAAGATGTGATGTTTTACCGGATTCCCGATATTCACGGTACACTAGTGAAATGGTCGTACGCGAACATCCAAATGTTATCGCTACCTCGGAGATGCTATGTCCCATCTCTCGCCCATATCTCCCATCTCTCACCACGTTCAAACTCACTTAAATCTTGATAACCTGCCAATGTAGCAGCAGTAACCGATCTAGCTGCCGACCACATCGCGTTACTCTGATTGGTTCCATACCTCTGTTATTTGCATACGCACGCCTATACTGGTTTTTTTTGGCTCTTCAGTGTATGTGTGTGGTTATGTATATATATATATATATATATANTATATATATATATATATATATATATATATATATATATATATATACATAGACACACACACATAATGCTTGAGTTGACAAAGTATGGAAGTAAAGTAATAATTGCATAAAGGTTTTCATACATATAGGTGTTTCACAAGATTTGTATTGGTGTAAAACAATTCTGGCTATTGCATTACGTTCACGATAACTATAAAATTTATTCTTATAGGTAGTGAGAGCATTGTTTTCACAACTCTTCTTGGAACACTTGTTTGTGCCTGACTGTTTATGCGAGCAGCTACTATCGCACATTCAGATGTTTAAATTGTCATTTCCAAGATAATTCTTTTGTTTTGCTTGCAAACATTAGTTGCTATGATCGTATCTGCTTTGTAACCAGCATGTTTGAACTAGATGGCTCTCTTGGAACTGGGCATGCCTTTTTACCAGTCACTGCACTGTGTACGCAGATTGTTTTGTATCTGACTGTCACTACCACTGGCCAACTACCTATAATAAACCACCAATGAATCTTGTATACAGTATTTTCATCACTTGTAGATATAAATTTTTATCTCACATTTTTAAAGAAAAAAATGAAAAATGGTTTTTAATATCTAATGATTTTTATTCTGTAAATTAATATTTTAACCATTTTAAGTAATCAGCTCTCACTACAAAGTACAATTTGCTTATGCTGATTTGTATGTGGAATTTTTATATTGAATTGTGATATTATTTATATGAACTGTAATAAACAATAATAAACCTACCATGTGAGTTGTTGAAGTTATGCAATAATGCGAAATAAAGAGATCAATTTAGTGACTGCAGACTGTTAAGTAATTTTTTAATTTGTAATTACCACCAACAATTTTGAAAGGTAGGTGGTTAGGAACTCATTGCTGAATATTAAACATACCTTGCTAAGTAATTATTACCGAAATACTCCGCATTGTCTTATATCCCTAAACTAATAGTATCCCAAAAAATTTTATTTTGTGATAGAACTCATGCATTATGATCACCCAAAGAATGGTTTCCCAAGTTTGTTTTAATGGTTACATTGATATGGCACTAATTTGGTGGACATTCCGCAGTAGCACACAACAAGCAGTCAACAGTTGGCCAACTGTTGGCAGCGACGGCAAACATCACATTTACGACTGTCAACATTTCTTATATGGTTGACAATCAGGTCATATAAATGAAAGTGACATTACCTTTGTTTTAAATAATTGTAATGTGGGCCAATGCTATCAAAGTGATTAATAGCATTCAACACAAGCCCTAAAAGCAGACAATAGAAATAATAATTACTATTACTTACTGCTGGAAACATATTAGCAGCAAACTTGTGGGCTACTTATGGCATGCCAAGTGTTGCTTACTGCTGCGGGTGTATTAGAAGAAAGCTAATGGGTCAGTTATGGCATGCCAACTGTTTCTCATTGCTGGGGACATAAAAGCAGCAAGCTTAGGGGCTATTTGTGGCATGTCAACTATTGCTCACTACTGAAGAATCATTTTATCAGTAGGTTTATGAGCTATTTATAGCATGCCAACTGTTGCTGCTGGGAACATATTAGCTATGACTTCATGGGCAATTTATCGCATGCCTACTACGTTGTTGTGAAATAGTAAATGGCATATGCGAATTCACTTATTTTTATTTTATTTTGTGTAATGTGAAGTAAAATTATCATGTGACAATAATAGTAATAGAAAAGTAGTTTCTATACTGAAAACCTGTAAAGAAAAAAAAACTCTTTATTTTGTGTTTGAAATACCACCTGAAAGTAGCCAGAAATTAAAATACTAGTCTTTTAAACAAAACATATAGATCCTGGTATTAACTTGCGATACTAACATAAATGGTGTCTATAGGAAAATTATTAATTCAACTTTTATGGTTGAAAAAAATTAAAACTTAGTTAAACATTTTCTACATGAGTGTACGGTAGCGTAGTTGGTAGTATTCAAGAATTTAAACTGACAGGTTGCGAGTTCAATTCCATGTTCTTACAAAAAAAATTACAATTTGTGGAAAAATGCCTAAGATAACATACACGAAGATGGGCAGTTGGTAATCTTTACTTGGGCAAAACGGAATATTTTTTTGTTTTTGAAAATGCACGGCATGCTGCTTTGAAGTGAGACATAAGTGGCCAACAGCTGGGCCACAGGTGGCTTGCCAACAGTTGGCTGACGACAGCTGGTTAACTTACGGCAGGCCAGAAGCAGCAAGCCAGTGGGCCACTGCTGCCACGCATGGCCCACTGATGGTGTTGGCATACTTGACGTACAGTTGGCTATGCAGGAGCAGGTCGCTTATGGGCAGATTGTATTTGGCTAGATGAAAGTTATCTGAACAGTGGCCCAGATGTGGTCAACCACCCACAACAATCAAGATGCATCGTGTGTGGGCCATATGCATCTGCGGTTGCATTACAGAGACTGACTGATTATGGAATCTGTCTTTGGCTGTGCGCTGCTTGTGTATAGGCAGATTTGAACAAGTGGGCCAACTCACGTTTACTTACTCATTGCATCCAAGCGCTCGTTATCGCTTCTTGTAATGAGATAACTGCAGCGAATGATTTTGTGGTTTTGGTTATGCCNACATGGAAGTTATCTGAACAGTGGCCCAGATGTGGTCAACCACCCACAACAATCAAGATGCATCGTGTGGGCCATATGCATCTGCGGTTGCATTACAGAGACTGACTGATTATGGAATCTGTCTTTGGCTGTGCGCTGCTTGTGTATAGGCAGATTTGAACAAGTGGGCCAACTCACGTTTACTTACTTATTGCATCCAAGCGCTCGTTATCGCTTCTTGTAATGAGATAACTGCAGCGAATGATTTTGTGGTTTTGGTTATGCCAAAACCTTTGCAGTATCTGTGAAATAACTCACCGGAATGTGTCCAGCAGGTAAATGGCAAGTTTATTTTGCACATAAATATTTTTATTTTTCTATCAATTTGTTTTTGTTATATTATCAAGGCTTTCTATGACTTCATGTACAGTGTTGGTTTTATTTGTACATAATGAAGGAAAATATTTTCCAAATATTTTCCCTATACATTAAAAAAAACTGTTTTGACAGGGAACATTTTTGGAATTACTCAGGGAAAACTGGAATAAAAGGGAATTTCAGAATTCAAGTTCTGTAGGCCAAAGCGCAGCACTGCATTCATCAAAATGGATAGCAAAAATTGCATTAGATTGCTTGGAAGCTGTTTACAACCTATATGTATTTGAAAATTGTATTTTGAATAATTGTTTATACACCTTTAAGCTTTCTGACAATGATTTAATAATTTCACCCTAAAAAAATTTAATAAACACTTCTTGGAAACACCTGAATTCCGCTGGATCATAAAATCTATGTCTCTGCGACACTTCCATAAGACAGCGATTACTACTTTATGAAGTAGCCTAAATATTACCTCTAGCTTTCCCATTCTAAATTCATTTCACAAGCCTCGGTTTACTCAGTGTATCATATGTGAATCACTACCGCTAATGCTAACAACTGTACTGCGAACGTAAGATAAATCAGTAAGACATACGTGTTCAGATATACGTGAACAGCGGCGATATGTTTACATTTTACCCGAACTGCTTTACACGAGTAAAGCTTCAAGTTGGTCTCCAGTGTTAATGCCATATTAATCTGATGAGAATGTCCATCCAACTTTGTGGTTTGAAGCGAGAATGCCTCATGTAACATTGCTATTACGAGACGCAACACCATAGTACATTAAATATTTCACCTTTACTATTTCTGAGCACTCAATTACAAAGATGCTTAAAATCACATAAATATTCCATGATCTCATGCATCTATTACTACAAGCTCAAACATTAACGTTGTTTTTATATTAACACGATTATTCAAAAACCAACATTAAAATCCCTAAGCTTACCTGCAGCGTATTTATGGCCTCTCTACCCTATATTTTAACAAATTCAGTGCTGCGCTCTGGCGAAGGTAAATCCGCGAATATTGCCACGTAAGTAATAAACACAGCGTGTTTATTCCACCGCTCTCGGAAGTTAACGTCTAAGGATACAATAAAATATATTTATTGACTATTATTCCGAATCAGACGGCTTTCAAAAGTGCTCAATTTACACTTTACAGCCTATAATAAAAGGCAACCAGAGGAAAATAATTTTAAATAGTTAGAAACATTACCTACTTAAAATGTTAATACTTTATACCGCGGCAACAGGATGGCCTAGGCATGTTTCTTGCAAATTCGTTTGACAGCCATGTTTGATCACGTTTGCGAACATAAATTAATGATGTTACACTTGTATAACTGAAAGCAAACAAAATGAAATATTAACTTAAAAAATACAATCTCGTAATTATTAATAATTGTTTCCAACACTTATTAAGGTAAAGTATTTTTAATTTTAATACATTTTACCTTATTTTGATTTGATCAGTATAAGGTATATTACTTTATGAGGGCATTTTGTTTATTTTAACGACTCCAAAAAATCACGCCAATTTCAGCCATCTTAATCACACAGTCTATTTACTTCATAGCAACCAATAAGAGTCGCAACACAGAAGAAAAGTCGTTCTCGTGCACTTACACTACTAGTTTACTTCGAACAGGAAGAGACTGCTATCGGAACAAGTTTGGAGTCAGTGTAACAGTGTACAGAGCTGAACATGTTTGAAGAGATGCGTGTTTCTGTATCCCTTATAACAGCGGCTTTTGTCTCTTATTACGCCATTTGCCAAACACAAAAAATGTTCTATACTGAAATAGACCATTACGTTTGGAAGAAACTTCCGCATAGTGACCGCGAAAATGCCGCGAATAATTATGCGCCTTATCCTGAAAAGAAGGATTTTTTTTTGTTTATTCTTATTTTACGTGAAAGTTGCAGATTATAAATGAGCATGAAGCTCCATTAATCATAACGGTTCTTGAAAATCGAGACGAACCTGCTAAGGGTGTAAGGAGGTATCTTTTCTTCCCTAAGCCACAAAAGATCTCATCTATCAACGTACAGACGATGATTGATGGTGGCCGTGGACAAAGATAGCTGCTCTTTTCATTCTAATCGTTACCATTGGCGTTGCTTTCCATCTTTTTCCTGACCAGGCAAAGTTACCCAATCTCAGTTTTCAAAATCCTCTCTTCTCCGTGGAAAGAGAGATGTTTAATAACACGGTACGAGAGACACTCCGACTTGGCGAGCTGCGACTTTAACTTTCACTCATTATTGAAGTTAGATTAGTTTGTACTACACTGCGGTTTATGCACGCCAGTGTTGTTTCAGGTTATCGTCTACGAAAAGTAACATTCTGCAGGTGTCAAAATGATTGTTCTGAGAATATTTAAAAGTCTACCATTAAAAAGACTATATGCATAATGTCTACAAACAGCTGTGGTTTAAATTATCCTGTCATGATATGAGCTCAATTATTGTTTGTTTTTCCAAAATAACCCGAGGCCATCAAACAGTAAGGTTATCTAGTCTAATCGATATTTCATGAGGTTGTGTATTATAATATAGACGTTACACTACGATAATACTAAATACTCTGGTTGTACTCGATATACAACTGATTGTGGACCCCGGATCAGTAAGTTTTGAATGATTAAGTTGACGAAAAACTACCTTACAAAGTGAAGAATATCAAACACTGATAGTGGTGGTCTGCGAATGAAATGAGTTACTACTAACATACTATTTTCACGCTTCCAGAGGGGATGCGGGAAATTAATAAAGACAAGTTTTATGTGTTCACTGTCACGGTCAGTTTATAAAATAAATGAAGACGCGAGTACAGCGCTTTAGAGATGAGACAAAGTAGTTGTTTACCTACGGGGTTTTTTTATCTTAGGAACTTTAGTAGGTGTTAGCTGTGATGTAGACTCGCATTTGTTGGAAAGCGATTTAAACGTAATACCGTAGTACCTTCACTACGACTCCTTCAAGAATGTCTGCTACAACTACCCGCACGGTTCATCGTGCTAATCGAACATTTGTCGGCGCAGGTTTTGAGAATCAATGCTAACGGGATTCGGTGCATAGTTCATACTTCGTATTAGAGTTTTAAAGCAAGCAATAGGTAAATTCTACTCAACTTCGAAAAAAAATTGTTTTAAATAGCTATCAAAGGTGTCTATAATTATTTTTAAGGAGAAAGGCATATAAGGGCTCTATCCGAAGATAAGTATCAACACAAGTCGCGAGTGGCGAAGCCAGAATGATTTTTTACAGCTTATGACATATTGATACGTGCTTAAATACATGCAACCTAAAAGTAAAACTTTATTATAACTCCGCCTTTCCAATGGCGCGTGGGAAGTCGTCCTTAGCCCCGACCCTATGGAGCCATAACGGAGGGCGGTGGACTTTGTTTTACTGCAGCTACATATAGAGAATTTTACTCTTAAAATTTTTATATTATGTCATTATTGAAACTATACTGAGCAAATAAATAATAACTAATGCGGTACTGAAAAAAGAAAAATTTTCAAACCTCAAGCGAAAAGTTGACTGTTGAAATATTTATTCGATAAAGTGGAATATCTATACAATAGAGCGAATACCAAAACAAATAGTGCGTAAATGAAAAAAAAAAAAAAAAAAAAAAAAAAGGCGAAAACATATTATTTATTGACGTTGTATGCAATTAATACTATTTCATAAGAAAAAAGGAATTTAAACTTTTTGGCAATTTAATAGCTCGTTATAAGTGTTCAAGTAAATCATAGCTATAAAAACAGCACAGAAGAATGATGTATTACGGATGTTTTAATATGCGTATGATAGTTCATAGGGCTACCTAGTTATTCATACTGTATTCTTACAGCATAATAATTATAAGTTTTTGTGAACAAAATTTTACGCTCCTGCGTTGTAGACCTTAGCGTGCGTATATGATACTTAATCGCAAGTAACGAAAATAATTTTACATTTTTTAAAAATAGCATTATTTTAATTTACTCCTTTAAATAAACACATGCAATGACACAAGAATCTATACGATATAGACATTTCACATCAAAAGCATTTTTTAAGTACTTTCCGAAGGAAAGACGGACTAATAACATAACTTTTCTGTCTATGGATTTGTATGTGTGAGCACGCGCGCGTGAGTGTGTGTGTGGCCCCACCCCTGAAACAATTATAAAGTCGTTAACCGTATTTCACCAAACTTGGTACACATAGAGTACTTTTTATAGGCTGTTAACGGTAAAGTGAGCGCTTTTGAGGCTCTAGTTACTTTTTTGCTATCAGCCATTTTTACCCTCCACTTTAAAAATAAATATTGCCATGTAAGTAACAAACACCGTGTATATATTTCAGCGGACTCGAAAGTTAACGTCTAAGGCTAAAACAAAATAGATTTATTGTCTAATACTCCAATTGAGAGAGCTTCAAAAAGTGCTCTCTGTACCGTGAATAGCCTATGAGAACATTTGACTTTCATACGAGGGCTGATTCAAAAGTCATGACAACTTTTTTATCTCCTGAAAATGATCCAACACAGGAAATGTACTACGTACAGTGGAAAGTGTATGACAAGTGCGTTTTAAAGGCAACACCACATGTGGTATGGGTGCAGGAATGTCCGGCAAGGAACAAAGACAAACATGGCTGCTTGGAAACACACTTTAATTGATTTTTTCTCGAGCATCCTGTATACACTGTATACACTGTATACACATCGTACGTGTATGAGCTGTTTAACATCCTTCAAAGTAGTCGCCGAGGTTGTCTACGCTTCGTTGTCAGCTATGAGGCAGACGGGAAATACCATCGGCTGCATGAGATCCATTAATGCGCGCTACCTCTNCGCTTCGTTGTCAGCTATGAGGCAGACGGGAAATACCATCGGCTGCATGAGATCCATTAATGCGCGCTACCTCTCGTCGAAATGCTGTGACGATGTCTTGTTTGTTGGCAAAGCGTTTACCATGCAATGGTCTCTTTACTTTGGGAATAAGATCATAGTCACATGGACTAAGATCGGGTGAATAGGGAGGGTGTGGCAACACATCCTATCATCAAAGCCGTAAACACCGCNATCAACACAAGTCGCGAGTGGCGAAGCCAGAATGATTTTTTACAGCTTATGACATATTGATACGTGCTTAAATACACGCAACCTAAAAGTGAAACTTTATTATAACTCTGCCTTTCCAATGGCGCGTGGGAAGTTGTCCTTAGCCCCGACCTTATGGAGCCATAACGGAGGGCGGTGGACTTTGTTTTACTGCAGCTACATATAGAGAATTTTACTCTTAAAATTTTTATATTATGTCATTATTGAAACTATACTGAACAAATAAATAATAACTAATGCGGTACTGAAAAAAGAAAAAATTTCAAACCTCAAGCGAAAAGTTGACTGTTGAAATATTTATTCGATAAAGTGGAATATCTATACAATAGAGCGAANTTGTATGCAATTAATACTATTTCATAAGAAAAAAGGAATTTAAACTTTTTGGCAATTTAATAGCTCGTTATAAGTGTTCAAGTAAATCATAGCTATAAAAACAGCACAGAAGAATGATGTATTACGGATGTTTTAATATGCGTATGATAGTTCATAGGGCTACCTAGTTATTCATACTGTATTCTTACAGCATAATAATTATAAGTTTTTGTGAACAAAATTTTACGCTCCTGCGTTGTAGACCTTAGCGTGCGTATATGATACTTAATCGCAAGTAACGAAAATAATTTTACATTTTTTAAAAATAGCATTATTTTAATTTACTCCTTTAAATAAACACATGCAATGACACAAGAATCTATACGATATAGACATTTCACATCAAAAGCATTTTTTAAGTACTTTCCGAAGGAAAGACGGACTAATAACATAACTTTTCTGTCTATGGATTTGTATGTGTGAGCACGCGCGCGTGAGTGTGTGTGTGGCCCCACCCCTGAAACAATTATAAAGTCGTTAACCGTATTTCACCAAACTTGGTGCACATAGAGTACTTATTATAGGCTGTTAACGGTAAAGTGAGCGCTTTTGAGGCTCTAGTTACTTTTTTGCTATCAGCCATTTTTACCCTCCACTTTAAAAATAAATATTGCCATGTAAGTAACAAACACCGTGTATATATTTCAGCGGACTCGAAAGTTAACGTCTAAGGCTAAAACAAAATAGATTTATTGTCTAATACTCCAATTGAGAGAGCTTCAAAAAGTGCTCTCTGTACCGTGAATAGCCTATGAGAACATTTGACTTTCATACGAGGGCTGATTCAAAAGTCATGACAACTTTTTTATCTCCTGAAAATGATCCAACACAGGAAATGTACTACGTACAGTGGAAAGTGTATGACAAGTGCGTTTTAAAGGCAACACCACATGTGGTATGGGTGCAGGAATGTCCGGCAAGGAACAAAGACAAACATGGCTGCTTGGAAACACACTTTAATTGATTTTTTCTCGAGCATCCTGTATACACTGTATACACATCGTACGTGTATGAGCTGTTTAACATCCTTCAAAGTAGTCGCCGAGGTTGTCTACCCTTCGTTGTCAGCTATGAGGCAGACGGGAAATACCATCGGCTGCATGAGATCCGTTAATGCGCGCTACCTCTCGTCGAAATGCTGTGACGATGTCTTGTTTGTTGGCAAAGCGTTTACCATGCAATGGTCTCTTTACTTTGGGAATAAGATCGTAGTCACATGGACTAAGATCGGGTGAATAGGGAGGGTGTGGCAACACATCCTATCATCAAAGCCGTAAACACCGCGTAACGCTACCTGCGGTATGAGGTTTTTCGTTGTTATGTAAGACTATAACATTGCCAAACAGTTCAGGACGTTTATATAGATATGTACCAAGAAGATTGTACCGCAGAAATGACAGGTAGTACTGTGCATTTACGGTACAGACATCATGAACTGGACGACACGCACTAAAACACCTCTACTGTCACATGCCAAAATTATCATCAGGTTTGTGGGTGACGGGTTTTGTCGTACTTTGTGTCTCCGTGGTGATCCAGGATGATGACATTCATTGNGATCATCAGGTTTGTGGGTGACGGGTTTTGTCGTACTTTGTGTCTCCGTGGTGATCCAGGATAATGACATTCATTGGACTGTCGCTTCAATTCGGGTTCGTATGCACGTCCTCGTTTCATCAATTGCAATGATGCGGGTCAGTATGCCATTACCTTCACGGTAAAAGCGTTCCAGATTGATACATGTCTCATATTGGGCCTACTTCTCTACTTCAGTTAAGTAATGTGGCACCCACTTGGCACTAATATTCCTTACATTTAAGTCCCACCGTATAATTCGGCACACTACGCATGAATAACTGTATGCTGGGCTAATTCCATAACAGTCCAACGAGTGTCGTCCATTAGGCACTGATCGACCACAGCCACTCGTACATCGTGGTCAGCTGACACAGCACGTCCACTGCGAGGTAGGTCGGCTGTTGACTCTCTTCCCTGTTTGGAGGCCTCTAACCACCTTGCCACTGTACGATAGGGTACAGCACGATTACCGAATGCTTACCGTAGCTCTGCATGACATTCGCTTGCATCGCGGCCGCATCGTGCGGTTATACTGATGTACGCACGCTGGTCGACTTTGGTTACGTCCATTTCGCACCGCTGTCATCCGACAACTGACATTGGGAACGTACTCACTTTGAAGGATATTGAACAGCTTGTACATGTACGATACATACCCGTTCAAATTGGTATATACAAAGTATACGAGAATACATAAATTCAACGGTTATTTCAGGCAGCCATGTTTGTCATTGTTCCTTACAAGTAATTCCTGCATCTATCCTACCCCATGCAGTGTCACCTTTAAAACGTACTTTTCGTACACTTTAAACTGTGCATTTCCTGTGTTGGATAATTTCCGGGAGATACACAACAGTTGCCATGGCTTCTGAATCAGCCCTCGTAGTTTTCGAGAAATAATGCTATAGTCGCCATTTTGTAAGATAGGACTACATGAAAAATTCAACTTTGACATNCTCGTAGTTTTCGAGAAATAATGCTATAGTCGCCATTTTGTAAGATAGGACTACATGAAAAATTCAACTTTGACATCATGTTCTGGAAACTACTCAACCAATTCCAACCAAATTAAGCATATAAGTATAATTATGGCAGAACATGCAAATAAATGCAATTTAAATATATTAGGCACATTTTCAAAATGGTGGCCATATAAACATTATAGCTGAGTATGCTATATCAATGAAACTATAAAGCCAATTTCAAACTAGATTTGTGAGCTGGGAGTATCTATCACAAAACCACTTTCCTCCGCCAATTTTTATGATAGCGCTACATTAAAATACAAAGTTTTTATGCCGTATCTTGGGGACCAATCAACCGATTATTACGAAATTTTGCGTACAAGTAGTGCTTTAGGAGGCCATGTAAACTTATATGCTCTAAGTCGTTCAATCATTTTTAAAATGACAGCAAAAATTAGTAGATATATACTCGTATATTACAAAGTTTAACAAAATTCNCGTTCAATCATTTTTAAAATGACAGCAAAAATTAGTAGATATATACTCGTATATTACAAAGTTTAACAAAATTCGACCAAAATTTGTACGCTGAAAGACCTCTAAGAGATTCTTTGCCCACCTTTTTTTTTAAGATATTGTCAAATGAGAAAATGAAACATTTATGTCGTATTTCGGGAACCAATCAACTAATGTCCACCAAATTTTTCACACAAGNAAATATATCGCCCCCCTTAGAACCCAAATCGCCCACCGGGGGGCGATCGCCCCCAGGTTGGGAACCACTGCTCTAAGTCGTTCAATCATTTTTAAAATGACAGCAAAAATTAGTAGATATATACTCGTATATTACAAAGTTTAACAAAATTCGACCAAAATTTGTACGCTGAAAGACCTCTAAGAGATTCTTTGCCCACCTTTTTTTTTTAAGATATTGCCAAATGAGAAAATGAAACATTTATGTCGTATTTCGGGAACCAATCAACTAATGTCCACCAAATTTTTCACACAAGNTCAAATGAGAAAATGAAACATTTATGTCGTATTTCGGGAACCAATCAACTAATGTCCACCAAATTTTTCACACAAGCAGAGTTACAGATGGTCACGTAAAGCAACATGTTTCCAGTGAATCAATTTATTGTTTTCAAAATGATGGCCCTGCAAATATTTCAGGTTGGTAAACGCTTTCTATAAAAACGTTAAAATTATTACAATCGCAGTTATTGCTTCTAATCCTACCTCCGTAAAGCAGTTGTTTGCACGCCGCAGCTTATGATATGAGGGTTCTGTGTTCTAGTCACGGTAAAGCGAGTGTGTATTTGTAATAGTCTCACTAGTGTTGCGTTTGTATCTGGTTCCATCTCCAATGATATCTCTGTCAACACGACGTCCTAACGTATGTANGTCTCACTAGTGTTGCGTTTGTATCTGGTTCCATCTCCAATGATATCTCTGTCAACACGACGTCCTAACGTATGTATCATCTAAGCTTTTAAGAACTAGTTCAAAATGACTTCTATTAATTTTGAGGAAAATAGGCTAATTAATTATTTAGCTAACTTCTAATTTTGACTGTTTATAACATTTTCAGTACTAATTATATATATATACATATATATATAAATATATACATATATATATATATTCACCACCTCATGATGAGTTCGAAACAGGTGACATTCCAGAAGATGTTTATTCTAGGATATAATGACAGTCAATGTTCTCGGTATCTCCTAACTGTCATGTAGCACCTTCGTGTCGTGAACTTGAGCACCAATAGTTACTCTCGTTACATCACAAGGATGGCACACAAATGGAAGGTGGGATCTAGATTCCTGTGTAGAGTAAGGTATTTTTTACTATTGACAGCTTAAATAATGGGCGTGCTCCTGTTTTACTTATTACACAAAAGGGGTATATATATATATATATATATATATATATATGTATATATATTAGTTACATTTTTGTTGTAGTTCAAAATTATAATTTTTTATATCAACACAACATTATAGTTATCCATGGGTAATAATAAATAAAGTAAAGTAAATCAAAACATTTTATATCTTTAAAGCAACGTTTATATTGGTAGTTATTTTGTTTTCTTTGCCACAACAACATATATAGGCATGAGTATAAATAAACTAAATAAAGTTTTATTTATCTCTTAGAAGTGAATATTAAAATTTATTTGATATAAAGTAAGAGTATTGAACAGAATATGAGTGAACAATCATAATATTATATGGCCATGACTACTTCGTCGGGTACCTGCGATAGCATCATTTGAAATTTTACATTACCTTAAACACTCCATTTTAAATACATTTCTCTTCAAATTAGGACAAAAAAAAATTCGTAGTTGACTGTCAAAAAAAACTTCATTAATTATTGAACTAGAAACGTAGCCTCAGAAGACCGAAAGTCCGGAGCACTCCCGAGCACATGTAGCAGGCAAAAATAATTTAGGTATTACATGTAAGATGAAAACGACATTTCAGATGTTACTGCGGTGCTGGCCAAAGAAGTGGAATCATGGTCCAAAACGACCACGCCACGAATAGGTGTGCGGCTCACATCACGAGAATGATGGTAATTGTCCACGAGGTTAAGCCATCAGGCGCAACGGTGGACCGCTAGAAAATAACAAAAAGCTAGAAAGAGGATAGTAAACACCAAGTATCATGCCTGAATTAAAAAAAAATAAATAAACAGCTAACAAACCTACCCAAAACGGCGGATAAAAATGCTAGTTTATCTCAAGGGTGAAAACAGATTTTACCAGTATNTTAAAAAAAAATAAATAAACAGCTAACAAACCTACCCAAAACGGCGGATAAAAATGCTAGTTTATCTCAAGGGTGAAAACAGATTTTACCAGTATATATCTTGAGCTGACTACACGCTGTATGGATAGAATGCGAGAAGGAGGAAGTAACCTTAGCGGAAACCTATATACACCAAGGGATGCTCCGGACTTCATGGTCTCACGCCAATANAGGCGCAACGGTGGACCGCTAGAAAATAACAAAAAGCTAGAAAGAGGATAGTAAACACCAAGTATCATGCCTGAATAAAAAAAAAAAAATAAACAGCTAACAAACCTACCCAAAACGGCGGATAAAAATGCTAGTTTATCTCAAGGGTGAAAACAGATTTTACCAGTATATATCTTGAGCTGACTACACGCTGTATGGATAGAATGCGAAGAAGGAGGAAGTAACCTTAGCGGAAACCTATATACACCAAGGGATGCTCCGGACTTCATGGTCTCACGCCAATAATCGATACATAACTCGAAAGCCGAGAAAGAAGTACACAAATGACGTTTTTCATTTTGCAATTAAGAATTTACACTATATTATGTACGCAAATAATTAACAAACATTAGGAAAATTATTATTTAAAATAACGACAAAATAAATTACACACATAAACATTTAAACGTTACACAATTTTCAGATGATAAAGTTTGTTTTACAACTTCAAAGTAAAAAAAAAAAAAATTAAGCATAACAAGAGCACGTTCCAATAAAAAAAAATTATTTGGTGAAATGCCAATTAAATGAGAAAGAAAATTAATGGAATTACAATTACATGAAATACGTGCCAACACAACTGGCACATAACTACTGTACTCCACGAATAAACATTTACAACGCGAGTGCATTATATAATGGAGCCCATAATAAAATTATTTGGCGATTGGAAGAAAATTTGGTGTGGAAAAAAGACGACTTCCCTGCCCAAATTTCATACTCAGAATAATATTAGTTCGGGCTATAATTATTATATTTGCAGCATTTGTCGTGCACAATATATGTTTTAAGTGCTGCGGGAATATAACTTACATTGATGCTAATGTTTCTGCTGCAAGAAGAGAATATGGATATATTCCAGCACCTGAAGAAAATTAAAGTAAGGGGAGGGGTCGTCCAGAAAAGACGTACGAATATATGTATATATATAATAACATTGTGTCTTCTAGACCAAACCCTTTTCCTAATCTCTTTCAGGTCTATTTTATTAATNAGAACAGCATTTATTAATAATATATTTATGTACGAATATATGTATATATATAATAACATTGTGTCTTCTAGACCAAACCCTTTTCCTAATCTCTTTCAGGTCTATTTTATTAATTTATTTCCCTTTATTATTTATGTTGCCACGTAAGTAATAAATATAGTGCGTATATTCCACCGCACTCGGAAGTTAATGTCTAGGTTTAATATAAAATATATTTATGTACTATTATTCCTAATGTGAGGGCTTTCAAAAGTGCTCAATTTACCGTGAATAGCCTATAGCTGAAAATATACTGCATATGATTTATTGTTTAGTTTTTCTTACTTGCTGAATGAAAAATAAAAAACGCCTGAAAGGAAAAAGTAACTAGTGCCTCAAAAGTGCTCACATTACCAGTGAACAGCTTATAAATTAATGTTGCTGTTTGATTTCTCCCGCTCTTGCATTCCGGCGCTTTACCATTTCACCTCGCTTCACCATCATCGGCTCTCAAGACCTCGTCGTTAAGAACCACCCAAACCTCTCCACTCCTAGATTGCTGGCAGGGGTATAGTGGAGCGGAACGCCGTCCCGGCTTTCCCTGTAAGAATCTTCTTTATGTTGCCCAAGCATTATGTACTTCCTATCAGTAATAATAATTTTTTTTGTGCACTCATGAAACCAAAAAAACAATGACCGACAAAATATAGAGTTTTAGTATCGTTCACGCTTTGATTGGAAATAACAATTAATTCCATAGAAGACAGGATAAATTTATAAATAAAAACATTAGAATAAGCATGGAGGCGAGGACAGGAGATGGCAAGGCTAATCTTTTGCTGTAGTAAACTTTGAATCTAGTGGGCGTGTCTTTGTCGCCATATTGCCACTGGCAAAACAAATGGTATTTAGCCTTGTGTATACGAGACTGTAGCACTTCAAAAATGCGTATTTNATTGCCACTGGCAAAACAAATGGTATTTAGCCTTGTGTATACGAGACTGTAGCACTTCAAAAATGCGTATTTTAACTATTTTGATGGAAATTTTAGTGTTTATCGTATGTGAAAACTTACGCAAGAAGCACCCTCAGACAACAACATTTTTGAGTTCCACCTGCAATTCAAGTTATTGTGTGATATTTAAATATGAAACTACCGGGTTTTGGGGTATCATCAAAACAAAAACCCGAATATCCACGTGTCCGTAACAGTTTACGCAAAAGTCTAATTTATGAGGCATGCAGCTGAAATTAGTTAAATGTATAGACGTACTCGAAATGGTAGCATACAGAGAGAAAGTCTCGTGCCTACCACTTAACTCGTGGATTAATAAGCTGAAATGATGTAAGTAGAACTCGGGTGTTTGTTACAGTGTTGTTGTTCAATACGGATAGCTTCCAGGATTAATTGTAGGGTTCAGCATGTATACAAACATTACTGGTAAGTTGTCCAGTAGTAGTCCACTTTTCGTTGATCACATAAATACAGTTTTTTCACAAAATAACATTTTAATGTTTAATCCATTATCTTAATCAACTCCGTAATGGGAAAGACAATGAAACTAAAGTAAATTTTAAATAGAGACTAAAATAAATATATTTTATATAGCCCCTATATGTATCTCGTAATTGGATGCTGTTGCACGTCGTTATTTCTAATAATGAAGCAAGCTTGACCTCAGCATCTGNCTATATGTATCTCGTAATTGGATGCTGTTGCACGTCGTTATTTCTAATAATGAAGCAAGCTTGACCTCAGCATCTGTACACACTAATAAAAATGCCTTTTTTCCTTCAGAAAGCCTGTTGAACTTCACATCAAATTAATTAAGAATATATATAAATGCATAATAATTTTGGTAATTATGAAGAATAGCTAATCGTGGTGAATCATAACTCCGTATACACATTGTTATATTTATATTACATACATAAAATGGCTATGGATGTCAGAGGAATTGTGAGGTAAAATTTGTAATATATGAAAATACCTCTGCGACAATAAATTTAGAAAGGTACAAAGAGTGCCAAATTCATCATCAAATGCCTCCATAATTGCAAATTCACACAAAATCTACACCACTGTAATTCCCTAAGCACAAANGAAATCGGTTCGTGCGTTCTGGAGTTATAGCGTCAGGAAGGAAAACCCGACTTATTTTTATATAGTAGATTACATACATAAAATGGCTATGGATGTCAGAGGAATTGTGAGGTAAAATTTGTAATATATGAAAATACCTCTGCGACAATAAATTTAGAAAGGTACAAAGAGTGTCAAATTCATCATCAAATGCCTCCATAATTGCAAATTCACACAAAATCTACACCACTGTAATTCCCTAAGCACAAANCCAAATTCATCATCAAATGCCTCCATAATTGCAAATTCACACAAAATCTACACCACTGTAATTCCCTAAGCACAAACGATAGTTTGCGCAGAGGGCACATCAATTTAACTGCATAATACAGGCTTACCAGTTACATACAAAGTAGGTAAAAATGTGTGAAGCAGGTAAATCAGTGTTCTTTTCACACTCGATATCACTTGCGCTCCACGAAGCAGAGTAGCACAGATTTGCGCGAATTAAGTTTCCTGGGGTAAATTGACGGTTGGAACAAATCGCAACAGTTCCAAACCTTGAATAAAATACAAAAACCTATTACCTCATCATCAACAACATCTGTAACAAAAATTCTGAAGAACTCACCTTGCTACAGAAATGGCACACATGTTAATAATGTTATGCAGTTGTTGCATTGTTGCAATTATAGTTTGTCTATTTTCAAATAAAGGTATAAAAACAACTTCTTTNTAATGTTATGCAGTTGTTGCATTGTTGCAATTATAGTTTGTCTATTTTCAAATAAAGGTATAAAAACAACTTCTTTTAACACTGTAACTCCGTTATCATAGCAACCTAAGTGGCGTGATGAGTAATTTTTTCATCTAGCACTCTCGTGANCTTTAACACTGTAACTCCGTTATCATAGCAACCTAAGTGGCGTGATGAGTAATTTTTTCATCTAGCACTCTCGTGATTGGTTGATTTTCGAAGGCGTTTTTAATGAAGCTTTTTGAATGAGATTTTTAGCCATATTGGTTTCCGACGGCAGGACCCTGAGCCACGTGGGTTCAGCATGAAGGAATTTAAAATTAATTTTAAGGTAAGGTTCCGATTTCGCACATGTAAACAGGCCGTATCGATGTAGACGAAGATGCGTGAGACAAAACAGTAAGAAGCAGGCCTGTATCGGTCGCCGCCCGCGTAATTTTTTCAAGTTTTAGTAAGTCGAACTACTGCAGTGTGTATTAAAGTGATGGAACTCTAATTGCACTAAAGGTCCGAGAGCCTTATCAAGAGAAGATCCCAAGAAGATGTCCTGCAGCATTCAGTGAAATGCCCCTGCCTACGACCAGATAAACTGGACCTTCAAGACATCGCAGATTTCATCGTACTAAATTTTATTCAGCCAAGTTATCGATTTATTTTAAAGAAGCAGGAACGAATTTCAATGGGAACCGACCCCTACTAGTTTTAACCACTTACATTCTGGCATTGGTAATCTGTGATACCCTGAGCTAGTCTGAAGAATAGACACTATTCAATAATTTTCTTTAGAAAGTTCAACTTTTAATTTGCCAGGCCTAAAGTAAATTAAGGTTGCCATTCACGAGAAAGCCATGTGTTGCTAAGACCACTAATGAATTTTGTTTGAAAACTGAGTTCACATATTATGTAAGAAAGAATTGTTAATTATTATTTGCAAGTATTGGTGACAAGAATATTTACTAAATCCTACACTTTGCCTGAAACATCTCTGCTGAGTTATGCTTCCAGTAGAAAGTAGATATTTTCTTAGTGCTGTTCCTGTCTTTAGCAATTGAGTTTTGTAGTTTCGTTGTGAGTGTTACTCTGTTACACTTTCTTTACAACTCACATCATATTTACAACTTAGCTACGAAACAATGTTACGTCTTTCATATAAATCTGGTGTTCACAAAGTGGGGCAATCCTCATGTACTCATCATTATATATTCTTTATGAAAATGTACGTTAAGAACCTTTGAAAAATGCCACTGCCCATTAACACCACATATTTTAACGTGCACACAGGCCAGCATGCACCTGTTAAAGTTGGTAACGACAGATGGAAAATTCCATGTCATAATGGTGAACATTTAGGTAAACATTTGTGATATTTTTGCTTTATGTTGGTTATCCATATAAGTGTAAAAAATTGGCAAATTTGTAACATTTATTTTGTAACAAATTCACATTTTTCCTTGAGTTATGCACGTTTAAAGTAATAAGGCCCATGGAAATATTTCTTTAAAATATGGTGGAGGAATACACTATGTCCATACAAGCATATCTTCAGCAGGGCTTTCAAAAGTGCTCAATTCACCATGAACATCCTATTTTCAGAAAACTGTCTGGTACTACATATGTTAATGTTTTCCGATAAAAATTACTTCATTACACTTTTCTACCTGCTCCAAGAACCAAACTTCTTGCCAACTTACGAACGATATTTGTACAGTATGAATGTGAACCCAGAATGTTTAAATAATTACAAGGGTTCTACATAAACAAATAAAATGTATTTACAAGATTAGATTGGCACTAAAAAAATGTATTTGCATTAAACTGCCCAAATACATTTTCCCCAAAACAAGCCTACGAATTTGCAGCGAATCGCAGAGGGACAGCAAATGAATCATCGACATAATGAGGCGTAACTGCAACCATAGCTAATACAAATGCATAGGTAAATAGCTCGGCTGCAGGTGCACTTCTAATATAATTTCAAAAACAAAGCAATGCACAATAGTGCAAAAAAAAAAACCACTTAACATAACATAGATTAAAGCAAAAATGAACACTAACAAAGTAAACAGCTCAAGTAGAAGCTCATTGTTTGANGTCTGGTACTACATATGTTAATGTTTTCCGATAAAAATTACTTCATTACACTTTTCTACCTGCTCCAAGAACCAAACTTCTTGCTAACTTACGAACGATATTTGTACAGTATGAATGTGAACCCAGAATGTTTAAATAATTACAAGGGTTCTACATAAACAAATAAAATGTATTTACAAGATTAGATTGGCACTAAAAAAATGTATTTGCATTAAACTGCCCAAATACATTTTCCCCAAAACAAGCCTACGAATTTGCAGCGAATCGCAGAGGGACAGCAAATGAATCATCGACATAATGAGGCGTAACTGCAACCATAGCTAATACAAATGCATAGGTAAATAGCTCGGCTGCAGGTGCACTTCTAATATAATTTCAAAAACAAAGCAATGCACAATAGTGCAAAAAAAAAAACCACTTAACATAACATAGATTAAAGCAAAAATGAACACTAACAAAGTAAACAGCTCAAGTAGAAGCTCATTGTTTGAACAATAAGGACTCAGGATTAAATTTTATTCCGACAAGATTGGATTACCGTTCTTTATTCGTGTTAGTCCTCACTGTACTTTTTCCTATCTGCAATAGCCCATCGGCACACTCATTCCCTGTGATTCACCTATTGTGAAGTTAGATTGCATCCAACACAGATAAGCAACTCGATTGACATATACAGGCTGTCTCATTTACATCACCACCCACAATAACTCCGTATCGGGGCTCCAAATGAAAAAGTGTTTATCACTATAAGGCTGTTTGGTTACGATTTGGTGTATTTTTCTTGTTTTCTTTATCTTTTACAGACTCAAATTCTTTTACTGAATTATTTGTTTCTTATTCACACATTTGCTCACTACAGCTAATATTATAATCGTTTTCGCCTGTTTCCACATCAGATTATGGCTTTTCCGCGACTTCCTGTAACAACGTTGCTTCAAAATAATAGTTCATTCAAATTGCGTAACTTAAGTAAATTAATCGTTGTTTCTAAAATACCATCACCGATAACCAGATATTTCGAGGAATATGTAAACCGAAACTCAAATATGTGAATATTAAAAGCATACGGTATTAGTGAAATATTTAACTGGAAATGCTAGTAGGCAAATTTTTTTTTTTTGTATTGAGCGTTTTATGTAATCTTAAATATCTATAATTAATAGTGGCAGCAAAATGTTGCAATTCATCATCTTCATGTTCACTTTTTATTCGTTTCCCAAGTAGTACTAAAAAAGTTTTAGGTTTAAAAAATAACATTTTTCAATTACGATTACTCAACTGTTTCCGTAAAGCAAAGACTCACTCAAAATTCAAGCATTACTCTTGGAAAGAGGAGTGCATGGGAGAAAGGGAGAAATCAGAGGGGCTGAACTCTTGTTTATCGCATCTTAATTGCTTCCTTTTCTCCCTCGTGTTTGTGCTACAAGCTGTGGGGTTGCAAGAGAAGAGGGTGAAAGCAATGGAAAGGGAGAAGGGTAAAACTGCCAAAAACAACCTGACATTCCGGAAAAAAGTACGTAACTATATATACATACATAAACATTTTATTTGTTTTTTAATAACTTTTCCAGTATTATGTCGGCTGGCTAATACTGTGGTTGGGGGAGGAAGAGCTGAAAAACTTCGGCAATATAACTCACACTTATAATGGCCCACAAAGTTGTGTATAGTTCGGGATTAGAACAGAACAACTCTACAGTTGGCGTGCCAGTACTCGGAGTATGCTCAATACACATCTTATTGCAATACGGTGACTATTCTCCTTCTTGACTCCTGGAAAACTAATTCTTGACTGCGTGCATAGTGTAGAGAGTGTGAATGTGACGGCAGTAACTACACGTAACAATCAACACGTAAGACGCTAGTTATTCACGTAGGCAAGAACTGCAGCCTGTGTTTGTCGAAGATGAGATTGTATTGACGCTAATAACGCAAGGTGAATTTCCTAATTATTTTGGACCTGGTGATTAACAATCCGGCATTAAAAATCAATCATAAATCTGCTTTAGCAACCACCATAAAATAATTTTATAACATACCCAGCGGGGTGGCGCAGTGGTATACCAGTTGGACTTGCATTTGGGAGGATGTGGGTTCGATTTCCGGTTCGGCAATCCTGATTGCGATTTTCCATTGTTTTCCGAAGTTAGACCATCTGACTGGGATGGCTCCTTACTACGGGTTCTTACTCCGTTACTGCTTGTGTGTATAGTATCTTGTGACCTCTTTGTAGAGGCGTGGCTCCACGTTAGAAAAACTGAGTGGAGCTTGTTTAAAGAGTTTATGGCTAAACAAAGATAATAATCTATAATAAATTTGAATACTGAAAATAGATTTGACAAATGTATTAAATTATGAGAGCTGCAACACTCTGATTCACTTGCTCTGTCTCTAATGACTTCGCTATCGACGAACGTTAAGCCCTACCTACATATTTTATAACAGTGACGTGTTTGGCGTTGTACAACTTTTTGCAGTCACTGATTGATACACCTTACATACTGTGGGTGATATTTGAAAAATTACATTGGTTCAGCTCCTACGTTAAAAGTACATCCTGCCTTAGGAACAAATACTAATTTCATTAAGAATATGCATTAGCAGTGTGTATGCCATGCATTTGTATATGTTCTTACGCATTATAAATATACGTATGTGTGCGTAACATGCTTGCGTGACCAATCTGTATGCTGCGCTGTCTTTGATTAGTGGTTACATTTTTCGTGACTCATCGTAATATGGAATCCTATATGATCAAAATTTAAAGTATTCGTGAATTTGGAATACATTTCTTGTTAAGTGATACGTAAATGTATCACGAAGGTTAATTCTAACATTTTCTAAAGCCCCACTACAGTTATACCTTCGAGTACTCACTACGAATCCGTACACTGCATGTAAATAAAATTAGCTCTTCAGCTGGCCAAAAAATGATAGCATATATTAAAAAAATATGGTGTATAAATGTTTACAATTGTGACTTTTATTGGTAGCTTTTATGACGCAATAATGTCTTCAATGTTAGTGGTTTCTGCGCTAATTATGGCATAAATTGTTAAACAGTTATGTAATATGTTGTTTGCAGCACAGTTGAATCCTTCTGAAACTGGTAACAAAATACCAATGTGTAAAAGTTATTTAATGTCTTATTTCTCTTGATGTGTTTTTTTGTTTAGATTTTAGAACAGCCTTTCACTTTGTTTTGCTACAGAGAAATACAAGATTTGTAGCGTGCAAATAAAAATAATTTTGTAAACAGATTAAACTAATCATTGCTCATTATTGGCTAAAAGAACACGGTAAAATACCGACTGCACATTTAGGAAAACTCTGTAAAAGAAAATAAATGTTTAAAATAAGTGTGGATTTTAATAAATCTGTTAAATCAGGTGCTATTTACAATGTTGTTTTAATACAAAAATAATTTTACTTTCAATGATTTAAAAAAATAATTACTGAAGATAAGCAATTTTTTTTACTTATAATACCTTGGTTACTAATTGATAAAAATAACAATGCTAGATGTAACGAATATGTCAACAATACTTGAAAAATTGTTAATATTTTATAAAAATATTTACGACAATACAAAAAGCATTTTTCTAAATTATTTTTCTTACAAAATGAATCAACATACTATTTTAGAAAAACTAAAAAGCTCAAATATTTAGATATTTCTTGCGATTCGCTACTAGAAGCAATCTTTCCTGTCAGTCAAAAGTTGTTGACTTTTCTATAAAGTTTACAAATGAATGCTTTGGAGTTAAGGTAATTTTTGATAACACCAGGGCCTTGATGTTAAATTACTTTAAGCAAAATAAGAAGCTACTATATGATAGAAATTTATCTGAAAACCCACCCGTTTAAGAAAGTTTTGGGACAGGCTTTGGAAGCCAATATAGAACAAGAAGTTACTCACATTGTATAACTAATAAGTCTACATTCCTCTACATGGCTGCAAATAATTTATAATGAAATACTTAAAAGCTTAAATGGTAGGTATGCGTTGACATCTCGTTTACAGCAATATCATTAGAGATGGAACCAGAAAGATACGTAACAGTAGTCAGGCAACGACAAATATACACATGCCTTCCCCGGGTTTCGAACTCAGGAAACCTCATAGCATAAGCTAGTGTGCAACCAACTGCATGGCGGAGGTAGGGTTCGGAGCCATCGGCTTTGGATTTAATCAGTGTAATGTTTTGGTTTAAAGAGTTTATCAACATGAAATATTTACGGAGCCGTCATTTTGAAAATAAATGCCTGAGCCACTTAAAACAAGCAAAATTTCATGGCTTACCGTATCGCTTGTTGTGTGAAGATTTTGGTGGAAATCGGATTATTCATTCCCGAGTTACAGCATTAAAGCTTTATGTTATTATTTGGTGCTATCGCAAAGAAATTGCTTAAAAAATACGCTCTGTATAAGATACTTACAATAAATACTGTCAGCATAAAAAGCTTGGTTGAATTTGGTTAAACTACTTAACAGATATTACAAACTTATGTAAAATATATATATATCCACCATTTTGAAAATAGGTGTCTGACCCATTAAAAAAATATTAGTGTACATCACTTGCCACAGTTCTACTGGTTCGCCAAACATGGTAGGAATCGGTAAAATGGTTCTCGAGATATGACATACGAACTTTATTTGTTAATGACAGCTACCATACAAAATGGCGGGCAAAAGAGGCTCTATGCTGACACATTTTATGGTTGTATTAGAAACTGCCAGCATAATAAGTTAAATTGAAATTAGTTACATGGTTTCGTAAATTTATCATACTAAGATAAAAGGTTTATATGGTCGCCATTTTAAAAATCAATGTCTGACCCACTTAAAGCACGTACATTTATATGGCCTACCGTAACACTACTTTTTTTGCTAAATAAGGTAAGAATCGGTAAATTGTTTCCCGATATAAGATATTAAAAAATAATTTGTTCATGTAATGCTATTTTACACAAAGACGGGCAAAAGTGGCTATTTGTTGGAGTACATTACACTTGTAATGAATACTTTCACAATACAAAATCGGAATGAAATTGGCTGAACGGTTTGGTAGACATCTTTACATAATATAAAACTCAACGTCTCTCTATCTGTCTGTCTGTTTGTACACTTATCACTCGAGAAACACGTATCCGATTTATGTGTTTTTTTTAATTCATAGCTATGCTCTCTGGCTAGCTTTTAGTATATATTTTGTTACGTAAAGTAACATAAGGAATAAGCAGTGACGATAATAGTGAATCAAGTCGGAAAAACGTTTGCCGCCAGCGCGCTCTCTTGCAATACGCTGTCTAAACCGTTAAATATGGAACAATATCATGTAGTAAAGAATTGTGTAGAATAAAAAGACCTAAAAAAACTCCACGGTAGCATACAACTATCTATAACAGATAAATACTAATAAGCGTTTTTACCATTTAATTCACAAGCAACATTCAATGACGAGGTTTTTCACCTTGCACTCATTGAAATTGAAAATAAAGTGCAGACATTGTCAGGAAAAAGTATAAAAACATGGGCCTACCAATACCAGATAACATAGTAGATTCAACCATTAACAATGACTATATTAGGGAAACTTCATATAATAGATTAGAATTGCAACGCTTATTAGTATTTATCTGTTATAGATAGACAGATGTATGCTGTCGCGGAGTTTTTTTTAGGTCTTTTTATTCTACACAGTTCTTTACTTCATGATACTGTTCCATCTTTAACGTTTTAGACAGCGTATTGCAAGAGAGCGCGCTGGAGGCAAACTTATTTCCGACTTGATTAACTATTATTGTCACTGCTTATTCCTTATGTTACTTTACGTAACAAAATATATACTAAAACCTGGCCAGAGAAAATAGCTATGAANTGTCACTGCTTATTCCTTATGTTACTTTACGTAACAAAATATATACTAAAACCTGGCCAGAGAAAATAGCTATGAATTAAAAAAAAAACACGTAAACGGATAAGTGGTTCTCGAGTAATAAACGCACTAACACACAGACATACAGATAGAGAGACGTTGAGTTTTATAATATGTATAGAAGATTAACACTAAGTAAAATTCAACTTTATTAAAAAAAAAAAAACTAAACAATAATTATGTAGTCCACGCGAATGGAGCCACGGGCACAACTAGTACAACATAAACCTAAACTATTGGCATGACCTCCATTTTGAAAATACGCTTATAATTAATTTAAATTACATATTTTCACATGGTCAACCATAGTATTACTTATGTGCCAAATTGGGCAAGATTTGGTTGAGCAGTTTTCGTGATGTAACGTAAAAACTTATAGTTTTCATGTGGTGCTGTCTTACAAAATGGCAGACCAGCAACATTATTCATGACCAAATTCAATGCCTACATGATGCACTGTCACCATATAAAATTTGGTTTAAATCAATTAAATAGCTCCCGAGATATGACATGACACCCTAAATATTAAAATGGCCGTCATTTTGAAAGTAAGCACCCGGGGTATTAGAAAACTTTACAAGTAAGATGCCCTTGCTACGTGCTATATGTGTATCGAGTTTGGTGAAATTCGGTTGATATATTCAAAAGTTTTTAGGGAGACACACACAGACACACATATTTTAGTTTGTACACAATAACACAGACAGGAAAGTGTTCTCATAACCTTTATTCCCTTCAGAAAGTAGTGTGAAATAAATGTTTTATTTATGTGTGTCAAATTTATACTATAATGCCAAAAAGACTAATAACAAACATTTTGGCTAGTTTTTATACGCTACTGTTTTCTTTAGTAGTTAATATGTTGTGTCTAAATAAAATGGAGAAAGTTCTATAAATGAATTTATTATCATTAATCAGAATCTGCTAACGCCGGGTGACCTTTGGAACTAACACATGGCGACCGTGACACGACTTTTAATTTTCAGCGGAATATTTCGAAGAGTAAGGTTGCTATTTATTCGTTCGTACTCGTGATGGAAATTTTCAAGATAAAATTACCGGTAGTGGGAACGGCATTTACTCGTTTGTTTAACTCGCTGAGTAAGAAAAGAGAGACAAATATAGATGTCAAAACACAAGTTGATGAAGTGACTTTGGTAGAGGTGAACTTATTGCGTGAGAATTCCGAGGTATCGGCGCGTTTAGATGCCAACATTATGGATACTTTTTTAAAAGTCGAATACACAACGTCTATAAGTAACATCACAGGAATATGCAGTGATGTTTTTTCCGCTTAAGTCGTGCCTCACAGCATATGTATTGAGGGCTTGGCAGAGCAGTTATAATAGTTTAACTCAACCTGATGGCGAAGTAAGACAAAAAAGCTTAAAATGAATTTGCTAAAATATTAAGTTGAAAATGAAGAACGATTACAATGACCGTCCAGTGTTTTGGAATAGGAACTATCTGCAAATATACTAATAAAACACTAATAGAAGAACCAAATGTTTATAATCAGAGCGTCATTTCTATATACTCGTATGTTGGTATCGTACATTTCAGGCCCAATAAGGCTGTGAAGGTTATCGTTCAAGTGATTCACGTTTCAAAACACAGAAAATGGAAATTTACGAAAAAAGAATATTTTAAGTACATGAAATTGTTGTTTCGCTTGTCTTGCAATTGATCACACCAGTAGAAAGCGTAGAGCTATTCTAAAAGTGAAGGTAGGTGAGATAATCGAGAATTTTCTGAGTAGTATAAAATAGTGAACACGAAGGCAAGGGGACAGCGGGAAAAGGAGTTGAAACGCCGATCGCCATATTGGAATTTCCCTTTGTTTCCTTCAAAATTTCCCATTTTCCCCTCAAAAAGCACTGTTCCCCTATTTGCAAAAAATTATTCCCTCAAAGACCGTTTTCAATCCATCGGACTGATTTGGGGGGATCGCTTTTTACCCGCAGGCCTCCACCCCCTTAACCCTACCCCTAACCGTGATAACCTCATGCTCTACCCACCCTTCAAAATCCTAAAAAAAAGAAAAATTAATTACAAAAAAAATTGAAAATTCGAGGAACATGTACTGTTAACTTCAAACTCGCCCCGCCCATAAACTACACCACTACCCAACACCTCTCTACCTCCATATCATAAAAAATAGCAAAAAATAAAATTAATAATTAAAAAAATTGATGATAAAATTACATTGATGATTCCGACCATCATGTTGGATGACACCGGCATGCCCCTGAACTCAAAAACTTAAAAAGTTGAGAAAAAAATCAAAAAAATCGAATATCCCAAAAATTCTAAAAACAGAGGATCATATAATGTTACCCCGCCCTTTCCCCGCTCTACCACAACACCATAACCGTCATCCCCACCCCCACCGACCACATCACGATCATAAAAAATTAAGAAAATGAAAAAAAATAGAAAAATTATTTTAAGAATCGAGAAAGAGATTACATTGATGACTGCAACCACAATGTGGGTTTTTGTCGATCTTGACATAGACCTTAATGAACCTGAATCCATGCCTGTGTCCTTGAATGACCTTGAACACAAAGAATTTCAATATTCCCCTATAAAATATAAAAAAATAATTTTTTCTTAAATTTATCAAAAAATTAAATTTAATAATGACGAACAATTTTCTAAATAACATTGAAAAACTTTAATGCAGGAGGTCCAGGGCTCGGTGGCAGGTGGAGTGATCAGCAACTAAGCACCTCGACAAGAAGACCAGCAGACGACCCTCACCACTAACTATCTACAAATTTTTATTCGCTTATTACTCGTATTCTATCTATCCCCTCCAACCCCTTCCCGTCACATTACTCGCTCGTGATTGGTTGTTGGTTGTATGATATCTCGTACTCTGCAGATAATTAATGTAGCCAAAGTACGCCTGATCACATTTCTTCGTCTTATTTGAGATGTGACAGATCACACTCTCTTCCTTGACTTTTCAGCGTTCAGTCTGGTAAGTTATTGTTTTATGTTCATCTCTTCCAACAAATTATACCGGGTCATTTAAGGACACAGGAATGGGGTCAAGGTCATTGAGATCAATGTTAAGTTCTCCAATATTCAACAGGGTGGTCGTAGTCAGTAAAATAATATGTTCGTAGATTTTTATGAAGTTATTCGAGTTATACATTTTTCTCAATTTTTGTCTTCAAGGTAATTTGGACCAAGGTCAAGATCGACAAAGCTAGTCTTCAGGAGTCAGTCTGCAAGAATCAGTTGGTTAGTATGAATTGTTAGTATGGTTGACTGGTCTGCTTGATTGGTCTGGTCGGCTGGTATGGATGGATGGTCGGTATAGTTGACTGGTACCTTGGTTGACCTCGTCGGCTGGTATGGTTTTTCGGTATAAACCATAGTTATGGTCCGCTAGCAATGGTTAGTCGTATGACTGTTCGACAGGTCGGTATTTGCAGTGGTTGTGGCTGGCTTAATCTGATGGTTGTTAGACTGGATGGCTGGAATATCTGTGTGGTATGGGTGGTTCGTATGGTTTTGTAATGTTGTTGACTGACATGGCTGGTTCGTATATTAATCTGATATTGTTGGCTTGCATGGTTGCTAGGCTTGCGGACTAAACAGCTAATAAAAACTGGCGAAGGTTGGTCCAATGCTGATCGTTGTACCAGGGAGTGGCTGTGCTCTGCCTTCTTTATGATAATCGTACCCTCAGGGTCACACACTTACAAATAGTTTTCCGCATTAGATATGTATTTTTTTCTCGACGTTTTCACAATTTTTAATTTTTTTTTTGCGATTTTTAATATNAGTTTTCCGCATTAGATATGTATTTTTTTCTCGACGTTTTCACAATTTTTAATTTTTTTTTTGCGATTTTTAATATATTTTTTCAGTTTAAGTTTATTGGGATCAATGTCAAGATCGACAGCATCAAACATGATGGTCGTAGTCATCATGTTATCTTTTCCTCAATTTTTAAACTTATTTTTCGAATTTTTTGCAATTTTTCTTGATTTTTCATGATTAATTAGTGGTTGGTTATGTGTTGGGATTGAGCATGGGGCTAGTGGGGTAGCATTAGCATGCTATGTTGTTCGATTTTAATTAATTGTATTAGATTTTTACAATTTTTCCTCGATNAGTTTTCCGCATTAGATATGTATTTTTTTCTCGACGTTTTCACAATTTTTAATTTTTTTTTTGCGATTTTTAATATGTTTTTTCAGTTTAAGTTTATTGGGATCAATGTCAAGATCGACAGCATCAAACATGATGGTCGTAGTCATCATGTTATCTTTTCCTCAATTTTTAAACTTATTTTTCGAATTTTTTGCAATTTTTCTTGATTTTTCATGATTAATTAGTGGTTGGTTATGTGTTGGGATTGAGCACGGGGATAGTGGGGTAGCATTAGCATGCTATGTTGTTCGATTTTAATTAATTGTATTAGATTTTTACAATTTTTCCTCGATNATAGTGGGGTAGCATTAGCATGCTATGTTGTTCGATTTTAATTAATTGTATTAGATTTTTACAATTTTTCCTCGATTTTTGTCTTTAAGGTAATTTAGGACAGGGTCAAAGTCAGTGCCATACAACATGGTGGTAGAAGTCATTAATGTAATTTTTTCTTAGATTTCTAATTTTTTTGTATTTTTTTTGCGATTTCCTATGATCTGGAGGTGGGAAGGTGAATAGTACGGTTTGTAGTTTATGGTGTGTAGTTTANATGTGGTGAGAGGAGTGGAGGCCCCCAAATCCTTCCGATAGATCGAAAATGGCCTTTGGGGGATAGTTTTTTTTTTGCAAATGGGGGTATCGGTGCTTTTTGAGGGGAAAATGGAAAATTTTGAATAGGAAAGGAACATTTTGAAGGAAAAAAGATACATTTTAAGGAAAAATGGTTGATAATAAGGGAGAAACAGGAAATTTCGATGGAAAAAGGGAAATTCTCCTCTGCCCCGTCCTCTTGTCATCGAGCTCTCTATTTTGTACAACTTCTCTGTTCATTGTTAACTGTAGTTAAGTCTTTTTACAAACACTCATGGTGACCATCAGAGAAGAACAGGAGAAACACATGCGTGTTATTATGGATTTGGCTCACAATGTCCTTATATATGAAAGGACATGGTTCAATAAATGAAATATAAACCCACTGGAGATGAAACATTGGTGCATATACAGGACAATACGGAAAGGCCTTAATGAGACATACGCATGCAATTTTGAAGTGCTCGATATGGATCACATTTAAACACCTGTTCCTATAACCCACCCCAACCTATTTTCAAAAGACACACTTAGGTATTCAAATTTATCAGGATGAATATAAGCCAGTTGAAGTTTCAGTGGTAGCAGATATTTATGGAAAATTTCTAACAGGAAGACGAGAGATTATACAGTATGTACTTGATGCCATTGCAACTTACCTTGGATGTGTTGTGACAGGAAAGTTAGAGAAATGCAAAACTAATAATTTAATGGCTGCACTATCAATGTTTATTCGCAGCGAATCATTAAATAAACCCGAGGAGCTGGATGTTCATGGCATTCAAGATCCATATCAAAGTTTATTCACAGTGAATCGGTAAATAAACTTAGGCAGCTAGATGTTCTTCGCATTCAAGGTCTATGTCAAAGGAAAAAAAGAGAAGCGAGAGAACTGGCAATCCAAAAATATTTCCCTGATATGGTTTAGGTAACTGAAGAAGTATGCTATGAAGTGATGTTTTTATAGACTGAAGGACTTCCATCTGTTCCAAGAAATTGCAATTAGAGAAAACGAATAATTGAACATACCCACAAGCAGTGGCTAGCGGTCCAGAAGCAGTATAGGGCAAGGTTATAATGAAATGAAACAAGAAGTTACTGATAACTAATACGCCTACTTTCCTTTACATGGGTGCAAATAAATTTTAGTGAAATTCACAGAAGCTTAGATGGCAGGTAGACGTTGACGTCTCGTTGACAGCAATATCGCTAGAAATGAAACTAGAAACATGTGAAACAGTACCAAGACAATTAAAATACACGAGTGACTTACCTGGGATTCAAATTTAAAAAAACTCGCATAATTAAGCTAGCGTTGAATAAACTGCATCACGGAGGTAGGATTCGGAGCATCAACTTAGGATGTAATCAGTCTAATGTATTGAATGACAGGGTTCACTAACCTGAAATATTTAAACGGCCATCGTTATGAAAATAAGTGTCTGAGCCACTAAAAACACATATGTTTACATGGCCTACAATAGCGCTTCTTGTGTGAAAAAAATAGGTGGAAATAGGTTGATTGGTACGTGATATGAGGCATAAAAAGTTTATTTTCTTAATCGATGCTATGTTATAAAACAGCCTACAAATGTTCTTTATACTATGCATCTAATAGATACTGTAAACATAATAAGTTTGGTTGAATTTGATTAAAATGTTAAATATATATGCCAAATATATACAAATATTTATATTTACGCCATTTTGAAAATCAGTGTCTGACCCAATTTAAGTTACGTAACTTTACATGGTCTTTTTTAGGTGTGCCAAATTTTGTGGAAATTAGTTGAATTATTCTGGAAATATATCAAAATGATAATATTATTAACCTGACACTACTTTGCAAAAAATATTGCAAAAGAGGACCCCTGTATGCATAAATTATTTTTCTAATTAGTACAGGTTGCATACAAAATATGGTTGAATTTTGTTGAAATATTTCATAGATATAGGAATTTAATCTAAATGATTTATATAAACCACATTAAAACTTGCCTGACGTAAATAGCACATGTTAATTTACATAACCTACTGTAGTAATACATGCGTGAAATTTTGGTATGAATCGATTTACTGATCCTCGAGAAAAGAAATAAAACCTCCATTGTATGTGACGATCTTAATAAATAGGGGACGAAAAGTTAATGTATTAACATGTTCCATGATTGCCATAGACACAATTTACAAAGTTAAATTTAAATGTTTACATAGATTCGTAGATATAGCATACTAAGCTAAAATATTTTTATGGGTTCCATTCAGAAAATGAGAGACACACATAAAACGTATAAATTAATAAGGCCTACCATAGCATAACTTCTTCGCCAAATTAGAAAGATATCTGTTGATTGTTTCCCGAGATACGTAATAAATACAGTGTTATTTCATTGAGGGTATCTTTCAAATTGGCAGAGAAATGAGGCTTTGCATAGAACATTTCGATGCATATAATTTATACTGTCAGCATAAAAATGAATTTTTTTTTTACAGTTTCGTAGATAAAAATGATTGAGCTAATATGTTTATATCGCTACCATTTTGAAAACATGTGTGTCTGGCCCTCTTAAAGTTTATCAGTTTACAGGGCCTGCCATAGTGCTACTTGCTTGTCAAATTTGGTTTAAATCGTGGGTTTTTCGGAGATATCACATAATTTAAATTTTTTATGTGATACTATTTTACAAAAAAGTAGATAAAAGAGATTTTGTGTGGACAGGTTTGATGGCTGTAATATATACAGTCACTATAGAAAGTTTCATTGAAATTAATTACACAGTTTTGAAGATTTAACATATAAAACTAAAATAGCTATATGGCTACCATTTTGAAAATATGTGCCTGAAATACCTGAAACATGACACTTTAACATAACTACGGCAGTACTACTTGTTTGCCATATTTGGTATGAATCACTCAATTGTTTTTCGAGATATTACACAAAAACTTTATGAATTCATGTAGCGATATCTTACAAAATGGCAGAAAAAAGTGGTAGTTGTTTGGCTTATATCATGCTTTTAACAGATAACATCAGCGTAGAAAATTTGGTTGAAATTGGTCAAAAAGTAAGGTAGTTATACCAAATAATCCTAACATATTTATATGGGCGTCATTTTGAAAATAAGTGCCTAATAAAGTTTAATTACTGGCCATTTAATGTATTACTTAGATACCAAATTTGGCGAACATTGGTTTTGTAGTTTTTGAGATATAACATATAAGATAAATTTTTTCATGTGCTATTTTCAAAAATAGTCGACCAACAACAACATTCTCGTCTGAATTCCATGCTTACACCTTGCGCTGTTAGTATATAACATTTGGTATAAATCGGTTGTTTAATTTCCGAAATATGACATATCATACTAAATTTTAAAAATGACCGCCATTTTGAAAGTAAGAGCCGGGCGTGGTCGAAAACTATAATATTCTGGTGTCCTTACTTAGTACTGTATGTGTACCAAGTTACATAAAATTCTGTTAATGCGTACAAAAATTGAAGGNGCCATTTAATGTATTACTTAGATACCAAATTTGGCGAACATTGGTTTTGTAGTTTTTGAGATATAACATATAAGATCAATTTTTTCATGTGCTATTTTCAAAAATAGTCGACCAACAACAACATTCTCGTCTGAATTCCATGCTTACACCTTGCGCTGTTAGTATATAACATTTGGTATAAATCGGTTGTTTAATTTCCGAAATATGACATATCATACTAAATTTGAAAAATGACCGCCATTTTGAAAGTAAGAGCCGGGCGTGGTCGAAAACTATAATGTTCTGGTGTCCTTACTTAGTACTGTATGTGTACCAAGTTACATAAAATTCTGTTAATGCGTACAAAAATTGAAGGNGTTCTGGTGTCCTTACTTAGTACTGTATGTGTACCAAGTTACATAAAATTCTGTTAATGCGTACAAAAATTGAAGGTGGGGGAACACACATGGGCACACACACACACATGCACAGTCACACTTACAGGAAAGAGATCTTATAAGCCTTTCTTTTCTTCGGAAAATAGGATAAAAAAGTATTAATTGAAGAGATACTTGTGTCTGAGTGGAATGAAGGACATTATTTGCCTCATCAAACAATCTTTACGGAAAAGATTACTACCAAAGTCAGACCGGTTTTTGACACATCAGCAAGAGAGCATGTTATCCCTTGTTGGAACAGTGTTTTGAGAAGTGTATTAATTTGATAGAAATCATACTTGCTCTAATTTTACGTTTTTGGATGCATAAAATTAGCGTGATAGCTGATATAAGAAGAGTTTTTCTCCAGATTAGTTTATGTAGAGACTTATTCAAATTTTTTTGGAGTGACAGGGAAGGAAATTGAAATATATTATTTAATATTCGCAACGTGTTTGGAGGGACAAGTAGTATTTCCCTATTGGGCGCTGTAATTGATTTTCATCTGAAAAAAAGTCTTGAAAATGTGCAATTTGGGAAGTTCTCCCGAGACACCATTGAGAAGCTTAGAAAGAGCTTTTATGTTGACAACTACGTAAAAAATTTATCAAGTATGAATGACTTATGCACTTTCCAGGAAGAAGTCAGCAATGTATTTTCCCAAACCATGTTTGACTTGAGAGGTTGGGAGTATTCAGACTCTGACATCAGAGATAACACAGATACTCCGGTTTTAGAACTTTCTAGGGATAGGAAGTCTGATACTTTTGCGGCGAGTGGCTGCAAACTTGATGACATGAAAAGTAATGACCCGAATAACTAAGTTGTCAACAGCATAAAACATGTTTTACCCTACCAGCTTCACGTGTTCTGTCTCTTTGTAAAAAGCTTTTTGTTTCAGCAGTGCTGGGACATGAAAGTCAGCTGGGATGAAGAAGTTACAAATTATGTGAAAAATACATTTTTGACGTGGTTACAAGAACAGCCTGTACTTCAAGAAGTAAAAATTTCATGTTCGCATATTGGAATGATCGAAAGAGTAAGAAGCTATTCTGTACACACTTTTGTGATGCTACTAAAGCGACATGCCACAGCTAATCTCTTATATGTGGAGTATGATTCATATAAATATTCACCTGATACAAACCAAATATGGAGTGTCGCCCCTCAAAAGGATGACTGTTCCAAGACTAGAGTTGCAAGCAGCAACTATTGGTGCAAGGCTGAGTGAGTGACTTTTTTTAAGAAAGAGTTTGGAGAACTAAGACCTGATTTATTCTTCTAAAGTGACTCGACGACACATATAGCTTGGATCAAGAGGGAAGATCACTGAGGATTCTTCTTGTGGAATAGGGTTCAAGAAATTATACATTGGTAGTTATGAATCTTGGAGACATACACCAGGTACTGTGAATCCTGCAGATGTGCCAATATGTGTATGTATTGTTGAATAAAGATAGTAGGAGTGTCCATCATGGTAGAAGTTACCACCTGCAAACTGAACTTCAGAACAACTATAACCAACTAAATAAATTTTAATGGAGGATAAAAGAAGAATATGGCCAGCAATACGGTAACCGAATTCGCATAACGTTAGCTCATTTCGTCACTGGATACTTACCTTTGTGCCGCTTGTGTTTTGACCAACCTGGGCCAACCTTTTTGCTTCCTTTGATTGACTGCATTAAAAAGTACAAAATTATAAGGAGCCTCACTACTAGAAATTTGTGGAATTATATAATAAACTTTTCTTTTAATGCTAGCAAATGGGGTAAATCCTCGTTGAGATTTGACAATAATTCCAAAAGTAAATTTATTAAGTTGCGGGAGTAAAATATCACCCTAAGGTAAACGGAGCATGAATGGTTTCAGTAAGCATTTAAAATTGCATGCTGAAATAATCGGAGCTTCTAAATACAAAACATTGGAGAGCAAAATGCCAGTTTGATTGGTTTATCGATTCCCTAAAANGAAATAATCGGAGCTTCTAAATACAAAACATTGGAGAGCAAAATGCCAGTTTGATTGGTTTATCGATTCCCTAAAATGGTTCGTCTGTTTCCTGTTTATTATATCCGGGAATTTATGTTAACCTTGTACCAGTATGAGATTCGATGTAATGTTATAAGGCTCGATATAGGATGTTCACGAAAAAATGACAATAAACACCAAATTGGGGTATATAAATACAAATTGAGCATATTTCATCAAGGAACCAAAAGTCTAACGTTCATAGTTAACCCGCTTATTGCAGTGGCAATGTGCAGGGGTGGATAGGCAATCACAATAACTAGGTTGCAGGCAGTGCAGTGGAATGACACTTTATTTACATATTTGGGCTGTTCACAGTGCCAGTTCAAATTGTCCGCCACCGTTGGCCACACAGGCGGTGCAGCGCTGAAGCACGTTGCGACGCACATGTGCACAGATTTACGGTGTAATGAGCTCATCCTTCGTGTCAAATGGTGTAGCATACACCATCGATTTGATATGGCCCCACAGCCAGAATTCAGGTGGTGTGATGTCAGTTGAGCATGGTGGCCATGCTATGGGGCCTATCCACCGGTTCGGGAAGTGCATGTTGAGGTACCGGTGAACCGCAATGGCGAAATGAGGCAGGACCTCATCCTGCTGAAACCATATCGTCTCCCGAGCATCTAAAGGAACTTCCTCCAAGTATTCCGGTAACACGTCCTGCGGGAACTGTATATACGTAGCACCTCTGAGATTGTGACCGTGTGGTACTAAGTGGTGTTAATCAGGCATGCAGACCTGCACACAGGCTGGTTACAATGCCACGTACACAATATTGCATACCCGCCCCTGCNATCAGGCATGCAGACCTGCACACAGGCTGGTTACAATGCCACGTACACAATATTGCATACCCGCCCCTGCAGATTTCCATTGTCCATTAGCAGGTTAACTATGGACGTTAGACTATTGGTTCCTGTATTAAATATGCTCCATTTGTAATTATCTACTCCACTCTGGTGTTTGTTATCATTTGTTCGTAATCACCGGTTTATATTGCAAAAATCACATATTAGTATAAATTATATTTATAATGCCAGTGATAGTTTATTTACAGCAAGGTAATAATTTATTTCAGATTCTTCACAACTGTGTATTGTTTTACAATTTTATTAATTTTTCAGCAATAATGCCATTTAATATTTACCTTAGACTAAGTAATGTAATTATTATTATTTTTATTCTTATTGATTTTCTATGCAGTTTATAGTTTAGTTGAATGTCTTGANACTAAGTAATGTAATTATTATTATTTTTATTCTTATTGATTTTCTATGCAGTTTATAGTTTAGTTGAATGTCTTGAAATTAAAAAAAAATGTTGTTAGGAGTCTTTTGTGACATGCCAAAAGAAAACTTAAATAAACAAAATATAAGAAATCATTCTAATATGCTTATAGGTATATGTATACACCATATATAAAAATATATCATTATTATAAATTTATTCTATACATACTTATGTACATGCCTATCTTATATATATCTTCATATGTGATGGTATCTGCATGTTTTCCAATTATCTTTTACTCTTGATGCCACAGTGCATGTGGGTTTTCTCAAAGTTCAACCCTATTATTTTTTATATTTAAAAAATATTAATGGCCGAAAGCCTTCTGTGGGCTTGAGCTGGGCTCTTTACTGTAAAAATAATCGCCTTTATATAGAAAACATTCAATTGTTCTGACACTGTGACGTGAACATCGATTAGAAAGCGATCACTTTTACAGAAGATTATTCATTAGTACGAAAGCTTGCGACTGATTGTGCTGAAAATTGAGTCGAAAACAATGAATTCATCAACGAATAGTCTACAGTGCCGATACTGCCCCAACGTTTATGCTTTCGGCTATACAGCCCGTCTACATAAAAAAAAATAATGCCTGAAGAACCCATCTCGTACATTATTGCGTTGTGGTAACTGTTATAGGCAGTTCGCTTGAGGTGATAACTTGAAAAGACATGCCAAGGTCTGCAATTATAGTGTTCCGACCCCTATATAAAAATAGCATGTATTGACATAGATACCTCTTGTCATTACATCGCATAATATGTTTGTAGAAGACGAGGGAATAATACGAACAGCGTGCCATACAGTCGGTTCATATGAAATATAAACTTGCTAAACTGGCACATGAACTGGACGAGGTTCGAAAAAATAATGCATCATTTGTGTCTCCGAAGACAAATACCGCCAACAACGCCTCGACTCTCTATAAAAGGAAGTGCTAGGCCCTTGAGACTTGGAATGTACGTAGGCAGCTCGGGCGATAGTCTTATCCTCCATGCTCATCTCAGGCATTAATACTTCGATCAATCCCAATCCTTCGCAATCCTCTGCAATCCTCACCAATCCTCACCAACAATCCTACACAATCCTAGTCCACAATCCTCCTTAGCAATTCTCAGAAATCCTCACTAATCCTCCTCACCAATCCTTAATAATCCTCTCTCAAGACCTCGATGTTAAGAATCGCCCAAATCTCTTCAGTCACTTAATAATCATCCTCCACAATATTAAGAAATTATCACCATTCCTTCGCGATCTTCGCCTAACCTCAGTAACCTTCCTACACTATCNATCCTCCACAATATTAAGAAATTATCACCATTCCTTCGCGATCTTCGCCTAACCTCAGTAACCTTCCTACACTATCATCTGCAACCTTCCTCTGCAATCATCACCAATCCTCAGAAATCCTTACCAATCCTCAGTAACCCTCACAAATACTCCACAATCCTTACCAAACCTCACAACTTTCCGGCAATTCTCCGCAATCCTCACAAATTCTGACCAATCAGTAATCAGTAATCCTCCTCCACAATCCTAACCAATCATAAGAAAACCTCAGTAATCCTCCTGACAAATCATNAATCAGTAATCAGTAATCCTCCTCCACAATCCTAACCAATCATAAGAAAACCTCAGTAATCCTCCTGACAAATCATCAGCTAACCTCATCACCAATCCTCAGAAATCCTCACCAATCATCTGAAAGCCTCACCAATCTTCACCAATCATCAGTAATCCTTCTCTGTAATCCTCAAAAATCCATAGCAATCCTTAGTAATCCTTCTCACCAATACTCAACAATCCATGACAATCCTCAGCAATCCTCCTCACCAATTCTCCTCTGCAATTCTCCTATGCTGAGTGCCGTGTGGATATGCTATCACAAGACACGGGAGCAAAGTCCAACTCAAGGCTGCCAACTTGCAAACTGCAATTGCCGTACCAACCCATATAATCTATTCATGGTTTTTTTACACTTTTTGAATCTAACCTTTGAAAAATCACACCGTGTATGATGTGTTTGGTTATTTCCTAAATATGTCATGTATCACAAGCGTTTATNTTTTTACACTTTTTGAATCTAACCTTTGAAAAATCACACCGTGTATGATGTGTTTGGTTATTTCCTAAATATGTCATGTATCACAAGCGTTTATAACTCTGTTGACTTAAATGTACTTTATTTTTGGTTAAATTGAACTTTACTTATATTTTATAAATAAATTATTATATCTAATTCGTAATTTATATGAACACAATACAGTGAGAAAACAGGTGTGTTGGTAATGTCTAGTAAGAAATAGTTTTGATACAAAATATTATTAAATTGAGTGCACACAAATATGGCGCGCTGTCCTTTTGGTGTAATTTTCGGGACTAGTTAAGCTTTGTTTGAATAAGGCGGAGGCATANCACAAATATGGCGCGCTGTCCTTTTGGTGTAATTTTCGGGACTAGTTAAGCTTTGTTTGAATAAGGCGGAGGCATATCCTGGAATTATAATTTTAGCAGGGCTTCAGAAAAGTTGAAAGTATCAGTGAATGAACTATACCTGACTTTACATGAAGCCCCATCTTCTAAAAAAAAATTTCTTTTCCGCCAGTGGTGACTATATATCGAGTTTCTCGTGGATGCCCTGTGACCTGATATAATGGAATATCCGAACTTATCAGTGCGCTCTAGTGGGCAATAATGTCTAAATACAATGACGGGAGATGTACGGCGAGGAAGGGGACTAGAAGGGAGCCGACTTAATAACCAATGAAATATAGTCGTGGAGGTGGAGGCTTTCCGATTAAACAGCCAATAAAAAATTTCGAGTGTCGGTCATGTCTTCGTGGTGGGAGCATAGTAGTTCCACCCGACATCGAACCTCGGACCCCCTGCGTGCAAGTCTTTACATAAATATTTTCAAAATTTTTTAATTTTATTTCAATTTAAATAAATAATATATTTTTGGAGTATTTTAAGTGTTTTTTTTATTTTATTTTTTGGCTAAGATTATTTAAGGTATCGGGCATAGGTTCAATTTCACAGGCGCGAGGTCAAGGTGAAGGTCACCCAGATCCAATATGGTGGTCGAGTAACGTCACAACATGGCAGCCGGTCGGCGCCTGGTTCCAGACTTCTCCAAACTATTCTACTTACAACTTGTAAAAGAAGGTATGGTGCTAATTTAATTAATTTCCGAACCCCTATTTAACAGGCTAACATCATTGAACTCAAGTATGCAAAAGATAATTGTGAACAAGTTTTTATAAATAAACTTATGAGCTGGAAAGGCGACCGAAAAAAATATTTTATATACGTAACTAGGAAATGTGTTTTCATCAGTGCTACCTGAAAAAAAATATATACGACAGAAACAATTTTCATTTTACAAAAAGCGTACTCATGCACTATAACGTCGTAACTATAAACAGGTATCTTACTGTTTTTAATTCATGTTGAGTACGAAACAAAAATAGTTTGTAGACAAAATACGAGTGAATGTTTATTTTCACCAAATGATATGGTACTTTACTGTTAAAAGATAGGTAAATTATTTCCATGTATTATTAATATAGGGAAAAAATAAGCATCTAATAGAGTTTATTCTCAACATCTTCGCACTTTTTGAATCAAACCTTTGAAAAATCACCCCATGCATGACGTGTTTCGTTATTTACCAAACATGCCATGTATCACAAACGTTTTATACTGGTCTTAATATAAAAGTACCTCATTTTTGGTTGAATCTAATTTTACTTATAATTTATCTATAAAATATAATATTTAATTCATATTTAATATGAATTAAAAGAGAGAGAAAATAGGTTTGTTAATAATGCTGACTAAGGAATAGTTATCGTGCAAACTATTTTTAAACTGAGTGTGCAAAAATGCGGTGCGCTGTCCCTTTGGTGTAACTTTCTAGACTTAGTTAAGCTTTGTTTGCACGAGGCGGAGGAATAGCTTGGAAACAGAATTTCAGCAGGGATTGAGAAACGTTGAAAGTAACCACGAATGGACTATAGATGAAGTGACTTTTCAAAGATTTGTTTTAGAAAGTATGAATTTATAGTTAATCGACTACAGAGGGAGAATGCCAGCGGCGCAGTAAATACCTTCCGAGTCCCAATATTTAACTAAATAGTGTTAAAGAATATATAGGCATACTAGGCGTAACTCCATTGAGTACAATACAACTGTAGTTGACTCGGTGAAAGAGTAGTCTGTTGTTTCAAGCATCGGCCTGTGAGTAGTAAACATTGTAGACATGCCACGTTGGCATAGACGATCACACTTCGTGCAATTAACGGACTTTGAACGAGTTTGTATTGTGGGTCTGAGGGAGGCTGGATGGTCTTTCAGAATAATTGCCCAACGTGTAGGACGTGAAGTGTGTGCTGTGCATCATTGGTGGTGGTCCAAGGATGGTGCACATGCTCGTCAACCTGGTTCTGGACCGCAGCGGCATATGTATTCCCACCTGGACCATCGCATTAGACTAGCAGCCATTGCTGATCGCACGACGACCGCCGCACAGATTAGGGCCATTGTTTCACACAGGATGTCAGATAGGATCATCACCAACAGTTTGCTGGACGCTGGGGCACGATCAAGATTGCCGCTCGCCAGGTTTCCTCTACACCTTATCACAGTGAAGCCCGCCTCGGATTGTGTCACGAAAGGTGCAATTGAAGGGATGAATGGCACAGAATTGTGTTTAGTGATGAGAGCAGATTATGCCTTGCCACTAGTCACGGTCGTTTGCGAGTGCAGCGTCGACCAGGAGAGCGGCAACAACCAGAGTGTATACGGCAGCAACATACATGACCATAGCCTGGCATAATGGTCTGGGGAGAACAGTGAACGCTACATCCAGAACATCGCCCAGCCCATTTTGTTGCCGTTAGAAAACACCAAGGAAATGTCCTCTTCCAGCAGGAAAATACCTGTGCACACACGTCTCGTGTCACCCAACACACTTTCGAAGGTGTTCGTCAACTCCCTTGGCCAGCACGATCATCCGACCTGTCCCCTATTGAACATGTTTGGGACATGATGGGACGGCGTTTGATGGGGTCTGCAGTATCGGCAACAAACCTCCACAAATAGCAATAACAGGTGGAACAAGCGCGGAACACTATTCCTCAAGATGACATCCAACACTTTTATGATCATCTCTACGCACGACTGCAGGACTGCATTGTCGCTAAAGGTGGCAACACAAGATACTGACATTGTTGTTCAAGAAACTCTGTAGACTCTGTTCGTAGGTGTACGACTCTGTGATCATTATAATATACAGTGTACAACATGTATAATTATTCAATAAAACCTTCATTCATGTGAGGCCATTGCGTCCGGGTGTTCCTTTTCCATTTTCCACCAGTGTATGTGTGATGTAACTGCTTTGCTGTCTCTCGGATTTTCAAGAGCACCTAACTCCGACTAAGGTTAGCTTTTTAGTTACATAAATACGTGTTCTGAAATGATAGTACACTACTTCTAAGTTATAATTCAAGTATGATTAATTCCAGTTACGCCTTTTTTTTCGCACCAAAGCACGATACTGCTGAAAAAAAANAAGTTATAATTCAAGTATGATTAATTCCAGTTACGCCTTTTTTTTCGCACCAAAGCACGATACTGCTGAAAAAAAAATGCAAATAAACATCCACGTAACTATCTGAACACGGGGGTTTGAGAGTTTTGTAGGCATATCTTGATCTNAAAAAAAATGCAAATAAACATCCACGTAACTATCTGAACACGGGGGTTTGAGAGTTTTGTAGGCATATCTTGATCTACGGTTGGCGAGCTACAAAACGAGGAATGGTGTGTTCTATTCCCAATCCAGTGATTCCGGTGGTGGATTTTCATGAATTTCCGAAATCGTCCCGGGTGAATTCCGAGATGGTATCTTAATATGTCTCATTACCGCTTTTCTCTCCTATCTTGAATGTCCGATCATACTTGTCCCATTTCTAATGATGCCGCTGTCTTCGTAAATTTAACTGCATTCAAGTTATTAACATTTCTTTAATGCTGTGAGGAGATTTTATGTCTTTATAACATGGCGTTTATAGTATTTAAATAAAAGTACAAAGGGGATGTAAAAGTTATATGTTCCATATTTTCTAAAGAAATTATGTGCATTTTCACTTTGAAATTGTTCCAGATATATTTTTTACAATTAATTAAACAAAATAATTTGATTCTATCTACAATTTGCTCTGAAATCCTATACTTAGTTCATTTGTAAATAGGGCTTGATATCTTGTTTTTTGCTGAAGGTGTTAATTTTATTGCAAAACTTTAAACGAATGTACATAATCATGTAACGAACTTCTTAGAAACTGAATAGATTTTCTGGTAAAATCAAAATTTTCTCTTTGAGCTGTAGCCAAACGCATACATTTTATACAATTTTAAAAATGTTTTGGCACAATATCAAAATTTAAAATCACATTATTCAGTAATCTCAGTTAAAAATATTATTTCCCTACTTTCTGTACTATTATTGGACTTATATTCAACTCAACTTTATGTCACAAAAATATACAGCAACACGAACTTGAAGTAACACTTTTTGAAAACTAAAACAACCTTAAGCCACCACAAAAAAGAAATTCGGGGTTTGGCAGTGTCGGGCACACAACCGGGTGTTTTACGTAAAAAAACTGTATTAGCGGCTAATATTTTCTTTGGTATATGAGATTGAAATAAAAGTAACGAAATGTTTACTGGCGTTTTATGGCTAATCGACCGCCGGTTGTAGACGAGGTGTTTCGTTTGGCACCAGAATCAGCGCGCAAACTCATCGGAGTCGCGAGATGTACTAACAAGAAATTTTTCGCCCACGTTAAAAAATGGTTATTAGTCTTCGCGGGCCCCCACCCACAACTGACACATGCGCGGAGCCAACCCAGAGTCATGATCGCATCGTAGTTGTATACCGGATCGAACGAGACCACATTTATTTCCATCGTGTTATTATATCACGAAGTTATAGTGTCGGAATGGTTCACCCTGCAAACGTTACATCGCCATTCCCGTCCTGGTACCCATGTGTCAGCCTCATTTTAAAGACGCATTCACGCCAAAAAAAATTTCGCGGACATGCGCAGGAGACGCAAATCAGTTTACCTCAGCTTTGGTATATGGGTGTGATCACAAAGCAAGGAAGATAAAGGGTGACAGCTCATTGTTACAAACTAACGCTGTTATTTCCTTTGGGAACGCGACAATAGTGCAGCCATTTACAAGCAACCTAACAGCTTAAAAGTAGCTACTTAAAATAAGATTTATTCGAAAAATTTTATTGAAAAAGTATTTATACTCGGAGTACAAATTTGTTGCAACTGTTTGTGATGTTTAATATAAAGTTAAAGTTACTTTTCTTTGCAAAACTTTCTCAGGTAACTATGGCAGTTTTTTCGCGTGTAAGATATTATTTTTATTATTTATTATAAATGATAAAGTAGGTGCATTCCCATATTTATATATGCAGTGTCGCACAGAACACTTTCTTTTCACACCCATTTTTCACAAACGAATAAATAATTTACCTAAAAGATCAAACATATTTGCATCCTGCGTCTTGCTCTGTGTTTAATGTGTCTGCTTCTTGCTCAAAGATGAGTTCTTGTTGCGATGCTGCCACAATAACAACATTATTCAATAATATTTTTAGAAGTTATACTTCGTAAGTATTTAACCTTCCTTTCGAACTAAACATACAAATAGAATTAAAATATTTCGAAAGTTATAGCAGCTATAGAATTCAGCAACTTCCGTGTAGTAGAATTTTTATTTTTCACACTGGCACTACGCTGGCCGCTCTATATTTAAGTGGTATGATTCNCAACTTCCGTGTAGTAGAATTTTTATTTTTCACACTGGCACTACGCTGGCCGCTCTATATTTAAGTGGTATGATTCCGCCCATAGAGTTGTGACCCTCGGTGTAATGAAGAAGTGAAGGAGAGAGAGGAGGGGAGTTTCCTGAGCTCAACCTTAGAGCAGCCTGTATGAGGGAAGGAGTCCAGTTAGTGCGCGGGCGCCGAGACGCCAGGTCGTCAGCTTGCGCGCTTCGCCCATTGGTTGCCGCGTCAACGACCACTGTTGGGCCTCGTGCGGTTCACGTGACATTTAGAGACTCGCTTCCTGCTCCTGAAGTCTGCCGCCGCATCTTTCGCGGTAGGACATTTGTAGCTGTAGTCACGTGTTGGTGTGCTCAGCTGGTACTCCGCCGCTCAAGGTGCAAGGTGAGATCCCACTTGTCTCTAGTATAATATATCCACGGTTATTTCACACTTTTCTGAAGCCCTTCTACTTTCAGGATATTCCTCCGCCTCGTGCAAACTAAGTTTAGCTATGTCTGGAAAATTGCACCAAAGGACAACGCACCATATTCGTGCACACTCAGTTGTAATAATATTTTGCACGAGAACTATTTCTTACTAGGCGTTACCAACACACATGTTATCTCAATGCTTTAAACTTATATTAACTACAAATGAAATATTATAATTTATAGATGAAATATAAATAACATTTGAATTTAATCGAAAAAAAATAACTTTAATGATAACACAAGTATAAAACGGTTGTGATTCATGACATATTTAGGAAATCACTAAATACGTCGTACATGGGGTGATTTTTAAAAGGTTTTATCCAAAAAAGTGTGAAGAAACCGAGAATAGATTACATGTTTTGCGAGTAAAAACACCACACCGAATTTTTCTGGGGTTCTTGTAGGCCTACAGGGACTCTAAGGGTATGGAACAAACCCGGAAAAAATGTTGACATTTAAACTTTAATAGCAGCTTTTTAATTTTAACCAGAGCTTCTGTGAAGAAGATATTAAATAATATATTTAGACAAATTTAACATTTCGTACTAATCGATTTCCTTTTGTTTTTTGCTTCTCTTTTATCCCATGGCTCAACTTGACTCCTGCGGACACTTTAGATTTACTGTTAGGCCTAACTGTCTCCCTTTTCATTCAATTTATTCAAGATGCCTCGGCTGTTAGAACTTCGGTGGGATTCACAACTTCCCACCCTGGCCCGTCCGCCCCTGTACTTGTGTATCGCCATAAAGCAACTTGAATGCAAGAATATCGCAGCTGAACATTTCATATACGTTAAATAAAGTTTAAAAAAAAGAATGTGCCTTTCTAACAAGTTTTCAAACTACCATGTCAGCAAGGGACTTTGAAGTATTNATAAAGTTTAAAAAAAAGAATGTGCCTTTCTAACAAGTTTTCAAACTACCATGTCAGCAAGGGACTTTGAAGTATTGCAACTGGGTTGATAAATAACAGTATGCCATTCACACACGTATGTGTAAATATGAGATGTTTCGGTTTACTCACTTAATTTATTTATTGAAGTGCAACATCCATTTATATGCACTACGACCAGTAAAAGTAAATGGGATGTTGCTACGGTATTTCACGCTTTTATGATAGATATTTTTCACGTTCCGGCACAATTTTTGCAAAAAAAAAAAAAAAAAATTATGAGCCACGATGATCTTGCATTCAGGATACGATATGAAGTTTCAACCTACATTTTATTAGAAGTAAAACTTTGTAGCCTAAAAATTAGGGTTGGTTCACAATAGGAAAAGCAGAGGCATAGAGCACAGAACATAACAGTAGGACATACATACGACCTGAAATCTTGTGCGAAATTTTATTTACAATTGAATACTTATGTGTTATTTTTATCCCATGAAATTTTGCGACAAGTCTAACGTCAGCTGAATTAAAAAAAAAACTTAATAGCAGGTTATTATTACACATACAAAACGGATTTAGAAACAGGACAATGATAAAAAATAATTTGCATTTTTTTTATTCCGTTAAAATCNAAAACTTTGTAGCCTAAAAATTAGGGTTGGTTCACAATAGGAAAAGCAGAGGCATAGAGCACAGAACATAACAGTAAGACATACATACGACCTGAAATCTTGTGCGAAATTTTATTTACAATTGAATACTTATGTGTTATTTTTATCCCATGAAATTTTGCGACAAGTCTAACGTCAGCTGAATAAAAAAAAACTTAATAGCAGGTTATTTTTACACATACAAAACGGATTTAGAAACAGGACAATGATAAAAAATAATTTGCATTTTTTTTATTCCGTTAAAATCNTTTACACATACAAAACGGATTTAGAAACAGGACAATGATAAAAAATAATTTGCATTTTTTTTATTCCGTTAAAATCTTTGCTTATGGGATCGTAAATATGTGGACAACTTAAGAAAATGTTTGTTACTTGCTACACTGTCGCTTATTTTCCCCTTTAAATTTAAATATTGCGTCGTTTCTTTGTTTCTGCACCATACTGTAGTGTTCTTCAATTTTAAATAAACAATTTCACTGAAAATATTTACTCTGCTCTAACTGGCTGTTGTCTCGTGTACCTGCACAAGAACTTACATTGTGAACTATATCAAGACCTCTCATTTACACCACCTATTATGCGCAATTGTGAATCAATAGGTTCGAAAATATGGCAGTCAATTCTTGTGCACACGACATATGTTCTATAGTTACTGTTCTGGCTATTTGACTCTTCTGCCGTTACTAATATCCTATATTTCTATAATTCTTTTATTAACAGAATTCGGCTAGCTTAAAATTTTAAAATATACCGATGTATGTTGGTTTTAGATATTCGTTCTGTGAAAAGAAAGAAAGAAACTACGTGTGATAGACAAATAAAAACCAAATTANTATGTTGGTTTTAGATATTCGTTCTGTGAAAAGAAAGAAAGAAACTACGTGTGATAGACAAATAAAAACCAAATTATTGCGGTATTTAAAATATATGAGCAACTGTGTATTTGGAGTGTTGGTTTGCCATTGCTGTTTAACTTAAGTAATGTAAAACAAAATAAACTCGTATATTTCTAATATTTAATTAAATAAAATTACTNTATGTTGGTTTTAGATATTCGTTCTGTGAAAAGAAAGAGAGAAACTACGTGTGATAGACAAATAAAAACCAAATTAGTGCGGTATTTAAAATATATGAGCAACTGTGTATTTGGAGCGTTGGTTTGGNAACCAAATTAGTGCGGTATTTAAAATATATGAGCAACTGTGTATTTGGAGCGTTGGTTTGGCATTGCTGTTTAACTTAAGTAATGTAAAACAAAATAAACTCGTATATTTCTAATATTTAATTAAATAAAATTACTAATTATAATAACATACAACATAGTTCGATATGTGTTATTATTAATCAAATCATAGTTTAACTTAACGTTGAAAAGACTACTAGCCACCTTATGAAAAAACTATTCGTAACTATGTATTTTCCACAGTCAGAATGTTTCTTCTTTATATATATATATTAAATTTTTTTAAAGTTTTTCTTACGAAGGGATGCGGTGTGACTTTGATTAATTTGGAAGCATCTCTGCAGCAACAAAAGCAATCCAAAATGCTGCTAAACAACGACTTATCTGAGGGCTTATGCATCTGCTCGTATAATGGCATCGGACATACATTTGATGGCTAGTGTATTGATGAACCTCCGAGTGCGGTTCACCTCGCTTATGTCTTGATATTTAACAACACGATTTTCGCAATATTAAAATGTTTCTTGATTCAGAATAAAGTTTTTTTTAAACTTTTCATTGAAGTAAAATAAAATGTGTTTTTTTTTTGCAATTTTTATAATCAACAACTTAAAAGAAGACTGATTTCTCGGGTCAAAATTAAAAAGGTATAGTACTATCGGGAAAGAAAATAATATGAACCGAAATGTTATGCGGTGGCTAGTAATGCTATTCAAACGCTTTGCTTATGTTTTGATGTAATTCAAACGAGACAAAGTTTGTTAAATTTTCATCTGCACAAAGCATGCCTAATAAAACAAAATTAATTTATTACACAATACTAACCGTATATTATTAGTTAATTATCTCTACTATACTAATACAATGTTATGCTTACCATTGAACCAAGCTTTATATCCTTCGATATTTTTTTCACTGCTGATATATTTGCTTTCATTCACATAAATCTTAAACAGGCAAGTTTCAAGCAAATTTTATACAGAACAGTTTAGCTATCAACGCAATAGTTTTAATTCAAAAAAAATATTTTACGACCAATAATATTAAATTTTGATACCAAGAACAAGACAAATAAAAATATACATTTTACTGCCACGTATTGACTCTGCAATAAGAAAAAGAAAATCGTATCCTCTGAAAAAATCTGGGTCAGCTGCTGTTAATGCAGGAAGCCGCCTTACAAGCCTGTAAGGTGTGGCTAGTGACAAGAAAGTGGCTCAAAATAACATTTACTTGAAAACACAACATTTGAAAAAAAAAATGCATTAAAAATTAGACCTCCAAAGGATCAACACAGAAACAAAGAAATTTCATATTCTCTCCTTTTATTTTTAATAGCTTTTCTACAATTATATTTCTCGGTTACCATTTGCATGCAAACTACCCATGTCACGAATTCGTAATTCACTTTTTTGACAACAATTTCGCCTTTCTCATTTCCCTTGGGAGTCGAACCTACGAGCCTCTGTCCGCGTTACCACGCATACGAGCCTTTCACGGGTGTGCTCTCTTATTATCTATCCAGTGGAATTCTCAATACACTGACGCACATTTAATTTATTCTCAAAATGAATCCTTCCCTATATAACATTTATTATGAATTTGCTTTATTTTACTTTTCCCCCATGCACAATGCCAATTCTCTTTATTACTTAACCTATTTAGCTTAATACTATAATAACATGATGAAAACAATATAACATCTGGAACTCTGCGCCTAAAAAGAAACAAAACTCAGTCATGTAATCAAAAAGATCCACTCAAAAAATTAAACATTTCCTTTGGCTACATACCGTCCCATATCTGGAATTTAAAATATAACTAGACAGGTGACCGCACGACGTATCGTCAATTGGTCACGGCTGTTAGCGTCGCTTTCTCGCGGCGAGTCTGGGAAACAACACCCGGGGTTTTGAAAACACTTGCTATAGGTTGTTCCCGGTAATGTGAGTACTTTTGAAAGCTCTCACATTTGGAATAATAGTCAATAAATATATTTTATTTTAGCCTTAGACGTTAACTTCCGAGCGTGTTAGAATATACACGCTGTATTTATTACGTACATGGAAATATTTATTTTTAACAAATGGTTAAAGCATAACAATTGGCTGAAAGGAGAAAGTAACCTGGGCCTCAAAAGTGCTTACTTTACCGTGAACAGCATATGGGGGTAGAACCTCCACACAAGCGTGCTATAGCGACTCTACTCCTGAAGCTTCCTCTAGTTCACCTCGCCTGCCGACAAAGCATAGCACTTATCTACCACGGCGCTATATACATGCTAATTTCAGAACACATGCCCTCGTACATTCCCTACATAATTAATTATTCAAAACACACTAATTAGTTAGCACTTCTTTACTCGCAAATAACTTGGCAGTTATAGCCACAATTCTAGCTCTTGCTCTCTTACCATGCCTTATTTATGCCATACCAATTAGCACATAAATAAATTACTCGCACACGCTAAGTCAGTACTGTACCCACGAACAAAACAACCTTATTGCTGGTTGAAATTACCCCTATAAAGAGTTTACTCCTTTACAACTTACTTCAGTTCAAACAAACTATCATATTTAACTGAATCTCTAGTTTTCCTTTTCTCCTCAAGGCACTCCAATTATCTAGAAATGAACTAATGCAACTCTAGACAAAATTGACGTGTATAACATTCAAAGATATGCAGGAACAAATACCAAAAATATAAGTATCTCTACCGGGTGCAAACTACGCCAATTTATATGTAATTTCCTTATCTGCAACATACATCGTAACATACAGGGGTAGGGGCATTTTACCCTTTTCCGCTCAGATGGTATATAAACGATTCCTGAACAACGCGGGCCTTAAGCCCCCATTTAACTCGCTATAACATTACTAATTTTCTTGGTTTTAATTTACGAGATGTTTTGTTGGGAATTGCTAAGTCATAATTAACCAGTTGAAATAAACGTTGCTTGGGTTATTTTAACCCACGAAAGGGAGCCACTGAAATAATTATTAATGCCCCACGTTGGTGGGGTCAAAGAAATAAATATACATGTGTACGTATATGGGATATTTTATGTATTGTCCCACGAATGGGCTACACTGAACTGGATTATTATATTTTAGGCCCCGTGTACGGGCGCAACTGTAATGAATATTAATATACCTCGTGGGTTGCCACTGAAATGTGGATTATAGTGTTTATTGGGGTATGTGTGATTATTCTGGAGTAGTTGTTAACAATTCAAATTGTCATATAGACAACTTGTATATTGAAGTGAAAATAATAGTACAACTTACACAGTAGAACGACCACATTAACAAGAGATCAGTAATAATCAACACTTTGATTATAATAAAAAATATATCACTACTGAGAAAACTACCAACAAATAAAGTAGTTCAATTATTGAGGGGCGTTTAATTATTGCATTTGAAAGTTTTGTGAAGAAACATAAGCAATCAATGTTCAGAAATAAGAATACATGCAGCTCAATTTTAAACGCTCAACTCAGAATATAATTATAATTATGGTTGATATTTGGCAGCTTAAGTTTGTCTTTTCACACTAGGAAAAATATTATTCAATGTCCAATAAATAAAACTGTCTATCTTGGTTCTACTCCATTAATCAGCAAATAAATTTTCTTGCCTCGGCTGTTCAGATTTATGAAATATTTAGGTATAAGCATTAGATCTCTACTTCTGAAGGAAGTGTGGGCAAACTTTACAAGGAAAGCTTTATGGAAAGGGTTATGCAGAATTCTTGAAGATTAAATTAGAAAAATTATATTATATTGAACTTCTGCCATCTGCAACTTATTTCAAATTTTACTTATTTGTAAATGTAGTTTTTATGGAGCAGGAAGTTCTCGTAGTTCATTATAATAATTCAATTTCTATCAAACAAGACATGCATCAACTCAGAAGAGAACTCTTTTCTGCAAATTTACTCTCCAGGCATTCTTTTCTTACGCCACTCGCACAACGGTGGCATAAAATAGCGGCCCTGAATAAATATTGACTATAGGATCCACTTTAAACAAAGATTTTTCCATATATTTTCAATGGGCTTCATGATCCAATATGCCGACTTAAAGTTCCAAGAACAGAGATAATTTTTTAACGCAGTCCAGTTGAACTTGCCATAGCACAATATGCGAAGTACTTCCAAAAATTCCCTTGCAAAATATTACATATTGTACTATGCTACCAACCATCGATTAATGTTTATATTTAAATATAATTAGCGATTTAATTAACACTGATATCTTAAAATGCTGCATTAAAACATTAAGTTAATTTAACAATTGTGAATATTTTTCAATCTCTGGTCATACTCAACTCTAAAACTGCAATTATAGATATAAACAATAAAATAAACAAACATTTGCAAAACTTTACAAACACATAGTGTAACTGAATAACAAAACATTCTACCAACAAAACTGTTATGCGAACAATAAATATAAACTATAAATTTGCTGTGGAAGTAAAGTAAAAAAATTATAAGTGGACAGAAATACCAAATTATCATACATTACATAGTCTACCCTTTCATTTATTTAACTTATACTTAGGGGTCGTTGGGGGTGGGAAGGGGATACAAACTATAAAATAACTAAACAATACTAATTTTTATGCTCAATTCCTGTTTAATGGCTTATGTGCTTTCAATAACACATTTACTAGATTTCTCACAAAATTAATTATCAGATTATAAAGCACCATTACTTATTAATTCACTATGCTGTACATTATTTAAACAGATGAGTACCAATTAAAACAAAGTTCTATTTAGCCTGAGTATCACTAAGTCTGAGCGTCGTTGCCAGTGCAACTCATATAGAATAATCTAAACACCATGACTTCTGCTGGTCGTCTACTTCAATGGGTTTTACATTAAACTTGAATTAACCAGATACTAATTAACAGTTTAGTCGTTCCTCGCCGACCTCTGCCTCCAACAGGGGCAACACCTCCAATGGTTGGACCGATCACACATCTCACCAATCACAACACTGTGACCCCGCCATTTCCGAGCGCCCGCGCCGAATCCCATGTATTCTGTGGCGCACGAATCAAACCCTTTTTTAATTATCCACACCCTAGACCAGGTCGCAGCCCGCATAGGCTTAAGCGGCTCTCGAAATTTCAACCAGCCCCCAAGACGTCCACTGTGGTAGGTGTCTGGCCAACGAGTCTCCTCGACGTCGTACTAACGCCAGCCCCTCGCGGCCTGTGGTGCAGACTGCTGATTGGCTAGATGCCGACCAATGATCCCGCGTGTATGGCCAGTACCCCGTGCACACACGTTCTACAATAGGCGGGGCTGCATCGCGCCGGTGAAAACTGCACGATTCGCAGAAGTACAACACCGAACTCTCGGGCAGCCAGTGCCCTCCGCGAATTGTCAGCTACACACACACACACACACACACACACGTCAATGCCCTGCCTTCTGAAAATTTCCGGGTCCCGCTTCCTCAGTCGAGGCAAAGAAAACCAAACACAGAACAGTGACAAATCTATATCTCTAAATTTTCGTCCTGAAAATATGCTGTCAATAATAAAAAAAAAAATTAATATTATATAAAAAATGAAGGTTGTAGTTAAAATATTATGTAGTTTTGGTAAAAATTGTTACAAATATAATTTTAAAAACATGTAACAATGCCATATCATAAGCTAGTTCCAGAAAATAATTTTTTTAAAAATAATTATGAATAAGTTTGTATTGTATAGTTGCTGATGTTTGTACAGTAAAACATTTTACTTTGTTCTTGTATCTATTTAACATATTTTCATTATTTGTATATTTCATATTATTCTTGAAGTTTATGAAAAAAATTACTTCAAGGAGAAATAATTATATATATTATCTATTTGTGAAATCTTGATTTACCATCAATTTGAAATATGAATACAAATATATTAAATCTTTTTAAATTTCAAGATTTTCTACTTGCTTATAAATGTACAAAATTCATGAAAAAATTATTATCCTAAAACTAACCCATCTAGTAGGCAGTTATCAGTAGTTCATAAAATTATTTAAAATCTTCAACAATATTATTTCTGATTGATTTAATAACATCTAAATAGTGTTTTATATACATATATAAGATAATTTAAATATCTCGTATCATGGCATGAAGTAAAAATTTAAAACAGTTGACATATTTACTAATATTTAAAATCTTTGCTTTTGAAATCGTAAATATGTGGACGACCATAACATTTTTTTTTGCTATTAACCTGTCACCAGTTCTTCTTCTAAATTTATATCTTGTAATATTTCTTTGTATCTGCAGCATAACAATATTCATATTTTTACAGCTGTATAATTATATAAAGCAAATTTTGTAATTTAACTCCACAAATTTTAACATTTTTTTGATACTCTATTATGTATTGTTCGTGTTACTGTTTAACTATACATTAAAAAAATGTTATACATACAAAATTTTATTTCTTCATTACTTTTTTAATTGATTTACTAAAATTTATATTTATTATTCCAGGAAGCCTGTATCTTGATCTTAAACAAGAATATCACAAATTAAAATACCAAGATACTCATCTTTAAATAAACCAGGCATTTTTATATTTACTTGAGGAATATTATCGATAACATTATATATCGATCTATTTTAATTAGTAATTATAGCTTCTACATTATCAGCTGTTCCAATAGAAACAATTAATTAATCAGAATCAGTTCATAATAATTTTATATTTTCCACAAAATTGATTATTAAATATACCATATTAAAATTAATGCACAAATAATGTTGGCAACTCTAATACTATTAATCCATCATAAATACGTTGGTTTAATTTTATTTTTGATGAATTTTTTATAGTAAAAACTGTCGTTTGAGTTATGAGACTAATTGGAAACATAACACCTACAATCTTTGTAACACAATATATTTCCGACGCCATCTTGAAAACATACTTAATTCATCCATAGACAAAAGACTCCTGGCATAAATGTTCACACTCGTAAGTTAAATTACTCAGAATACACTGCGTATAGCAACGAAAGGTATACAAGTTTACGACAGTTTGAAAACTTATGAAAATAATCCCTGCCACAGTGCAGGTTGTTTAAACATACGAGGTGTGTTCAAAAAATAAGGTGACTTGTTATTTTCTGATTTGTCTCGATAAATATTTATGTATTCATCAATATCTATTTTGTCCCCTTCAAAGTAATCCTCCTCAGATATAATACATTTGTGCCAGCACTTATTGCCAATCCTCGAAGCAATTGTGATATGCGCATTTTGGTATGGCATTAAAGTCTCCCCGGTCTTTATCTCTTCAATCGTGGCAAACCTCCGTCTTTTCATGGGTCTCTTCAATTTTGGGAACAGGAACAAGTTGCAGGGGGCCACGTCCGGTGAATACGGTGGCTGAGGCATGATTACGGTGTTGTTAATGCAGATTATTTTATCCATTGTTTGCGATGGCAAAAAATCGCCAAGAAAACTAAAACCCGCCTAACCTTTATATCTGTCACAAACAAACTAACAATGCAAAATGGCTTATAATGCCAACATATGTTGGGGGCATGCGTACCAACATAACAATTTAAACAATCGATAATCGAATGTACGTAGCCCTCGAAATTTGCAAAGTCACCTTATTTTTTGAACACTCCTCGTATACTACTTACTAATGGAATAACACCTTATTGCTCTGCAATAAGTAAATCAATGTAAACACTCAAAAGAGTCTACTGCTTAATGCGAAACATAACACTCGAAATAAAATAAAAAGGAGAAGACATTTGCTCTGCTATAATACAGGCTGGACTCAAACCAGATGCATTACCTTGACAAAACACTGAGTTTTATGCCCATTTATAGTCTTCGTGAACAAATCTGCCAAGTTCTCATTGCTCGGAAAGTACTCAAACTTCATAATTCCCTTCTCAACACAATCCCTACACAATTGATAGCAATGTCAAAATGCTTGGACAATTCGGTGACACAACTGTTCTCTGTAAGCTTAATGTCACCCTGATTATCACACTTTATAATGAACAGCTTTGGTAGAAACTTTGTTTAACCTAATTCAGTAACAATCTGCTTCAACCAAAATTCTTCCTTTGCAGCATGGAACATTGATGCATACTCTGCTTCGGTAGTGGATGTGGCCACAGGATCTCTCCTCTTTGGTAGTCTAGTTCTCCAGCTGACTGGTGCATTTGCCATTATCGCCACGTAACTACTCACAGACTTCCTATCCTTTCAATTTGCAAAGTCTGAATCGCAAAACAACTCAACACAGTCAACAGTAGGAACAAAGGTTACCTTCAGGTTTAGAGTTTTCTTCAGGTAGAACATAATGTGTTTTACATCTTGCCAGTCCCTTTTTGGTGGGGTCACAACTCTTCTGGCTTATTCTATATACTGCATACGCAATGTCTGGCCTGGTAGTTGTGGATAAGTACAATAACGAACCCACTACCTTCCTGTAAAAATATGCATTATATCTCTCATCCCTAGACAACATTCCATCGTCCCTATTAATTTCCAAAGGGGCTGATATACACTTTTCATCTTATAGTTTGAACTCCCTTAGTATGTGCTTAATGTAATCAGTCTGGTGGATGCACATTTCCTCATTACAGTACTCTACATTCACGGAAAGAAAATAGGTCACATTCCCTAGCTTTCTGATCTTTAGCTTCACACCTAGTTCTTCCTTGAACCGCTCTACATGTTCCCTTCTGCCCTAACATCCTAGATCATCAACATAAATCACAATGAACAGATCCTTGCTTTCTTTCAAAAGTCTTTTCAGTCCCAAATCCCGCAACACTGTGTTTAAGGTTCCATGCCATTCCCTCCCACTTTGCTTCAATCCATACAGACATTTCAGAAGTTTACACACTCTCCTGTCGTCAACCTAAAAGTGTTTTGGCTGAACCATGTAAATCTCTTCACTCATATCACTGTGCAGATATGCTTTAAGTACATAAATATTCTCCTGAACATGTCCATTTGGCACTGTTAGGGCCATCATCAATCTGATGGTTTTTCTTTTGATCACAGGTGCATAGGTGTCATGAAAGTCAATCCCCTGCACTTGAGCAAACCCATGTACCACCAATCCTGCTCTAAATCTACTGACGGTACCATCTGGGTACTTTTGAGCTTCAGAACCCACTTGGTGCCTAGTATGGTCCTATCAGGAGGTCTGTCAACCAATGCATAAATGTCCTTACTCTGGATACTATCTCGTTCCATTTTCATTGCATCATGCCATTCATCTGCACATTCCATTTTCAGGGCCTTGGTTACACTAATAGGTTCTTCCACATAATCTGCTGTGTACACAGAAAGATTGCAACATGAACAAGATTTTCCTCCATCCAATATATTTATAATCCGAACACTGCCTTGGTTGTACATCTGCATGTACATTCTCAACAGTCTCAATTTCAAAATTTCTAGTCTCATCATTTTCCTCCCTTGAAACACCATGTCCCTCAGCTTCAACGAACTCGTTAAACTCATCATATGTCTCAACAGGTTCATCTACATTACTAGAATCACAAGCAAATACATCATCATTTTTGACACTTCTAGGACAATTTAATTTTCTCAGTGGAAACTCACTCTCTTCAAACTTGACATGCAGCCCGATCATTACTTTCTTCGTGCTCATGTTGTACAATCGAAAACCCTTTACATTACTTTCATAACCAAGGAATACATACTATAAGGCCCTTGGTTTGAACTTTCCCATTTTATGAGCTAGCCAGGCTCTACATGCAAACACTCGCAACCTAGACAGTTCTTTGTCTACACTTTCTCCTTTCCGCAATGCAAGAGGTAGCTGACTGTCAATTGGCCTGTATGAACACAGATTCCTTATAAACAATGCTGTGCTGGCAGCTTCACACCAAAACCCTTTAGTCAAACCTGATTGCAAACAGTAAACATCTAGTCATATCTTCAATAGTCCTACTGTATATCTCAGCCACTCCATTCTGTTGTGGGGAGTAGGCTACAGTTTTCCAATGGGCGATACCATTTTCATGCAGGAAACTTTCGAATTCATTCTCACGAGATTCACCTCTCCAATCGGTTTTGAGACTCTTCAATTTCAGCACATGGAGCAACTTCACTTCTGCTTTACATTCCTTGAATTTGGCAAATACCTCACTCTTCAACTTCAGAAATTTCAAAGTTGCAACTCTGAAATAATCATCAATAAAACTCATATATGATGCACCATCATTTGAATATGTTGGAATAGACATTGTGGAATAGACTGTGGACTAGCTCTAGTGGCTGGGCAGTCTTACGCTCACTTTTCTTTGGAAAGCTGCTCTAAGCCATTTTACCCTGAACACAAACAGAATAGCCACTTTGATACTTTAAACCATCAAGGCCAGAGATCCTTTTCATAGCGTCTGCATGGTGGTGGCCCAGTCGTTGGTGCCACACAGTGGCTGCCTTTAATGCGTCAGCTTCAATCTCCACTTTACCCACATTCTTAGTCTTGTTCTTGGCTTCAGCGATTAGAGCTTGATGCCTTTGTGATACTTTCGAAAATACATCACTCTGCAACACATACAATCCTTCCTTAACAAAAGCATTGAAAACACACTCATCTTTCAATACACAAACAGCCTGATCTTCTTTAAAATTTACGTGAATGTCATGAGTGGTTAATTTTGTAACAGAAATGAGGTTGAAATTTAATAAAGGTAGATATTATGTTTTCTTCATCTCTAAAATATTTTCTCCACATGCATTCGACAGTACAAGCTTGACGGTACCCACCCCTTCTACCTTAATTTCATCCATTCCAAGTGTTACATGTCCTCGACTAGGGGTGAACTCTGTAAAAAATTCTCTGCAAGAGGTCATATGTTCTGTAGCTGCCGAGTCTAGAAACCACTGATTAAATTCCTTGCTGGCCATCAATGCAAATACACTAACACACCCTATTGTTTTCCCTTTATGAACATTATTGTTTTCGCCATCATCACGCTTACCCATCTTTTCCCCATTACTATTATCATGATTTTTGATACAGTCTTTGGCCCATTGTCCAAACTCATTACACTGAAAACATTGGACTTCAGGGCAAAACTTACTGATATATCCAGGCTTCTTGCACTTAAAGTACTCTTATTTCCCGTAGATGCTAAGGCAACTTGACTGTATTCACCACTGGGAGCCTCCTATTGCTGTCGTCGTTCCTCGTCCAGAAGCCTCCCCCTTACTATCCTCGTTATGAGGTTAGGTTCTCTCAGAAGGTTCAGCACAAACACTGAGCAGTAAATTTGCAACTATTTCGTCGTCGAAGTTTATCCCACCTTTAGCAACTTTCTTGTTCAATCATTTTATCGATGCAACATACGCTTGCATTGTCATGTCCGCAGTCTTGGTAACGAGCGTCATTTACTTCATGTTTTGGAGAGCGTGAAACTTAGTAGACGTTACGTGAATTTACTCCAATACTTCCCAGGCTAGTTTCGCTCTTTCACAATCTTTGATGTCAAATAAAAAATCGCCCTCCACCGACCGGTAAAGCACAGACAAATCGTTCCAATTCAATCTTGCTTGGTCGGTATGCAGTACGCCGACGTCAACATAACCTGGTTCGATTTTAACCCAGCAGTTTTTGTCGGTCATATGCACCTTCACACGGAGTTTCCAGGAGAAATAATTACCATTTGTTAATTTTGGAAAATTCACCTAGTCTCTGTCGTTCGTACCATCCGCCATGATGTTTACAATCACGTCAAACACGTTCACAATCTCCACTCAACGATCTCAGTCACTTTCTCAGTACACAATAACCCTGGGCCCATAATATGTTGTTAAAGTTATGAGGTGTAGTGGAAATATAACACCTTCAATCTTTGTAACACTACAATATATTCGCGAAACATCTTGTCGAGCGTCCCGTCTTGAAAACATACTTCATTTATCTATGGACAGAAGACTGCTGGCATATATATACACACTCCTAAGTTAAGTTACTCATAGTACACTGCATATAGCAACGAAAGGTAGACAAGTTTACAAGAGTGTGCCAACTCATGAAAATAATCCCTGCCACAGTGCGGGGTTGTTTAAACATAGAAAATACTACTTTACTGAAAGCATTACGTCTTAAAACAAAAACAACCTCATTAATTGAAGTTATTTCATTTTATTTATGTAAAGTAACAATTTTATAAAAAACAATTAATTTCATATTACTTCCAGTTATTTAATTTTATTAATAAAATCGATACGATGATCTGAAAATTAACCTTTTATTTAATGTAATATGTTCCAGTAACATTGGATGGTCGTTAAATTTCTTAACTAAATCAATTGGCAAATATAATTATACAATATATGTTAAACAATATTTCTAATAAAACCGCAGATTTAAAAATTTACAATTAATAAATTTATTTATTTATTGATATTCTATTTTATTTAGTAAATTATGATATTCAGTGAACTCGCCAACAAGTAACTTTTGATTAACAGCAAAATTATATTTATTATTAAACACTTAATATAACATAACCTTTCATAATTTTTCTGATACGATTATCATAGCAACCGCGCACGTAAGGAGAGCAGAGTCGTGTCTGAAACAGGATAGTTGACATTTAGAACACTTATGAAGAGTGATGTGTGCGAATGAGTGTTCCCAGTTCCCATTTCACAGTAATTCTCTCGCAATATACCGGTATTTAGAATACACCCGACGTCCTTTTGATTATGGGTAAACTAGGTATTCACGCCAGAAAAACAACATGTCTCGTGGATTTCCATATGATTGTAGTAAGAATTAAAATAGTTTTCGATTGGTTTCATTGTGCGTAAACTACGCACATCGCAAACCATATGCTTACATGATGTATTTAATTATGCGTAAACTATGCACATCAGAAAACAACTGTATGTGTAAATGTTGTTTCAATTTAGGCAAACCTACTGCTCTGGCATTCCATTTGAAAGGCAGTCAGTGAATAAACCGTCTGCTCTGGCATTCCATTTCGATGGAAGCCATTTTAATTTAGAAAATTTTTTTAAATTAATTTTTTGAAAATTATTTTTTTCAATTTTTTTCATAATTTTTTCCAAAATTAATTTTTAAAAGTTAAAAAAATATATTTAAGATTTAAAAACTTTAAAAAATGTATTTAACATTTTAAAAGTATTTTATTTTTTCATATTTAAAAAATTTAAAAAAAATTTCTCGAACTTTCCATGGCAGCCATTTTTGATTTCCTACATATGGCTCCCTGTCATGAAGCTGCCTTGCCATTAAATCGCCCGAGGCTGCTGGCATTGAAGGAACTATTAAATATTTTATTAAGTTTTTGATTATCAAATTGATTCTTTGATAGCACCAAATAATATTTATCTCAGGTTTGTATATGTATTATTCATAGGTAAAATGAAATTATTAAAACACTTTGGAAGTATCAATACATTTAATTTAATACACTTTGGAATTATCACTACATTTTGATTCTTTAATAGCACCAAATAATTATTATTTATCAGGGTTTATATAATGTATGAGAACAAAACTAATTATTCAAATGAAAAATGAATTGGAAGTATTAATACCTTTGATTTAATACACACATGTCATATGTAAAATGAATTTTTTAAAACACTTTGGAAGTATAAATACTTTGAAATAATACACATATTTCATATGTAAATGAATTTATTAAGCAGTATCAATACATTTGATTTAATATACAGTATCTTCCACCGTAAAAAAATGATTTTGCCAGGGCTATGGAAAAGGTTTTAAACGACAAGGGATCGCCGAGAAATATTCAGACAGATTTAGGCAAGAAATTCTAAAATAAACCTTTCCTTTCACTAATGAAACAGAATAACATTAACCATTACAGTACATTTAGTGGGAAAAAAGCTTCTATAGTGAAACGGTTTAATATAACTCTGGAAAATCGTATGTGGCATGAATTCTCGACGCCGAGGAAGTTATGCGTGGCTGGATATGCTACCTCGTCTAAGTGTCAATTACAATAACAGAATACACAGGACAATTCGTATGCGTCCGGTAGATGTGCCGCAGTGACGCAACGGATAGATGACATGTAAAACTTCACGCTCTCATATTCCATTTCAACGGGGTGCCGCAGTGGTGCAACAGATAGATTACATGTTAAACTTCACGCTCTCGCATTCCATTTCGATGGGGTGCCACAGTGATGCAATTGATATATGACATGTTAAACTTCACACTCTGGCATTCTAAGCCAGTAGAGTTATCTAAGAGTCTTCCCAAATTAGATTATCATTTAAGTCCTTCCTAGGAGATGATATACTTCACATCTGTCATATTCTGTTATAGCCCCAGGTCCTGGTTGTGTTCTCGATAAAATTATGGTTTCGTAAAAAAATGCTACAAAACACATATAGGCTTGAGCAATGCGGGAAATATTTCAAAAAAAACGTGTTTAAATAATCTTTCATATTCCGTTATAGCCGATGGCTCTGACCAGAGTCCTAGAGAAATTTGGGTATCGAATGCTCATATAGGCTTGGGCCACGCGGGAGAAGTAGTAGTAGTATTTAAAAAAAAACTTGTATGTTTAAACAATAATAATCGTTCATATGCCTTTATAGCCGCCATCTCGTCGAGAGAAAATACGTAAAATGTTGTTACCGTCACTCCCCCGACGTGAGAGATGGAAATATATATTTAAAGAGTTAGGATGAATATTAATCGTAGCCAGGCGGTTTGTGTGTGCGAGAAAAAGACGTGCTGTACGCTCAGTTAGTGCGCAAAAGAAGTAATGCACATACTTGATGCAGCATTGTCCTCCCACTTACCATCTGCATAGCATAACCACACAGATGGTTATTCCGTTATAGCCGCAGACCCCTGGCCACCGTCCTCCAGAGAGAAATGGCGGTTTCGTACAAATGCGCCAACACACAACACAGAAAATTAATTCAGAAACTTGTTTAATTAATAAATGTTTCCGTTACAGCCCCAGGCCCCTGTCATGATGTGAGCCCCCCGACGCGCCGAGAGAAATAGGTTTTTATTTACAACACGGCATGAGCGATGGAAATTATATGTATATTTAAGTTAATAGTATTATTTCCTTTTGNATATGTATATTTAAGTTAATAGTATTATTTCCTTTTGCTACACCAAGCCCGACGCGAGTTTCGGAAAATATGTAAAGTAGTATGATTATTAGTTTTGCAACAGCCAGGCTGTGCGCGGCGCCCCACGAAGATGACATGTTAAACTTCACACTCTTTAATTGTCCTTCCTACGAGATGATATATTTCACGCTCTTGCATGCTAAGCCGGGAGGGTTATCTCAGAATCTTCCCAAATTCGATTATCATTTAAGTCCTCCATACTAGATATACACCACGCTCTTCAGAGACGCCCGCCACGACGCTGCAGAAATGGGGGCAGACAACAGACATTTAAGTTAATGGGGCGTCTTTAAGAAAATAATTATCCCCAGATATGGCAGGCATAAAGTTATTAAGAAATCGTTAAAAATAATTGTTATCCCTCACACACAGCAGGCGCGTTCACCTCTCCAAGACAACGAGCGGCATTCCAAAAAATTATTCCAAGTTCGTAATAGCTCTGTCTCCCAGACCTCGTGTGCGAGTGAGCGTGCAGCATAAAAGACTTGTAAAATTATTATTAAGACATTACAGTCAGACACGGCAAAAGCGTCAGACACACCTTATTACACTGACATATGCGAGCACTTCCAAGACACAAGTATCACAGATATGCAACGAGAAAATAATAATATGTTTAAATACGGTGTACGCTCGATCAGTCAGTACACAAACTAGTATTACACACACACATATACACATGTATATAAAGTAATAGTTAGCCCTGCCACGTGTTGCTGTGGCATAAAATATTTTGGTTCTATTCATTTCTGTGAAATTAATTGAAAGAAGTGTATGTGTTTTCAAAATCTTTATTATTGAAGTACTTGTTTGTATACAATGTTTTTAGTTTTACCATATTCCGTGCGTATGAATACGTTGTGTATTTTTCCTTCTCTAGAACATGACACATACAATTGGCCGTGCGAAAAACATTCTGTTTCTAAATCTATTCCGCACATTTGCAATGACTGCCCTTGAGCTTTATTTATTGTCATTTCAGATGCCAATCTGACTGGAAACTGTGTTCTTTTAAAGTGAAAGGTAATTTCTGATGGAATAAATTGAATTCTGGGAAGAANAAACTGTGTTCTTTTAAAGTGAAAGGTAATTTCTGATGGAATAAATTGAATTCTGGGAAGAAGCACATCTTCTCCTTTGAAAGCACCTTTCAAGATGATTGCTTCTATAGTATTGCCCATGATTTTTTTTATTACAAGGCGTGTGCCGTTGCAAAGTTTTGGTGGATTGATGTTACGAAGTAAAATGACTGGCACTCCTATTGTCAATTTTAATATATGTGGAGGCAATCCTGGAACATCTAGCGAATTTAGAAATTCTGGTGGATAATTTAACGCTTCATTTTCGCGTAATGTACATGCACAGATTTGTACGTGACATGTTCGCTTGTCGATAAGTATCGACATATATATTAGTATCGATATATCTAGCATTGATGTACTTATAAGTATAGATGTATAGATATATCATTATATCAATAAGTATCGATATATCAATATATCGTTTTATATAGATAGATAGATATGTTGCTAGGTTGCGACTTTACATTGTTGTCATTGCATTGTTGATGTCGCATTGTTGTCTAAGGTGCATCCTGATGCGAAAGCATGGTAAAAATGAGCTTTTTGGACATTTTAGTACCTTTGCAGGTAATAAAGATAAAAAATAAAGGTGTACAAACACTCGTGGAAACAAAAGGAAGGTTTATAAAAAAAAACAAAAAGAAAATAGGTTGATTTTTTCGGAAGTTACACGGGTCCGAACAAACGGACACAAGGTTTTAATATTTATAGATTAATATATTTCGCTACAGCCAGGCTGTGCGCAACGACTCGCTCCATCCCGACATGAGTTTCGGAAAAATATGTAAATTGGTATGATAAATAGTTTTTACAACAGCCAGGCTCTGCGCGACTCCTCCCGAGAAATACGTTTTACATATGCCATACGCTCACAGCGTCAGTACGCAAAATTCATGTACACACTTACATAAACACGTGCACCAGACCCGTCCGTTGTTGGTCTTGCTCCCATCGCGAAAGGACTACGTGTTTGATTGGCTCTCGTAACTTTAAATATTTCATCAACACATGCAAACAAAGATTGACCGAGTAAGTTACACCAAAGGGGAAAAAATACACATTCATATATGGTTTCTACTTTGCGAGCGATTGTTCTATAAATATATTAATATAGGTTTTGTTACCCTTTGTCGAAATCACTGCAGCAACCAATCTACTTACGCCTAACACAAATACTATAAGCAGTGGCCGGACTTCGTTATTGCACCCCTTCAGTGACAATGAAGCAGTCGTGCGGTCAAGTGATGCTTTACAAAACTAAGGTGTTTAGTTTCAACGTAGCATGTAAGAAACGGCCCACAATGCAGCAGCAGCATGGGACGCCATGCAGCAGTGGATGCTATTTGCATTGGAATTGTTTATTAATAATCTCACAATATAGCGTAGTGACTCCTTTTTTTGGGCAAGGAGGGATTTTACCTAACATGCTGCGCGAGGTTATGATTGGCTAAGGGATATCAACACCTACAAGCTAGCACCATTCATCATGGCTGAAGAATGTTCGAATTCATTACCCTCTTATCATGTAACTTTAGACAGCGTATAAACATAGCAGGTTCCGATACACAGCACACCCTCAACAATGAAAAAAAATTATTATCACAGAATCATTTAAGCCCTATAAGCATAGGTGCTCGTAATTTCCGAACTGTTTAATATACAAGCGACAAATTCATAATTTATATATATATACATAAATATATATATCGTTCCTAACAACACAAATCATCATACAGTTATTTCTGTCCTATACGTATAAAAAATTATCACAGATTCATTTACTCCCTACAAGCATAGGTGCACATAAGTTCCGTATCTTATAAGATACGTTTGGCAACTTTATAACATCACTCCCGTCATCTCGAAAGGGTTAAGTCTTCCCAAATTAGATTATCATCTCAAAGGTCGTAAATGTTAATTGATTTTGGGAAGACTCAGAGAATCCTCCCTGCTTGTCATGTAAGCGCATGGTGTGTATCATCTATTTGGGAAGACTCAGATAACCGTCCCGGATTAGCATGCAAGAGCGTGAAGTTTAACATGTCATCTATCCATTGCATTACTGCGGCACCCTGTCGAAATGGAATGTGAGAGCGTGAAGTTTAACATGTCATCTATCCGTTGCATCACTGTGGCACATCTACCGGACGCATACGAATTTTTCTGTGTATTCTGACAATTAGACGAGGTAGCATATACAGCCACACATAACTTACGATTTTTCAGAGTTCTGTTGAACCGTTCCACTATATGTACTAAATGTATTGTAATGGTTAATGTTATTATGTTTAATTATTGAACGGAAGGGTTTATTGTAGAATTCCTTGCCTAAGTCTGTCTGAATATTTCTCGGTGATTCCTTGTCGTTTAAAACCATTTTCATAGCCCTGGCAACATCATTTTTTTACGGTGGAAGATACTGTATATTAAATCAAATGTATTGATACTGCTTAATAAATTCATTTACATATGAAATATGTGTATTATTTCAAAGTATTTATACTTCCAAAGTGTTTTAATAAATTCGTTTTACATATGGCACGAGTGTATTAAATCAAAGGTATTAATACTTCCAATTCATTTTCCATTTGAATAATTAGTTTTGTTCTCATACATTATATAAACCCTAGTAAAATATTATTATTTAGTGTTATTAAAGAATAAAAATGTATTGATATTTCCAAAGTGTATTAAATTAAATGTATTGATACTTCCTAAGTGTTTNACATATGGCACGAGTGTATTAAATCAAAGGTATTAATACTTCCAATTCATTTTCCATTTGAATAATTAGTTTTGTTATGATACATTATATAAACCCTAGTAAAATATTATTATTTAGGGTTATTAAAGAATAAAAATGTATTGATATTTCCAAAGTGTATTAAATTAAATGTATTGATACTTCCTAAGTGTTTNTGTTATTAAAGAATAAAAATGTATTGATATTTCCAAAGTGTATTAAATTAAATGTATTGATACTTCCTAAGTGTTTAATAAAAAAAAATTACATATGAAATAATTCAAAGGTGTTGATACTTCCAAATTGTTTCAATAAATTCATTTTACATATGAATAATACATATACAAACCTGAGATAAATATTATTTGGTGCTATCAAAGAATCAATTTGATAATCAAAAACTTAATAAAATATTAAATAGCTCCTTCAATGCCAGCAGCCTCGGGCGATTTAGTGGCAAGGCAGCTTTGTGACAGGGAACCATATGTAGGAAAACAAAAATGGCCGCCATAGAATGTTCGAGAATTTTTTTTTAAGTTTTGAAATATTAAAAAGTACTTTTAAAATGTTAAGTAAAATATTTAAGTCTTAAAATATTAAATGTAATTCTTAAATTAAAAATAAAATAACTTTTGAAAAATAAATTCCGAGAAAATATATTTGCGAAAAAATTTTCAAAAACAAAATGGCTGCCATTGAAATGGAATGACAAATCAGACGATTTATGCACTGACTCATAATATGGCCGCCGTAGCAGTGGAATGCAAACACATACTGTTTACGTTTTCATAACAATGTTCGGTGTGTCCCTGTGTCCCTGTAACGAAGCTGTGTTCAAATGCCCATTCTCTAACTACTGACCTCTGTTCCCATTTGCAATTTAAAAGCTTACTTCCCTGTATCCCTACCACTGGTATGTTCGGAGGAATGGAATTACTACCAATCGATGACTTATATAGGGTATAGTAATCACAATTTTTTTNACCACTGGTATGTTCGGAGGAATGGAATTACTACCAATCGATGACTTATATAGGGTATAGTAATCACAATTTTTTTTCGCGAACCCCTGGTGTCGTGTTGTTGCCGAGAAAAGGGTTTGATGCGGATGCTGTGAATCATCCTATATATGGGCGCTGTGGACCATTCTGTCATATATACATATTAATAAATATATATATCTGTCTCTCGGAGGGATGTAGCACCGAAGCACCGACAGTTGGGCAGCAGAGCAGATGTTCAGCTGTCTCAGCTTTTGGAATATGTGATGATACGAGGGGTTTAAATTATTTAATCATATGATCTGTGATACCATGTCAGAGATGAAATAAATAAAAGTTATGAATTAAATTTTAATTTAACACATATTTTTATTTAAATTAAAAAAATTAANGCGCTGTGAACCATTCTGTTATATGGGCGCTGTGAACCATTCTGTTATATGGGCGCTGTGAACCATTCTGTTATATATACATATTAATAAATATATATATATCTGTCTCTCGGAGGGATGTAGCACCGAAGCACCGACAGTTGGGCAGCAGAGCAGATGTTCAGCTGTCTCAGCTTTTGGAATATGTGATGATACGAGGGGTTTAAATTATTTAATCATATGATCTGTGATACCATGCCAGAGATGAAATAAATAAAAGTTATGAATTAAATTTTAATTTAACACATATTTTTATTTAAATTAAAAAAATTAANCCAGAGATGAAATAAATAAAAGTTATGAATTAAATTTTAATTTAACACATATTTTTATTTAAATTAAAAAAATTAACCGTTAAGCAAAATAACTCTGGACTCGTGTTTTCAAGCCGAATTCGGATGGCCGACAACCCAGACTTCAAGGTGAAGGACACACAAGATAGCCCCCACAAGATGGGGGCTATGATGACATCCAAGATGGCAGACACGCCACCAAAACTACACATCCCCATCCCCTGTAATAGAACCAACCAATCCTACATACTGCAATTGATACGATATTACTAAAACTCCAGCTTTCAGGACTGTAATTAAAAAGGTGGTTTAATTTCAGTGCAATTCTGAACTCAAATCGGGTAGTTGTCACTGCATTTTCAAGCTAAAAGAAAACTTTTCATTTGTAAATAACTAATAAATATTAAGTAACCAAACTGATATTATTAAGAATCCTTTAAAAAAATCATAAGCTTGTTTGTATAAGTTCGAGCGAAGTCTGAAGCAAACGGAGAAATTATGAACTAATAACCAAATGTGTTAATATAATAATAAAAATAAAATTAAATAATTAATTTGCATGTTATTCTGATATGAATTTTAACTAAAGTCTAATTTCAATGTACGTTTAGACTAACGCAATACTGTGGATACAACAAGCAGTTTCTGAAATAACTTATATAAAGAACATTGGATTTCGACTACAACTAAACAGAAACGTCGGGGAAAATAGTTTTGAAGAACACTGCAGTTGCTCAGATTTATTAATGAAAGTGTGAAGTGAAAACCATGTTATTTACTTAATGAACTGAAAAATCTTTTACAATAAAACTGGACTGAATTTGAAAAGTAATAATTTATCTGGCTGCATCTAGTTAAAATTAGTACCAAAATTCAACAGATTCTTATATACAGAGTGATTCTAAAATCATGGTACAAACATTGAGGGGTGATAGAGCTCACTAAAACAAACAATTATTGTATAGGAATATATGGGCGGGAGTGACGCGTTGAGGCACAAACACAAAAATAACACATGAAATGTAACACATTGTTTATTTACAACGTCGCCGCTAAATGCCCTTTTACAGCAATGTTTATAATAATTGCTCAAAATTGCTACCACCGACAGTAATGCAAGCTTGGTAGCGTCAGTGGAGTGATTGGCGAACAGATTCAAATACGCTGGGTACTTCACGCACGCCACCATTGTCAGCCAATCACGCCATATGTAGAGGTCACCAAACATGCGTGACTGTTAGTGGATGCATTCCCAGCAACTGTTTTAACATTTTCTGTACGGAATCACTCGTTAAGTATGCTGCTAATGAACATTGTATGTTTCCGTTAATGCATTATGTTTTTGTGTTTGTGCCTCAAAGCGTCACTTCTGCCCATATATTCATATACAATAATTGTTTGTTTTAGTGAGCTCTACCACCTATCTGTCAACCATGGCAATTTGTCATTTAATATTTGGGTATAATGCTAAGTGTTCGAGAGACATTTTCTCCAGTCGTATTTCGAAGGAAAATTGCTATCTAGTTTGAGACCAGATTAGTATTAGTCGTAGCATGACAACAAATGTTTCCGTACTGTAAAAACTTTCAAGAATGTTTGTGGAATAACCTTGCCGTTTTTATTGCGTATATTTTTGGTGGCGGCCACCACTGCTGCACATGTGCATTATCATCCAGCATTTTCAACCTAGTAAGCCAATCTAACAGGACCACCTAAAATAACCTAGGAAAGTACACTGAAGAGCCAAAAAAACTGGCATAGGCGTGCGTATGCAAATAACAGAGGTATGGAACCAATCATAGCAACGCGATGTGGTCGGCAGCTAGATCGGTTACTGCTGCTACAATGGCAGGTTATCAAGATTTAAGTGAGTTTGAAGGTGGTGTTATAGTCGGGGCACGAGAGATGGGACATAGCATCGTCGTGGTAGCGATAACATTTGGATGTTCGCGTACGATTATTTCACGAGTGTACCGTGAATATCGGGAATCCGGTAAAACATCACATCTTCGACACCGCTGTGGCCGGAAAAAGATCGTGAAAGAACGGGACAAACGACGACTGACGAGAATCATTAAACGTGACAGACGTGCAACCCTTTCTAAAATTGGCGCAGATTGGATTTGTGGACTGCCCTGCAGGATTCATGGTGTAAATTGCCTCCTGCATACCTTCAGACATTAGTCGAGTCCATATCACGTCGTCTTGCGGAACTTCTGCGTGCTCGGGGGGCCCTTACACGATGTTAGGCAGGTGTACCAGTTTTTTGGCTCTTCAGTGTAGATGAATGAGTGGTCCGTTTTAAAATAAGCATGTACAGTTCCCATGGCTATATCCGTCCAAAAGCGCTTTAGTTAAATACAGTTTTATAAAAATAAATGAGATGTCGATGTTGAAACCAATTAAAAAAATATATAAACATTACTTTTGGTATGCCATGAACTGCATTTGATGTAGGTAAATGCTCGCTAAAATTGAGGTGCTGAAACTAAAGTATTTCGAAATGAGATGACATTACACGTTCAGTTGCTGGGACGTTTGCACGAAAAGGACTGCTAGTTTTCCAAATTCCCTATACAATTGTTTGGCTCAGTATCGTAGCAGACAAGCATACGCTCTATAGAACTGCTCCCGGCCAGCGTTCGAGAAGTACTGAGAGCTGTGAAGTAGTGGCAATCTCTCACAGACAGCCTGACTACGGTTGAACGGGTGAAACTACCTGACTGCGTGTTCGGCTCAGTATCGTAGCAGACAAGCATACGCTCTATAGAACTGCTCCCGGCCAGCGTTCGAGAAGTACTGAGAGCTGTGAAGTAGTGGCAATCTCTCACAGACAGCCTGACTACGGTTGAACGGGTGAAACTACCTGACTGCTCAGTATCGTAGCAGACAAGCATACGCTCTATAGAACTGCTCCCGGCCAGCGTTCGAGAAGTACTGAGAGCTGTGAAGTAGTGGCAATCTCTCACAGACAGCCTGACTACGGTTGAACGGGTGAAACTACCTGACTGCTCAGTATCGTAGCAGACAAGCATACGCTCTATAGAACTGCTCCCGGCCAGCGTTCGAGAAGTACTGAGAGCTGTGAAGTAGTGGCAATCTCTCACAGACAGCCTGACTACGGTTGAACGGGTGAAACTACCTGACTGCTCAGTATCGTAGCAGACAAGCATACGCTCTATAGAACTGCTCCCGGCCAGCGTTCGAGAAGTAATGAGAGCTGTGAAGTAGTGGCAATCTCTCACAGACAGCCTGACTACGGTTGAACGGGTGAAACTACCTGACTGCTCAGTATCGTAGCAGACAAGCATACGCTCTATAGAACTGCTCCCGGCCAGCGTTCGAGAAGTAATGAGAGCTGTGAAGTAGTGGCAATCTCTCACAGACAGCCTGACTACGGTTGAACGGGTGAAACTACCTGACTGCGTGTTCGGCTCAGTATCGTAGCAGACAAGCATACGCTCTATAGAACTGCTCCCGGCCAGCGTTCGAGAAGTAATGAGAGCTGTGAAGTAGTGGCAATCTCTCACAGACAGCCTGACTACGGTTGAACGGGTGAAACTACCTGATGCGTGTTCGTTTGTTTCGGCACAAGACGCACCTTGTTCGAAATACACGTCTACTTGGCTGATTCGGTTATGCAAGTCCCCGCGTAAGAAAAGTAAGCAACTCTCATTATTTTGTTGCGCAAAATATCTTAGGAATTCACAGCGATGTACAGGTGTGAACATGTTCAAAATATTTTGCTATGTAGTCAGAAAAAAAAAATGTAGTTACATGAATATTACTAGTTTTAATAAATAATATTTTAACTAAACGCAAAACATTGTAGTTATGTGACATTTTTAACGAATAGGCTCTACACTTTTGCACACAGTACATGTCCTCCTTTGCATTTTTTTTCTCTTTATTATCTCACCAAACGTTTAATATTGTGGTTTAAATTATTAGCACTAAACAAGGAAACTGCTCTATGTTGCAGATCGCAAAATTTACTCTAAGTTGAGGATTTGCGAGTTTTATAAAAGAAAAAACACTCTCACAAAGATTTATGGTTCCGAATATAATCATTATTCAAGCAGCAAGAAGAAACATTATCGGGAATCTCTATGTACGTGGCACATGTTAGTTCCAGGTGATATTTGACGACCACAAAATTAACGTTAATTGGGAATAGAGATGAAAAATGTGGGGGATTTTCTCCAATATCGAGGTCTCTAAACACTGCACAATATGTTTTTTTTAGGTAATGTAACAATTCAGTGTAGGTGTGAAATAGGCGAAACACTATTTTCAGTTCACAAACTGACATGAGAGACATAAGCGATACTTAACAGCTAATCGCTGATCGTGGTGAAGAGGTTAAGATGGAGCAGCAAAGGAATGCAATAGTGGAAATATCGGAAATACCCCGATACTACCCACCGGCCAATGGCAACGTCCGACATGATTCTTACTTTCGAAAACCCGGATTTGACCTCGCTGGAAATTGAACCCGGTTTGTCGTAGTGCGAGGCGAGTAGTCTGACGGTAACATCACCTCAATCCCTACCAGCTATTAAAAATGAAAAAAATAATATGCGCTTTTCTTAGTTGGCTGGCATTCCTGATCGAAATATTAGCTCTTGTTTTTAAGAAACAGCTACCATACGATTACTTACATGGAACATTGCGTTTAATATGAATGAAGAGAATATAATTTTCAACAAAAAAGTTATGATTCATTATATTGATACAGAAATACACAACTCTGGTAAAATATTTGTAAATACAAGCTACTATAAAAATAAAAATATAATTGCTATTTCTTGTTATTTTTGTATAAGCTGCCAAAAATGTGTGGAAAACTATTTACGTTTATAGCGCTGATTTATGTCCTAACTAGCCTTAAGCAACCTTTAATGTATCAGTATGGGTACCAAAACTAATCCTGATTAATATTCTTAAATGCGTAATTTTTTTGCCTAAAACACTGCTAAAATCTTATTTTATTTGAAGGTTTATTACAATGTGCTGCGCTACAAGCTTGGCCGCTATTTGTTTTACAAAAATCATTTAAGTACACACTTTGGTAGCACACAGCAATATCTAAGATTGTGTGCAACTTTGAGGGTGAAAGTATTTCACAGGTATTTCAGAAAAGATTCACGAGTACATGTGCAAAATTTATAAATTTTATGATGTTTACCAAAACAATCAGTTTAACTTTCTGGTATACATAGTCCACAGTAAACTAAGCACTTTTGAAATCACCCGCGAAAAATAAATTACTGCCCCTAACAGCAAGCATTTTAACTGACTTGCTGACTGGCTTATTCCCAGTAAGTTGGCAGCGAAAAATAAAAGTATTTCCATATCTTAACGTCGCATTCAAAGCGTAACGTTTACATTTGTGGCCACGAAATTACCTCAATTATTTTTACTCAGTTTATGCAGATAAAAGTAAAAGTAAGCGAATTGCTTACACATTTACACATTTCTTTAAGGATTTCACAATAATACTTTATTGGCTCACGTATAAAGTAAATAAGCCAATGGCAATGCTTATTGTGCATGTGATGGAAGAATAAAAACTGGCCAGAGAAGTATATCTTAAGCAGAGCTTTCAAATGTGCTCAACTAACCTTGAAGAGCGGCAATGAGCACTACAATTTGCGTTGTAGGATATATGCTACGTTGTAATTTAGTCACATTACATTTGTCACATTTTCTTCTATAACAATTCTTACATTATCGAACAAAAAATGAGAGTACGGAAAAATAATAAAGTCTCAGTTTTTAAAATTAGTCTTACTTTTATTTTCTTTTGTGATACTGAACGTGACATTTCATTGCAACATTTATAAGACTTGATACACTATCAATCATTTGAGGAGCAAACACACATAAATGGAGAGGTTATTTGGTGGAAACTCTTGGCGCTTATCTCACTGATAATCAATTTGCAGACACGATAGTAGACATACAGTACGTACTTACATGCGTAGGTACTGTAAGTATAGATAAGAAAACGACACATTTAGAGAGCCAGTCAAGATACTTTATTTCTGCAAACAGAACACATTTTAAAGTGTTAAAGTGTTAAAATGATTTGCATACGATATCAAGAAGAAAACGCCACTGAAAAAAATACATGTGAAACTAGAAAAAGTGAACACAAGCGCCTCGTTTTTTTTCGGCGCTGACACACTCCGTGCCAAAACTTCAGTTTTCGGTATTCGGTTGCATCTCTGTAGAGCTACTTATTCTGTGTTCGCGCTGCCTCGCCTCTGGCCAGGCTAGCGTTACGTGTTTCTCGCGTGGCTTGTCCCGTGTACTGGGACAACTGTGACTTCCCCTCTCTACGACTCTTTCTCCCTTCGCGGTCTTCGCTTCCTCTAATCTGGCCGTTCAGCTGTCTTCACTCAGGGCGTGCACGTCCATACGGTTAACAGGCGTGCCCCTGCCTGTAAAAAAAGGGCCTAACCCTCCGACTCTGCGGGTTACAAAACAAGGCTTCTATTCTTATGGTACACCTGGCTAACTATTTGAACTCGCAAAAAATACAATACATAGGGCGATACACATCTCGGACATTCTTACCTTACAAAGCTTCTTCCACAGTTACACGCCTTTGTACAGGGTTAAAAATTACATGGTTACACAACATTACCTATAGTGATCTATTCAGATCACTACACTTCTACCTTAGTCGTTCTTCTGTACTTCGGTCTCCTGGTAAGGCGGAGACATTCTTGATGTATGCAAACAAAACAGTTGGCTTAGGGCCTGTGTATTTGCTCAGCTGGCTGGCTGCATTTATGTTTTGGTGACAGGTATTTATTTGCTTTTATGGCAAGGACGACTTCACAGGTCATCAAAGGAAAACAACTCTTAACTACTAGGCTGGAAAACTCTGTTCAAGACTTCACACTAATGTCTAGCAGCACTCTGCCGGTTTTTAACAAATTGACTTCCGATAACACACGAAGCACACTGACTTATGGTACGTTTTACTATTACGATGGCTCACAGACCGTGAAAGAACAAAAAATAAGACCCTTATTTTATATCTTATCCTGAGCTGTTGCCAGGCCTTGCCATTGGGGTAAATGTAAACATCAACTCTCTCGGTAAAAAACTTAGAAACACATTCGACTTCGGTGCCCGGCTGATGGCATATATTGGGTACCTTGGAAATTAAATAAAATTACACTCAGGCACACTTAAGTGTGGCATCTACACGTCTTTCGGCGGAAGGCCTCAACTTCACAGGTCAAACTTTAAACAGTTTGTCGCACTAGGCTTTGCGGTGCACTTAGGTTGGCTGGTCGAGTATTCTGCCCTAGTTGTCTCAGCGGTTGACATGGGTACACTTACCCACAGAGTCTGTTTCTTTCGGCTGTGGGTGGTTTCTTCTTGTGCCTCGCACTGTGACCCTGGGTGAGCCTGGACAGCTGTGATGAGGGCGAGAAGCATGCATTTCCTTCCTCTCGTACTGTTGACTCTCTGGACTGTTGCTTGCAGGCTCTTTCTTGGTCGGTGCACTTCTCTTCATTGCTTCGCTTCTAGCCTATTGTCTGTTCTGCGTCCGCTTTCTTCTCGCACGCGCTTGTTTGTTCACTTTCCACTCCCGTCTTCGCTCTCGCCTGTTTGTCCTCCTTCGCTCGTACTTCTCGCTTCTTGTGTATTTATCTAGCCCGGTGTTTCTTATCGGCTAGCACGTTTCTAACTCACGCTTCATGCGTCGTTATATCCCGGCGGCGCTGTGTCTTGGGTGTATTATCTTCGATAGAGCGCGGCGCTCGGGTGTATTAAAGTATATAACACGTAGGGCTGTGTTACTTCACGGGGTTTATTGCTGTTGCAAGTTACCTCTCTGCCTTGGGCCACTGTCCCGTGACCTAGTGACCCACTGCAGGTCATTTGTTTTCGTTTTTCCCGTTTCTAAGAATTTGTTCCGATAAGCACATCTCACTGGCGCTCGGATTATCCTGCCTGGCTGCGTGATTATACACTCGTCCGCCTGCCTACTTCTCTCGTCATTGACAGTGGCCCTCCTTCAGGGCACTCATGACCTAATTTGCTCTTGTCAACATGTCCGGTGTTACCGTTTGGATGGAGTTCTTAACTCTCGGTTTGAGTTGGTGAGGGGGTAGCGAGCTCGCATTAGACACGTCAATGTGAAGAGGACAGTCTGATGTTTCCTTTATGTGCCGAGAGATGACACTGGGAGCGTCTGTCGTCGCACTATGAGCGTGTGTTGTGTGTTAGTCACATCACGATGGCGACGAAACAACAGAAGGCGTTCTGTGTTATTCAGTTTTCTAAATGTCAATCAGTTAGAACTGTTCAACGTAAATTCCGTCGCAAATACGGACGTCGTCCTCCCGATATGTGGAGTATCGTACGTTGGTTTTGTCAGTTCTGTGACACAGGGTGCCTTTGCAAAGGCAAAAGTTCCGGGCGGCTGCGCGTGTCCGAAGAGAATGTGCAACGGATTCAACAAGCGTTCGTTTGCTGTCCGGAAAAATCAACTCGACAAGCTAGCCGGGAAATGCAAATTCTTCAATCGACGGCATGGAGAGTGTTGCGAAAGCGTTTGCTGTAGAAACCATACTGGTTACAGCTTGTACAGGCTCTCACCGAAAGGAATAAAGAGCTGAGACGTGATTTCTGCGTGTTCGTTCTTGCCCAGAACGAGGTAGATGATGCCTTCATGTCTAAGCTGGTTTTTAGCGATGAAGCGACGTTCCATACGAATGGTAAGGTGAACCGGCACAACTTGCGGATATGGGGTCAGGAACCTCCACATGAAACCACCATACACGAGCGCGCTTCCCCCAAAGTGAACGTGTTTTGCGCTGTATCCAAAGACACTGTTTTAGGCTCTTTCTTTTTCCATGAGCCCACTGTTGCTGGACTACCTTATTTGAAGTTGGTGAACACCCTGACCTGACACTTAAATAGGTAATGTGTCTACTATCTCGTGACCAGTGATATCGTCACACATTTTGCCATCCCAGTGAACGGTAAGGGACACTTTTGGCTTAAACTCTGACTTCAAATATTGCGCTATTTTCTCTCTATGTTGTATTCGCTGACAACGAATAGAATATGTGTTTATGTTGTATTTTGAAGGATCACAGTCAGCACTTTTGAGTGTCGATGTTAGGACGACAGTAGCTTTTCTATGGCTTAATTTGGCTACGTCGAGGCTAACAGTTAAACGACCGTCTATTAGATTTTTCTTGCCGCGTTTTGCTGGTGGCGCTTCCGAGGTAGAAGGACCTGGCTGAGTCGAAACGATAAAACTGTCATCGCCGCTGCGGCCCATTAAAGATGATGAAGACGATAAAGATGCAAGAACACATTTTTCGGTCAATCTTTTAACACCTTCCTCTTCTCGCTGTTGTAAGCTTTTAAACCGCTCTGCTCTGACTTGTTTTTTAGCCACCTTCTTTGCATGTTGTTTATCTAAACTCCCAATTTTTCCAGATCTATTCTGTCTTTGAGCTAGCAGAAATTTCTTATCTTCCTCGATTGATATCATTTCCAAAGCCTGAGCATGAGCTATGTCAAAAAGTTCATCGAGTTCAATCTGCCATGTTGCTTCTTTTTGTTGTATTGATTCGGATCGCTTGACTTTATTTTCTTTATTCTTTTTCAGAGATTGCCATTGCTTAAAGTGTTTAAGTATTTTCTCCTTCACATGTTGTTTTTTTCCTGGTAGGTTTGCTTGCTTTTTGCCATGCAATCAAGACGTCGTGAGCAGTAGACTCCGCAGAAGCATTATTGTTTTGTTTTTTCTCGAGTTTGTAGTAGACAAATAATTGTAATACTTATTTTATCGATGGAAGCTTTGTCTCTACTAGAAATGGCGATATCTGTCCAATTAACCACACATCTGTTTTACTTCTTGTACATATTGAACCACCACTAGTAGATGCCATGATAAATTAATAAAAAACTTCTATACACCCACACGTTAACAACAGTCTGGGGAGTCGAAAAATAAAAACGCATACGCCCCGTTCGAAGGTGATTTCGGCACTGAGAGTGGAGTGAGTACGGCGGGCGGGGGGTCACGGTAGTGGGATGTCTGGAACTGAGGAGTGGAAGAGGGGAAGGTTAATGAGTGCATACGTAGGTTTAAGTGTTCTTAAAGTAACTTTTGTGATCGTGGTATGTTTATGTTTTGATATAATCTGAATCGTGCTACCTTAATAAAAATACCATAAATAAAATTTTAAAACTTTGGTAGCGACCCCTAAACGTTATTAAAAAAAAGGTAATTTTGTATATATTAGAACAATATTACAGGATGTCCCAATGAAATTTCAAATATTCGATTTTAAGAACCACCCTAATATATATATATACACACACACACACACACCTCACAAAAAGCATTTTTGGCCCCCAGAGGTGAGCTTGGAACCTTTCAGAGCGCAAGATATAATGTTGCACAATTTGTTATGAACTTGGTAGTCATCACTTCAGAAAATTTGAGTGAATTTAAAGGGCAATATAGGTCAATGTACTTAAATTACTTGATCACATATTATTTCTGATGATTGGCAGTGATATTTTTTATAGTTGTTTTAGCATCGTAAATCTTCCATTTCGCATTTCTGACCTCGGGTCACTTAATGATGTTTACCATTGTCACCTTCTACAAAATTTAGTATCACACACCTACAAGTGGCACATGTTTCAAAACACTTCTTCAGATAAGTGTTTGGCAATATTCCTCAGTTCTAATACTACCAACGTTTGACTTTTCAACCTCCTTTTATTCACCATTCTACCAAATAAAATATTTTGGTGCCTTCATCTCTATAATTTCCTGCAACGAACATATTCAGGAGATGCTGAAATTCACAATAATTCTAACAGATACACTTCATTTTAACACGTTTATATTATAGTTTAATGCTAAAAATGGCATATTGTAAAATTTCGCAATTGTATACCGACACACTTATTTTCAACATTTCTAACCAAATACTAACAGGTACAACCAAAAATTTATGGTTTCTAAAACAACAAATTTCAATATTTGATAACTGAATTCTGAACTGTGGGGCCGACGTGTGTTGCTAATGGCGAATATCATGCATTCACGCAGACGCACACACACACATAAGAAAGAGACAGAGAGAAAGAGAGAGAGAGAGAGAGAGAGAGAGAGAGAGAGAGAGAGGAACTTTGCCTATTATGGAATATAATTTACTCTTTTCGAAATACCAATAGAATTTCTGTATTTAATGTTTGGTTCGATGCAGAGAAGTAACAAATAAGAAAGTGGTATGCTGTCTATAGCCATGTTATGACTACAACGCGTTATAAATATTGCAAAAACTAGTTTTTAATAGAAAAAATCCAAATTTGGGGTAAAATAGAATATTGAGGGTAATATGGAATACTAACATTTCTGTCCGAAAAACCTGCGTTTATTAATAAAATTACACAAAAATGCAGATCTTGGCAAGCATTATTCAAATATATATCATTATATTGGCCATTGCAAAAATCGTAAATGTGATATTTGTCGCTTTCCTCTTCGTATTTACAACCTAGCCCATTGACTGCGCAGAACGCACTGGTCGCATGTTTCCCCTTACCGCCTTTAAACATTTGGTGTATTCATTTACACGATTTGCATGATTATATATGTTAATTAAACATTAAAATAAATCTATTTTATTGACATGGTGTTTTGTCATTGTTTCAGATGTTTGATGAAGAGTTCATGGTGACTGAAAAATTGCACAAAAGAGGAGATTGTAAAATGATCACGACAATTGTGTAACAAGTGATGTACCTGCGACAGAAGGAATATCATACTGTGCTCAGTGAACTGATTTACAAAGTCTAAAACGAAGTCTTAGCAGTGTAATTGAAAACATACTCTGAGTTTCTAAAAAGAGATATTTCTCCATATTCTACGCTTGATATTTGTAGTATTTGGTTGCTTCTTCAATGTGGTGGATCCATTGCTTGTGGCAATTAGTGGCTGTCACAGTAACCTCCACAAACACCACGTCCTGTGGCGAATTTCTAAAAAGCCCAAGAGGTATTTTACAAACACCAGGATTTCCAGCACCATTTTTTGTACCGATACGTTGCCGCTGGGTTATAGATAACTCACAGGAAGAAAACAGTTACGTGGAAATTTATCTTACACAGGTATGAAAAAAAAAAAAAAAAAAAAAAAAAAAAAAATGTATTAAATTTTGTAGAAATTTTAAGTGGCGAACGTTTGATTCTTATACTAAAAAATATTTCAGCGATTAATTTATGCACATTGATGATATTCCACAATTTTTTTGAAATATGGTATATCATTTGATAGGTATAAACATATGTATTTATTGATTTACTTATTTATATCTACTAGTTAATTCATCTCAGAAAATATGAGAGACAGCGTGGTATGTTAATGACAAAATTAAAAATAATATGCATACTTTATTGGACTTTGGTGATTTACAAGTAGTTCTATCAGTAGCTTTACTAAAAATTTGTTTCTACCAACACTTGCTTCATAAATGTTCGAGGGTTTGTACTGAAGTTTGTAATAAGCACTTTGTTTCAGGTCGCATGGGTTATTTCATGCGAAATAAAACTAACTATGCAGTTAAAACTAAACATTTCATGCATGTAAAACTAAAAAAATGCTTTATGTTTAGTACTTATTTTAAATTGATGCTTATTAACTGTCCAGAATTAATGTATTTACGCTAATTGAAAAAAGTAAAGGCTGCTAACAAGCTTTAATTAACTGAAATCCTAATTTTGGAGATCACACTTTAATTGTTTATCCGCAATTCGAACCCACCAAATCGCACTCTCTCGCCCAACTAGGTCACCTCCACACATTCATTTTTGATAAACTATCAGTTAAACATGCTTTCATATGATACACGGCACGCGAAAGTAGTTGTAGGGTCGAACCCTCAATGCAGTGGTGGTGAGCTGTTGACTAAGGTGGCATGTAGCTGGAGACAGACGAGTAAGAAAAGGAAATCTGGACGACGCTTAAGGGTTCCGCCTGGCTATGCCACCGAATGGGGCGTAGAGCTACTGGGAAAATCTACTTATTAAAACATTGCTTCACGTCCGTAAAATATGCTCACTTAGGAATAACATTTGAAATGTATCCCAGATCCGACGACAAGTTTCAGCGTTCTATTTCCGTTTCTAATGTAAATTTTTTTTAACGTAGAAATCATTGAAACCGCAGTTTTCACAATAATTTTTAGTTACAAAAGCACACGTGAAGGATATCTGAAGTTGTTGAGGACTGTGCAGCACACTTTCTATTATTACGACGCCATCAAGTGATAGGGGCACTGTAGTGTATAAATGGGCGTACGGGCACAATGTATTTTTATGGAAGCTGTGTGGCTCGGTAGCTCACTTGCTTCGACTCGCCTCGGAAGTGCTCGAAAGTTTTGGGGGGAACGTTTAAGGACCATCCATCTAATTAGACTTGTGATTGACGGATTTACCCGAAAGTGCTCAGCAGTTCCAACCACTAACGTCATATGCATAAGCATCAATTTATGCAAGCAGGCGAGTGCTCACTTCATCGTGAACAGTCTTTAAAGCGTATATGATGTAGACCTGTTGCTAAATATCCTGATAAAATTTATTAAATCAATATTTTATTTAAAAATTAATGTAATTGGAAGGTGACAATTGTTTTGTCTTTTAAACTAATGGTGCAAACGTACGTAGAAAATAGCGGAAACAAAAATTATATCTTGTTTATTATTGTGTTTATTTCAATTATTTATTAAGTTAGATATTTTTAATTTTTTTAAACTTAAAAATCGCCCGATTTTAAAATTAGTTTATAAAATACGTACCGAAATTGTATACAGAGTATTGTGTAAAGCTGCTGTAGTTTCTCTTTCAATCACTACATACATAGAAATATACTATTAACTCGAAAATTATTATATTTTTGAAATACCCTAAGAGACAAAACTATATTGTAATAACTTGCTAATTACTCAAGATATCAAGTTCGCTACATTCACTCAATGGCCTATTTAAGTTTTCATTATATACAAACCAATAATTAGACTATTTGTTTCACAATTAATTATAATAAGTACTACATTTCCGGCCTCTTATCTTCACGTGTAATTCTTACACGATGTCAGAATTTGTAATTCATTTATTACCTCACATAATTCCCTTGACTGTCATGTAGGTATAAGTAAGCAACTAGGATATTTTAAAGCAATTACCGTATTCATATGTGATCAAACCAACCCCATCATACGAGGAAAAATCACACTGCCCAAGTCATGTTATAATCATGGCATGTGTCACCATGTACCATCATTTTTATAGGCATACTTGATTGGCATTTGCGAAACATCAAAGTTAGGCCTTTTGAAATTCCGACACCCGAGCACATTAAGCTTTTTGATATTTATTGTCACAGTTGGCTGTGATTTACGAACTTGAAATATACGATGTCAGCTCGGGTAATATACAGGAATACCTATCCCACTCTTCTTGACTATTAATCCATCAACCAATCTTTCAATTTTTCAATTATTCGACCAAATGTTTAATCAATATTTCACTGTTCCTGTCAATCTTTCAATGAACATTTAAATATTTCAGCCAATCTTTTAATATTTCTATTAATCTTTCAGACAATTTTTCCATCAGTATTTCACTCTTTCGATCAGTCATTATACCTTTCAAACAATCTTTTGATTAATATTTCGATATTCCGATAACTATTTCACTCAGTATTTCCTTCAGTCTTTCAATCTTTAGATAAAATGTTAAATATTTTGATCAAACTATCGACCATTATTTCAAGCTATTTTTCAATATATTTCAGTATTTCAATCAAAATTTCTATCAATCTTTCGATATTTTGATCAATTTTTCAATCAATCTTTCAATTTTTCAAACAATATTTTTATCTTTAGAACAATCTTTGAAACTCTCTTTCAATATTTCAACCAATTTAGTAACCATTTTTTCACTTCTTCTAACAATATTTCAATCTTCCGATCAATCTTTCATTCAACTGTAAATCCTTAATCGATTTATCTGTATATCGTTTGTCCCTAGTCCATTAATACAACAATTATAATTCTATTCCGACTTTTTCCAAGTTTGTGTTTGTTGATTGAGTTAATATTTTGTATGCATTCCACTGTTTGTGCATTAAATTTAATGCTAGAGAGCTCATAGCAACACTTAAAAAATATGGAGAAAGATTATATGACGAAGAAAATAAAACACTGTTATTTTATAGACATTATTTTACACATATTTGGCACATGAGGATCTCAGAAGAAGAAAGAAGTTCATCACGTCATGTAATATAACTCCTTGCTTTCAAATTTGCCATAATCAAAGCCATTAATTTCATGTCTGAAGAATATCCAACTCTTTGCTTAATGTTCAGAATTCTGAGTCTATCCACAAGTTCGTCAGGATCTTCGGGAAACATGTAGCCGGTGTTCTTGCCATCTTCCATCTTCCGCCTATCACCTGTCGTCTCCAGCTGAGGGGCCTGGTAAATGAGTGTGCTCGGAAAATCATCATACTTATCATCAGTATCTTTATCAGTACTGTCTTTACGGCCATTTTCACCAAAGTGGTTGTTATGATCGTCTTCACCTGCTGCTTCGTCTTCGATATCAAGCCAACTTTTCAGTGTAGCTTGAGTTGCATGGTCATAATCAGTATTTAAGACTGATGAGTGTTTATTTTGAAGTTCGTCGACTTGATGCGAATGTCTTGCTTACTTTTAAAATCCCGAAGATAAATTTGAAAACCTTTAAGCTTTGGAAACTGTTTTTAAAAAGCAAATTCGTAAATTTGACAAATAATCACAAGACCTATAAAAGTGGTTTCACTTCTCACAGATACCATGTTAGTTGGCGCCCCAGTGGCTGAGCGGTTAGACTGCTCGCCTCCCACAAAGGCGAACCGGGCTCATTCCCCGGCTGGGTCACTCCTGGATTTTCGAAAAGTGGGAATCGCGCCGGACGATAACGCTGGTCAGCGGGTTTTCTCGGGGTTAACCCGTTTATCCCGCCTTTGAATTCCGGCGCCAATCTCATCTCGCTTCATCTCATCCATCCCGCGGAAGGCAATGGTAAACCATCGCATATCATCCTGCCTAGTTGCCGTGGTCGTGACTCGGCCTCCATTCCCACATTGTGCCCCAAACTTCGTGTTACTCACCTCTACACACACACACACACACACACACACACACACACACACACACACACAAACACACACAAACACACACACACACACACAATGTTAGTAAGGATTTTTTTTAAAAGTATTTTTCGTAAACTATATTTTAAAATTTTATTATACGTAAGTCGCATTTAGTACAGAATATCTTCGTAATTCAATTTGATTCCAAACATACACTAAATCATAAATATTAAAAAAGAGATTGCTAGATGCTTGGCGGTGCAGCCGTATTTGTGAACTTAGCTAAGTCGAGATGTACCACAGTTGCTCATAGTAATGTGGTAACACAATGTTGGGAGAAAATTACACCTTATCAGGCCATATTAAATACAGATAGTTGCGCGTGACTTTGCCATATGATTATAGCCATTAGCCAGATAGAGGCGTTGTAGTATATACGCTGTTTCAAAATTCGCGTCACAACGCTCTAAGGCTGGTAGTAGACGTAAAATGGATCATCTTTGGCGTACAAACACGGGGTCGGAAACGAACAGTTCCATCGCTAGTAGGCGCGACTGTTTGAGGGTAGACAACCTTCCTTACGCGGTCTAATGACACATCCAGAACAGCGGCTGGCCGGTTAGATAGCAAACCTTACGGAAAAGGGTCGAACTTCGACGTTCAGCCATTGGTCGAGTCACGAGTGTACGGGAAAGAGGAAGGGGCGGAGGACGAGTCAGTAGGAATGACAGTGTGGTACAAGCTGATAAAAAGGTTGCAAGTACTGCACATGCTGCCTTCGCTACTTGCTGTTCCACTCACACATCTGGAATGGTCAGTTTGTTGTTGGTGACTGTTGGGTCGTTCTGTTAACGTCTTAGTTTGGACCACCGCAGGCGCAATGGAGTACACATTTGCCGAACTCACCGACATGTTGCTCTTTTATGGCGAAACAAGACGCAATGGGAGGGCTGCTCATACATTGCATCATGAACAGTACCAAAACAGACGCATTTCATTGCACACAATGTTTGCATGCATTGAACGTCGACTGCGAAACAGGTTCGTTGTTGGCAAAGATAGATAATGGTGGTGTCTCGAGGAGGACTCGCACACTTCATTTTGAAGAGGAGGTGCTGCAGCGGTTTGGAGCTAACCCGAGCACAAGTACACAACCTGTTGCACACAACATTGGTACAGACCATGTCACTGTATGGTGCGTGCTACATGAACAACAGTTGCGCCTGTATCATCTCCAGAGGGTTCAAGCCATGGGACCAGCAGACTACCTGCTTCGAATCGATTTCAGCAGGTGGTACGTTAAGACCTCGGATGACGATCCACATTATTATGTGCTCTTCAATGATGAGGCGGAATTTACCGTGGATGGTATTTTAACTCCAGGAACAGTCACGTATAGGTCGACGACAATCCGCAAGCATCTTTAGTACACAAAGTCAGGACCGCTTTTCGGTTAACGTATGGGCTGATATTGTTGGACATATACTTGTGGGACTTTATGTGCTATCTCCGCATCTCAGTGGCGCGATTTACCTTCGCTTCCTCCAAGATACGCTATCTGAACTCCTGGAAGAGGTACCTTTGGGTATCCGGCGTCTCGCGTCGTTCCAAAATGATGGTGCACCAACTCATTTTACAGTGGATGGCGGTGCGCGAGTTTCTCAGCGAAACATTTGGACATAGTTGGATCGGACAGGGCGGGCCTGTAGCTGGGCAGCAACGTTCCCCAGATCTTGCCAAGATCGACTTTTTTCTCTGGTGCTACGTAAAATCGCTAGTGTACTAGACTCCCGTGGTGTTGTACTGTAGGTATCTGTCACTTAGTGTAAAACGTGTGAAGAGTGAAACATATTTTGTAAACAACAGCCACTAGATCCTAATAAACATCACAGAAATAAAACACCACCAACAATTTAAGCAAATTACTGAAAATACTCACCTCATTGTCATTTACGATAATTATCGAACGGCATTCCACACATCAAAGCATGTATCACATTGTGAAAGGCGAGTTTCCTACCATAATACTTTCACGCCCTCTAGCAATGCAACTAATTGTTTCCAACCCCGTGTTTGTAGGCAAACGTTGTTCCATTTAACTTGTACCACCAGTCCTAGTGTTGTATCGCCAATTTTGAAACATTCCGTATACAAATGTAAAGCATTAGGCTGTACAGGGTGATTTTGAGCAATGGGGACAAACTGCAGGAGACGATCCCCGAGAGGATAATGAGCCCAAAAGGTCATATGGTTATATGCCCGGAAATGCATGGTTTCTATGATAGAAAACATTTATTCATTCATAATTCCTGTACAGTACAACGCAGTGTACGATATGCTGTAATGAGATAGGCCACTCTTAGAGGAGATGTTCGAAGTGAACCCCACGGGCCTCTAAGCATGCGCGTACGCGCAGCAGAAGCGACTGCCACACACATTCAAATGTGCCATCCTGCATCCGAATGGCATTAGAGGAAGCGTGAATACGTTGTTCCAGTGTACGCACGTCCGGGATGGGCTCCGAATACACGACACATTTCAGGTGCCACCACAGTTATAAATATAATGGGTTGAGGTGCGGCGACCGGCCGGGCCATGCAACTGGACAACCTCGTCATATCTATCGACCGGGGCCTCATCTGTGAATAGGATGGACGACAGAAATCCCAGAATTGTGGTGGCCTGTGCAACAAACCAGTGAAGAAACATTTCCCGTGGATGAAAGTCCGTCCGTAATAAACCCTGCACACGTGGCGAGTGATACGGGTAGTAGCAGTTGTCGTGGAGAATGTTCCGCATAGTCGTCTGGCTTGCCACATGCTGGCAGGCCACCTGCCTGGTGCTGTTACTGGGGTCATCTTCCACAGTGTTGATAACATGTTCCTCCAAGGCCGATGTACGTACCTGGCGCACCCGCCCTTCATGGTCACCCATTTCCGTAAACGAGCATGTCTCACACTAAAGGCGAAATAATGTTACAAGTATTTTATGGCGCGGTTGCTGTATGAGGGGTTACTTTTCCCGGCACAGCCGTGCTGCCTCCCGGCCATTGCCATTTGCCTGTCCGTATGTAAAGACCATGTTGGCCTGTTCCCATTGGAATACCGGGTCATCGTCCCACGGCTCTGCAGTACACTACACAAGTCCACTCCAGGGTGAGTCGGCAACAGCAGTGAAGTGGACGCCTCATGTTAACGATAAGTAACCACGCTACAGTCATGGGGAACAGTGCCGCCCTCTGGCGAGGAACCCATGCATTTCCGGGCGTACGTCCATTTGAGTTTTTTGGTTCATTATTCTCTCAGGGATCGTTTCCTGCAGTTTGTCCCCATTGTCCAAAATCATAGTGTATAATTTTATGATACAATAAAATAAAATAAACCCTGACTTAAAATATTGCAATTTTGTCATGCGATAATTTTTAAAAGTTTGAATGAAACTTAATATGAAGTCAAGAGCAACTACAAAACTACAAAATTGAAGAGAAGTTTTCATTAAAGTACATAAATTGTTATTAAGTTTCAAGGGGAATGATTTGAATCTAAAACCAGAAATTAAATACTTTCCCTTGTTATTTGTCGATACCAACATCGATTCAACCTCTGTTAAGTAATTCTGAAATATATAAACATGCTATGAAGTTCTTGAACTTATCAGTGTCTAATATCAGCAAAAGCCGTTACATAGTTGAAAACTTTAATAGTTAACTTTAAATTTACGATAGCTTTCAACTGTATCATTTCTTATGGAGCGACACAAAGAAGGGCTGTCAAAGTTTATGTAAAACACTATTGACTTTACAGTTTCAAAAAATAGAAACTTAAATGTCAAAGTGAAGCGACCATTTTAGCCTAAGTTATCACCAATTTGATGCCATGTTCCCATTGACTTTTTAGTTACCTAAATGGCCACGTGGTCAGATTTAGTCAACTAAAATGATGAGGTATTTGGTATTTTGGTATATAGTTTTTAGTCAGTAACTAAACTTACTAAATACTAAAATAATAAAATGTAAATTACCATATCATCGCCATGTTACTTTAGACTGGAAAATTATATCTAGGAATTGGTAATAAACTTATTTTGAAGTAAATAACAATCTTTTCCGATGGTTGCTATTGTTTTAAATTGTTAAGGACTAACGAAGCTTTGTTTAAATATATGTTTGATTATTTTTCATGTGAAAAATTACAACTAAGATTATTTTAGAAATGTGTAACATACGGCATCGGTATTTCGTTAGTTAAAATACATAAAATAAAAATTGATTTTAAAATTTTTATTGTCTTTAAATATTAGCTTCCAATATTTTAGCATTTATTATTTAAACATGTTGCTGCGAATTCTAAGTCAGTGACTATCGATAGCATGTGAATCGAAACATACTAATTATTAAATATTTATGTAGGAAATATCAGTTAGAGGACGGACTGACATTTTGTGGGAGGACTAAAAAGTGTCTTGTTATTTACGAACTTAGTACAAAATACTTCCGAATTTAATAAAATGGGTTACAATACAATATTTATGTTTATAAAAATATTTAATGGTAGGCTTTTAGGTTGACGAAATTTAACTTTAGATTGGTTTAGTGTTCTGGCAATTTTTTGAAAGGGACAGACAGTTTTCTCTTGTGTAGTGGCCATAAGGCACTTAAATGGCACCATTTTGGGATACGTTTCCAGAAGGGGAAAACTTTCAGTATTTTCTGAGCAAGCACAATGAGCCACAATACTGGCAATGATGTCTTTCCAAGGGGAAACAATTCCAGTTTCCAATATTTCAATATTTTGAATGGTTTAACTACTTGCCTGCATTAGTGGTTATAAAACTACATAGCACAGTGCTATCTAGTAAGACTTCAAACAACTATATTAGTGGCTGGTATCGATAGGTCAGCCATTTTGGGACATGAGTCCAGTGGCGATATCTTTCAAGATTTTGTGTGCGAGCGCAACAAACACCAAGACTGAAAATGCTGCCTTTCCAGTGAGAACTTTCAGGAATTATTTGCACTGAAACAAATAAATTTTTAGTAATTGGAGAGTCTTTCTTTCCAGTTTTACTTCAACTCTGGCAACGCTGCCTTTCCAAGGGGACGTCTTTCAGTCGCCCGGAGCCCACGGCCAGGCTTCCCGCCGACGGGATGGATCACGAGGGTGGTACGTCATGTGCTCGTAGCGACAAGTGACCGTACGTTTTTAAACCACGACCCAGGTAAAGGCAGTGGCCAACAGCGGGCCAGTTGCTTTCCCCGCGGGCATTTCTCTTGACCAATCCAGTGAGTTTATTTTAATGGCTGGGAGGAAACAGTTTCTTATATTCTTCGACCAATGCGAATGATAGCCGCAGGGCCTCCCCTTAACTAAAGGGACATTCGGAATAGAAGAAAAGATGCCTAAACGCCAAAAGAACCGCTCGCGTCACCTGACCGTATCGTACCGTTGCTGGACGCGTCATGTGACCGTACTGCCACCTGGCCGTACTGGACACGTCATACACAGCAGCGTCTGTCTAGAAGGGAATGGAAGAGGTTCCAGGAACAGAAAATGCACTGGGCAAGCAAAAGGGGATTATCTGCGGTGGGCACTCTGTTAGAGACAGCTCAATATTATTTTTATTTGTATAATTTTTCTGTCAGCAAAACTTATATTTACAATACCTGAGGAACAGTGTGATTCAACACATGTCGTTAAGGAATACTTTCACGTTTTCGTTTTAATAATGCCATGACAAACTCAATGTCATGGCTACAACCATATATATTTTTTATTCATAAATAACAATGTAGGCAACTTTTGCGAAACTAAGGCATTTAAAAATGGTCTACCTAATTTATTTTAATGGTTTTAAATCAATAACTGAAAATACAAAACATAGATACAAGTTGGAAAAATAGGGGAAGAATTTAGTAACAATTCTAGCTCATCACTTACTTGGTAACTATGTTTTATCCTGAGAGATCTTGGCAAGCTGTTGTTATGGACTGTTTGAACTGGAGCAAAAATATTGTGGCCTGTTTGACTTTAATATTTATACCATTTTATTATATTATTTTTCATGGCCGAAATAGTTTGGTAAAATGTTAACACTGGAAATAACAGACCGAAAAGGGTTTTAAAATTTAATTGCAAACTTTCATTTCGAAAAAATACGAAAACACGTGATTTTTTTTGGTATAAAATCTATTTATTGATAATAATTTGCCATCCCAATGAACAGTGACTACATCAGGCACACCATCTTGAAAATCAGTCTCTATAGCTTCAGTTTTTGCCTTCCTCGTCTAAAACCGAAACATTTGAAATGATGATTTGTTAAATGTATATTCGTCGATGCTGAGACCTAGCGCTTCCACAGTAGCCTGAAAAATATAGACGGAGTCCCTAATGCTCAGCTGGCGTCTGTCCAAAGCAGCTATCAGTTTCGGTGAGACAAAATCCTTTCTTCCTCTTTTTCCAGACATTTCAGCCGGTACAGCGTTTGATGTCTCAGGCAAAGACTTCATCAGAGCTGAGAAAACCACTATGTAGTTCTTTATGTGATAACTGGTGCGATGTAGAAGAAGTAAATGCAGCTAGTTTTCTTTTTTCTTCTTTCACTTTTCGTTGCCTTAGGTTTATTTTGAAACTTGTATGAAATGTTCAGATGCAAGTCGGCACGGGTTGTAGTACTCCAAATGAGTTGAAATTTGCTGTGCGAGAATTTTATAGTAAAACGTCAAAAATAGGCCATATGCGTAAAAAAAATTACTAGTTAAAAAAAACGGAACCCCTTTATATAAGTACCAAATTAGAATATAAAGTTCTGTATTATGGGTCGCCACTACAGAAACACACTCGAATTGACTTGGACATTTACAAATTAAATTATTCATAAAATATTACAGGGCAATGATTTTTATTCAGTTGTAGTAAAATTTTTACTAAATATAAAACACATTCTTTGAAGAAAAGACTCACAGCACTGGATAACTTTTTCATATAAGAAGTAATTTTTCTGTTTTGAGCTGTAATGTGATTAACAAGCAGGAAAAACAGTCGGCACGTTCATATAGGCGAACTATTGCGCCCAGAAACTGAGGGCGGCAAACGGTCAACGGAATAATTAACATTCTTTACAGTTTGGTTATAAAAATTTATGAAAGTTATATAGCTCATCTGATTATTACAGTGTTTATTGAAGGTAAATAACCATTTCTATTGTCTAGTATCATATTTATTGCAATCTATCATTGGTGGCATTATATATTGCAGGAAAAGCTTACCTGGTATGTATCTGAATAGTGTGTAAAGCTGAAAAACTGCTTACTCGTGAAGACAACAAAGACTGTTAATATTACTGAGACGTATAGTGAGATGCAAGATGCTGCAAGAAAGGTGTCTCAGAAAGTAAAATCATAGGACGTTTTAGTTTACCTTTGTAAGTCCATTTTACAAGTTAATGTGGCTTATTTATTCATTCATTTGGAATTTTGGCTGAATCTGCATGTATCTGTAGATACCGGTGAGCCATGGACGCCGGCAGCAGGGTGCAAGGGGGTGCACCTGCACCCCCTGTCAGGAAAGAAAGTACATAGAAGAAATTACATTTTTAAAATTAAGTTACTGTTTCAATAAAAACTGAAGGCTGCTGTCCAAATTTGTTCATCACCTTGTCAATAACCTCAGTATCCTCCTCTACTCTTTTCCTGTGAACACTGAGCATGCACAGGCCGCATAGCCTCGCGTCCCCCATCGTTGAGCGATTCCACGTCTTGACACGTCGTAACGTGCTAAATGTACATTCAATGCTACATGTTGTTGCTGGAATAGTTAAACCAATTTTGATTGCCTCACATATCGCTGGGTAAAACGGAGTGGCTTGAGCAATTACATCTGCGTATTCAACAACAGATTCATTAAAAACCGCATTATTTGCTTNAATTACATCTGCGTATTCAACAACAGATTAATTAAAAACCGCATTATTTGCTTAATTTGTCTTCATCATCTCGTACTATGTGGTAGCCTCGGCAATAAAATTATGTAGAAGACCTCCGTAGAGGTTCTGTATATCTTCTCCTATCGCTAAGAATGCTGATTTGTCTAATTTTCTGATATTTTCTGGGTGAAACTGCATAAGCGAAAATGCTTTCTTGCGTGTTGAAGAAAATCGATTTTTTAGTGAAGGAATAATAGAATCTAAGTATGGGATGAATATAGATATTCTGAAAAATTCTTCCACGTTTTGAGATGGTTGATTTGATCTGTAAGTCTGTTTTGCCACTACTCGAGGACGCTTAAATTCAACATCCAGTTTTTCGCAAATTTTTTCAGCTTTCTCGAAAATGACCGCAAACTTCATAGAGGCATTACCGCGGCGAGATTGAAGCACATCAGTTAATTAATTACGTGATCGTGAATTTCCTTTATATTCAAATTTACTTCTTGTAATTAATTTCACACGGGTTCAAGTTTGGCAGAATAGGCAGCAATTACTAAAAGTGTCACAATGTATGTTGGAGTAGTTGCAGTCGTGTAGAGCTGATACGCTTTGGTTTTCGTTGTAGAGTTCGGCGCGTCCTGCGAAAGTTCTTCTAAAACTTGTACAATAATCAAAAAGTTTTCAGAAAATTTTCTGATACTTTTGTACTTTGCTGTCCAACGCGTTTCACAAAATAGAGATATATTTATTCCACCGCAACGTACTCTCTCTAAAAAAATTTATAATGACCTTTGTAGTCCCAGCAGTATTTATCACTTCACTGACAGTATTCAGGTCATTAATGACAAGATTCAATACATGGCTGGCTTGCACAGTGGAAAAATAGGGCTGAAGGATATTTATTATTAATAATTTTCTGGACACCACCTAGGTGGCCTGCCATTGCAGCACACCCGTCATATCCTTGGCCAACCAGTTTATATAAATCAAAATTTCAATCTTGCAGGAACCGAATAATAGTTTCCGAAATGGCTTTTGCGTTAAATTCTTGTACCGGTACATATCTGAGGAATTCTTCACAAATCATTGGTTTTTTATCATCTTAATCATAACGTAGATAGCGAACACCAATCGATAATTGCTCTGTGCCACTAATATCAGCAGTCTCATCAGCCAAAACTGAAAAAACCGAAGCATGTTTTACCTCCTCAATTATTTTGGTTTTCAGAACATAGGAACAAATTTCAATCAATTAGTTTTGAATTTGATGCGATATGTATAAGGAATTTTTTGCTCCTGATTCTAAATTATTCTTCAAAATCTCGTCTCCCGAGTCAACTCGAAAATGTAGCAGGTCTTTAAAATCAGAACCCTCGTCCACTTTCCCACGAAGTGGAAGGTCATGTCGCCCGCAAAATAAAATTGTTGATACGATAGATCGAAGTTTTAAACGATTTTCTTCAACTTCCTTGTGATATGCCGTATTTAAAGATTCATGAACGCTTAGTCCCCTTCTATCCATGATCTTTTCAAATGTATTTGACGAAGCCAGTGCGGCACAATGCCATTTACTTGTCGCATGAGACTGTGCAGGTTCATGTAACTTTTGATATTTGAGGCAAGGAGAAACTATAAACTGTCCTTGTAGACCGCGCTGCACTGGAGGCCGAAATAAAACACATATCATACACAGAGGTTCCTTTGCTATAACTGAGTAGGCTAACCACGAATAAGTTGTAAGCCATTCATGTTGGAAAGCTCGTTTAGCAAAAAGGTTAACGTCATTTTTAAAATTGTACGTTTTACTAGGGCTCCAAGGATGTCTTAGTAATTTCAAACGTAGATCATCATTGACTTGATAACCGAGGTCCAAACACAACCCAATATCCAATAATGAATTAGTTGTGCTTCTGCTAGAAAAATCGAGCGATGCATCTGCTTGAAAATCTTTACGCGCAGAGCTGGTACATTTAAGCAAAAATGATTCTTATATAATAAATAAACTAATAATTTAACGCATAAAAAAAATATTTCATGAAATGATATGATGTATATTATACAAATTTTTGTGATAACAAATGAGTTGACATTTTAGAAGTGATTTAAAATTTTTTATTAATTTATAAAGCTTTCAATTTTTAATGTATATTTTTATAACTTTTATACATTATCATTCTAGAGAAAATAATACAAGCGTTTAAATAATGAATGATAAGTTGCAAATTTAGTTGAGACTTTTTTTTACTATGTTTAATGGGTACTGGTTACTATTTTTTTCTTTCAGTGTAGTTAAACAAAAATGTGAATTATTTTCTATTATTATTTCGTTGTTTTTGAGTCTTATTTTCCTCTGTATGCGGATAATAAACAACACATTAAATGATTTGGGTATAAACACCAACACAACATCTCCTTCATCAGAATGATGATTATATTATTTACACAAAAAACGTCTTATATCACTTATAACTTGAACAAAAATTAATAAGCTACACAACCAATTACCTAAAAAGGACCTTACATAGTGTCGCTATTTAAACAGATTTATTATAGACAACTGATTTGCGCACTATCGACAACTACAATTTATTAATAGGTACAGGTTTTTAAGGCCCGAAGGCCAACACACCCTCCATCCTCCCGCACTGCAACTGTACTCGGGTGAGTAAGGCAGTGCACGGCACTTTCCTCTTGGTCTCTTCGGGCCATTCACTTTTATTTCTTGCCGTTACACAGTATTCTACTGGTTTTCTCTGTTAAAAACCTGTCCTCCTCGCCAATCTAAAGTACTCTGACTTTAACTTTACAAAGTCTTTAGCTGAATACTCTATCATGGGTCATCAGAATTTCGCCGATTCCATTTATCAAAATCTTCAAGTCTTCGACCAATTTTGGTGGCGAAATCCGTCCATATCTTATGATGAAGTTTGTTTCCGTAATACTTCTTGCTTCCAAGTGAATGCCCATTTCTTCACATGTCTCGTTTAGTGCTTCTCTAAGGTCTTCTGTCTTCAGACAGTCCATTAGCGCATGCTGTGCAGTGTCATCAACACCGCAGACCTCACAGAGGGGAGACCCCACAAGCCTCATGCTCTGCAATTTCGCTTTGAAGTGTNCGCATGCTGTGCAGTGTCATCAACACCGCAGACCTCACAGAGGGGAGACCCCACAAGCCTCATGCTCTGCAATTTCGCTTTGAAGTGTCCATGTCCAATTAGAAGTTGCATATTGTAGAAATTGACACTTATCCACTTGTTTTCCAGTCTCGTTCTTATGTCAGGGAGGAGCTCGTAAGTCAACCTCCCTTTTCTGGAGTTAGTCCATCTTAATTGCCATTCAGAGACAATATCATCGTAAAATACATTCTTATCTGAATTAAATTCAATTATTAGAAAACTAGATATAATGATTTACGAATAACATATCACAACTATATTAATATAATNTAAATTCAATTATTAGAAAACTAGATATAATGATTTACGAATAACATATCACAACTATATTAATATAATTAATAAACATATAACTATAACTAACATAATAATATAGATCAAATCAATTCGAGATTAATATATAAATAAAATAAATTAAATTCACCCTGATACAAAAGGTACAATAAAAAATCTACTTTTAAAAAAATAAAAATAAACCTTCACAGAATAAATAAACTATAATAAAAAACATTTTTTCAAATAATAATACTAAAACAAATAAAAACAATAAAACTTTAATTAAANGTTTTCTCAATTGAAAATTCCAGTTTGACAGCCTTAGCCCAATCCCAGATCTTTTCCATGATGCAGGACACTTTCTCTTCCAATTCTCTCCTTGCGTTGCCTTCCACAAGGACAAGTCCGTCATCTGCATATCCAAAAACTGTGCACCCCAGAGGAAGCTCCAATTCAAGAAATCCATCAAAGAGGATGTTCCATAGGATCGGTCCAAGGACCGAGCCCTGGGGATACCCCTTAGTGAGCCTCTTTTTAACTTGCATACCCTTGTTGGAGTATATGCTCCATCTGTCACTGAAAAAGTCCTGGATGACCTTGTAAATGTTTGCGGGACATTTTTTCAATTTCAATCTGTACATCACTTCCGGCCACCAGGCATTGTCAAAAGCTCCAGAAATATCAAGAAATATCGCCATTATATACTTCTTTGGAGACTCTCTTATGCTCTTCATAACATCTGCCAACGCGAAGTCCGTCCCAGTACCTCTTCTGAATCCATACTGGAATTCATTCAGAGTTCCTTCGGCCTCCAGTGCCATGGTGAGTCTCCTGTTGATCAATTTCTCACCGACTTTGCCTAGCGCCGGAAGCAATGTCAAGGGCCTGTAAGATTTGGAGTCATCCAGGTCCTTCTTGTTCTCTTTACGGAGAATTCTCAGTAAACCCATTTTCCGGGGGGAGGGAAACACTCC